>JAOTRH010000002.1:3309409-3343309 GCA_034768845.1 Heliamphora exappendiculata
TCGCCTCAGGCCGTCGCCGACACCTTTGCGGGACACGCTGCCGTCGCCGACACCTTCGCGGGACACGACACCGTCGTCAACTTGCTCCCGTCGCCTCAGGCCGTCGCCGACACCTTTGCGGGACACGCTGCCGTCGCCGACACCTTCGCGGGACACGACACCGTCGTCAACTTGCTCCCGTCGCCTCAGGCCGTCGCCGACACCTTTGCGGGACACGCTGCCGTCGCCGACACCTTCGCGGGACACGACACCGTCGTTAACTTGCTGACTTCGTCATCTCGCGTTTGAGGGGGAATGTTGAAATATTAGATTTAGATTGATTAGAATATTAGATTAATTTTATTCTGATTTGATTTTATTCTATTATATTTTTTATTATTTATCCTTATTCGCCTATAAATAGACTATGTATTGTACAGTTTCAATAAACAGAAAATATAGAATTATTTTCTCTTCTCAATTTTGTTCAAGGTACAAGAAAATTGACGTTGAATGTTAGGATTTTAGAATTGAGGTGGTTGAAAATGAATAGTTTCTTTTTTTATATGTAGTAGATTGTGGAAATTCGGTGAGCCAAACTAATGCGGACAATTTAATTCTTTTTTTTTTTTTTGACTTCTTTCCAAATAAATTGATAAACTTCAATTTTTAATTAAAAATTTGTGTCTTAAGCATTTTCCTATATCATGTATTGCATTCTTCTCTTTTTGTTTGAGTGAGCAAAGGTGAATCCATGCAAAATTAAACACACATCTTTTTTATCTAACTTAAGTGATTTTACTTTTTTTCTTTTAAACACAGAGACCCATTTTGTCTAACTTAAGTAATTTTACTTACTTTTGTCTTTTTTAGACAATTTATGAGATTGTCTAACTTAAGTAATTTTACTTGTTTTTGTCTTTTTTAGACAATTTATGAGATTAGTTACCTTTCTAATATCTAATTACTTTTTAAATATTAAATAGAGTATCCACATAGCCATAAAAAAGTATATAGTTCATATCAGTGGAATAAATACTTGCAACATAGCCATTGAACTGGACACGTGGAAATTTTCAAAAGTGATTAAAAACAAGTTTAGAAAAGAAGATGATTGAAGATAATTCAAGGCACAAAAATGAATGAAAACACAAAATGTTATCGCAGAGCACAAAAATGAATGAATGAAATTGACGTTTTTTCGAGTATATTGCATTTTTACACGAAAATGATTGAAAATGAAAAATGTCATCGTAGAACACGAAAATGAAGGAAGACGAATATTGTTGTTGCAGTGCACCAAAATGAACGCTTTTTGGTGTGTGTTTGGTTTTTGGCATGAAAATGAATAAAAACACATAATGTCATCGCAATGCACGAAAGCAAACGATTTTTTAAAGTATGATTGCTTTTTTTTCTCGAAAATTAACAAAAATGCATAATGTTGTTGCAGTACACGAAAATAAATGAAGATGCATAATGCTATCACGATGCAAAAACGACTAATTTTGAAATGTGATTGCTTTTTCACACAAAAATAAAGGAAGACACATAATATCAATGTGATGCACGAAAATGAACGAAGACGAATAATATCATTAGGGTGCATGAAAATAAAAGATTTTTGGAATGTATTTATTTTTTGTACGAAAATGAATAAAAACATATAATGTCATTGCAGAGTATGAAAATTGTAACGATCCAGCTTGGGCCTTATAGGCAATTGATGGTTGTTATACACAAATATACTCTTATTTTCAAATTATTTAATGCTTGCTATATATGTTATCATTTTGAATTAATTTGTTACAATTAAACTATGCAGGATCGTGTGGTATTAAGAAAAGTTATTGAAAGTGCCTTTAAGCACATATCATCACCTAAGTGTATATATATATATATATAAACAAAGCTAGATAGAAATGCAAACGTGGTTGGGTTGATTCCGAAATTAAAAGAGTCTGACTTAGGTATACATTTACCGTTGAGTAAATATTTTTATATTTTTCTTTTTCTTACCAATAAATTAAACAAAATATGAAACATAATTCAATATTTGAAGGAACATATGCTTTTCAAGACGAAAAGTAGATGCTATTTATAAGAGCATCGAAAACGCATATTTCTGTGGCTTCGTTGCATGCCGTGAAGTATCAATTTCTATGAGAATCTTGTCATAGTTGGACAAAACTTAAATTACAAGCAGACCCATGTCGTCGTCCAAGTGGTCTATTTTCTTGGTTGATAAGAGTAACGTTTTGGATTTGAGCTGATGAAGCAGTATCAACTTAATGGAATAACAAGGTATTTTTTTCCAAATTAAAAATTAAAGGTAAGTCTTGCTAGGGGCAAGGTGTGAGATGTAATGAGTGTATTAGTTTAGTCGTTCAAAAAAAAAAAATTTAAAGTACAAATTAGCCTATGTTTGGTCTAATTTTTTTAAAAAATTTTGATTAAAATTTTTTTGAAAAGCCTATTTATTTAGTCTTTGACTGTAATAAATTATTTTTTTTTACATATTTATGTATATATAGTTTTACAAAAAAGCCAAAAACTAAAAAACCTACAGAAAAACCTACGCTGAACACACGTTTAAAGTCATTCAGTTATTCGAAAAAAAAAGGGTAATTTAATCTAGGGTTCTATTTTGGTCCTTATTTAGAGATAATGACCAATGTCTAAACAAGTATTTTATTAAGTTTTATTATCATACCGTGTATCAGAAATGCTCTTCAAATTATGAAGATTGAATACATTTATTGCCGATACACATTTAAGGATACATTTTTATTTCTTAATAATAATTTAGATATGAATACTTTTATATTCTCTTACAATTCATATGATAGAATATCTTATTCAAATTATGAAAATTGAATACATTTATAATTTGTGCGCATTTAAGAATATATTTTTATTTTCTTATAATCATTTAGATATGAATACTTTTATATTCTCTTACAATTTATATGGCATGATATCTTATGCACAATTATGAATCTGTTTGTATTTCTATTTTATGGTAATTATATTCCCAAATAAATAATTTAATATTGTGAATCATCCTCAATTGAAATCATATGCATTACACAAATTAGCATATTATTACATTAATATATTCTCATATTAGCATATTAGTACATCAGCATAGTCTCATATTAGCATATTACATACCCTCGCTATCTCGTATGCAGATGCAGTCTATAAATAAGTTCTCATTTTCTGCAACTAACTTTATTATTCGAAATAAAAATTTATTTATAGGAAATGACAATACTACATTTGCATACGAGATAATGAAGGGTATGTAATATGCTGATATAAGAATGTGTTGATATGCTAATATGTTAATATGCTTTTTTTGTGTAATACATATGATTTCGATCGAGCCTGGTTCATAACATCAAACCATTTATTTAGGATTATGATTATCACAAATTAAAAATGCAAATAAATTCATGCGCGTGTATAAGATATCCTGCCACATAAATTGTAACGGAATATAAAAGTATTCGTATCTAAATCATTATAAGGGAATAAAAATATTTTCTTAAATGTGCACCAGTTATAAATGTATTCAATTTTTATAATAATATTTTGAGAGTATAAATATTCAAAAAAATAGTAAATATTTAAAATAGGACCTCATGGGATAAGAGTTTACTACATGGAATTTATCCTAAAATAAGTCACCAAAATAGGATCTTAAAATAATTAATCCAAAAAAAATCTGAAAAGTAATTTAAAAGAATATTCCATTTGTTTATTTGCCGAAATTCTATAAGGTATGATATGCTTCGTTAGACAGCCATTCATATTTCATACTTTCAAATATGATTCTCCCAAGAAAAAATAACTAAGGAAAAAGGAAAAGAAAAATGAAGTAAACTCTAACATTAACACACACACTGGGAAGTAGGCCAATTACATGCATATATGTTCTAATTGTGCAATAAACATATACATATATGATGTCCACTCAGGCTCGTAAGGTTCGGCTCGTTTAAAACTAGTTCTATTTAAGTTCGATTCAAGCTCGATCCAAATAAAATAGATAAATTCTAGCTTGAGCTATTAAATTCGAGCTCGAGTGAGTTCAAGCTTATATATGAACTTTTATAAAAGATCAAATTTGATAGGAGCTCTAAGTTTTATAAAAAAAAAATATTTAGGTCTTGTTTTTGTTTATGTAGTAGCTTAAAGTGATTTGAAGCAAAAAGTATAACTTAAAAGCCATATTGGTAAACGAGGCCTTATACATACTCTTAAACGAACTTAACGAACTTGTATCGAGTTAAACCACGTTATTAAATAAATTATTCACGAGTCTATGCAAGTCGGGCCAAGTTTATATGAGTGGTGCTCATTTAATAAGCGAGACTAGTTTTAAGTTCATAAACATCTCATTTGTTAAACGAATCGAACTCGAACGGATCTTAATCGAGCTCAATCGAGCTCGAATTATTCATTGACAACTCATTTTGTCTACGCCTCTATTTGATATTTATTAAAATAAGTTCGGTTGCTACTCTAATCTTGCAACTATTTGTATTCTCAATAGCTCTAAATAATTTAGTGTATATATATATATATATACACGTTCTATATCTTATTATCTTATTAACAGTATATAAGTGGCTTAAGTGAAATGATGGCTTACTCTTTTCTTTTTTTTTTTTCATTATGCCCTCTTTTCATTTTTCCTTTATTCAGAGAGGTTTCATGACTTTTTCAGGGCATTTGCCAAATTCTGAGGGTTAGTGAGGAAAACGGACCAAGTTTGCTACTGGGGAGCTGCTAAGTACTGCCATCAAATTTCTTCTGCCAATACTTTATTTGGGAATATACATGTTAGGTTATGCGCGTTGTACAAGCATGGCAAAGCATAGGTTGTTGTGCTTAGCAATTTTGGGTGAGTCTTGAATCCATTCCCACCTTTTCCAGACTTCTTTGTATGCGATCTGTGGTTCCTCGATCCTCATACATTACCTCTCTCATCTCCGATCTCTCTCTTCCTCTCATCTCCGATCACCGTGGATTTCGAGAGTTCTGCTCTCCTATTGAACTCCTGTAATGCACTGATCGCCGCGCGGCACTCACATCCAATCACCTTTGCAGTGATGGACGAAATCGGCCGACTCTTCGAAGTTGTCTTCGACGTTTAGGCATTAAGCGAACTCCCCCAGAGACTACGCTTTGATTCCTCACACAAGCTAGGGTTAGAGAAGTTTTGCTTGATCCTTAATCTTGGCGTCGAAGCGGCGGAAAATGGAAAATTAGGGCTCAGATATTGGGAAAAGTCATCGGTTGAGGTCGCTGGTAAGAACTATAAACCGAAAATATGGAACGAAGCCTGGACTGGCTGGTAAGTCACAGATCGTCCCTTTAACCAAAACTTTTCTTTTGGTTCTCTCTTCTTCTTTTATTCTAAGTTCAAGTTGTTCTTCACAGATAAAGGGTAATAATGTTAAAATGTTGCCCGGTTCCTCTCTTAATTGATTATTCTTATCCTTTCATTCTATCCTCGGGTATACAAAATTTGGTGACCAAACTCACAATAGACGAGTCGAAGACTTTGGCATTTTCAATTGCAAGGTTTAAACAAGATAATGGTTCAATAGTTAATTTTATTATAAATAGTTCATCACACATAAAGAGTAATTATGGTCAGTGCGTAGCACGACTACTATCACTAGTATAAATGTATGCTTTCGTACAGTGAATTGGGTAGTTGGGATAGTGAACATCTTTAATTTTTTTTAGCACAAATAAATTAGATTATTCACATGATATGGTGATGATCAATATCTACATTTTTTTTGATATCTAAGTTGTAGCTTTTATTATTAGATATAAAATAAATTTCATAATTTAAATTAAAAAGATTTCATTTCAATTGGCTCTCAGATTTTGAAGTCAGGCTTAAAGCCTTTTGTCCTT
Source organism: Heliamphora exappendiculata (assembly GCA_034768845.1). Classification (NCBI taxonomy): domain Eukaryota; kingdom Viridiplantae; phylum Streptophyta; class Magnoliopsida; order Ericales; family Sarraceniaceae; genus Heliamphora; species Heliamphora exappendiculata. The sequence goes on from JAOTRH010000002.1 coordinate 3,315,329, forward strand.
GTTAACTTAAAATACCTTTTTATATTTTTAATAGTACAACAACCTTTATTGTACATTTATAATTTTTTTTTTAAATTATATTTTTAAAATCTATTCGTTGAAATTTATTAAATAAGATTCATATTAAATGTAAAATTTATGTAAAAATAAAAAAACTTATAACAATATTTTTGATTTATTAATTTATTGTGTTTTAATTTCAAACTACTTTAAACTAAATAAATCTTTAGACTTTAAGTCGCTTCTAACGGAAGTGTGTGAGTTGGGTGGATTAGGAGGGATGAAAAGAAAAAAATTTAATCACTTTTGGCAAGTAATTATTTTTTTAATTTATAACTAATCTACTAATCATCAAAAGCAAATGATTGAGTGATATTTTTTGACATGTTCAACATGTGGTTTAAGCGTTTTAGCGAGTTAAAACATTATAAAAATTTGAAATTATTTTTTTAAATTAATTTTTAAAAAATAAAAAACTTATATCATTTTTTTAAAAAAAAAATCATAATTAACACGCTAATTAAAAGCTAACTAAAAATATCATCAATCATCAACAACAATAATAGTAACAACATAATTAAATTTATCGTATGTAGAAACGTGATAACTAAATTATACTATAAACAAATTGAATTAAGGACATATTAAAAAAATATAAACTCATAAAAGTAACCCAATCTTTTTTTTTTTTTTCTACTCTGATTACTCGCCCAACCAACCCAACCCACTCTTACTCATTCAACCAGCACTGGTTGGCGGATTAGAGTGGTTGTTAGCACATTCCTAACTCTTAATAATGATTAAATATTTTTTTTTGCTTATTTAGCTTATCATAACTTAGAACAAAATGTCTAATTTAAAGCAAGTTATGTTAAACTCATAGATTTTATGGTGACCCAATAACCTCATATTTTATATATTTTATTTGTATTTAGATTCCACTAACTGATTTATCAATTAAATTTAATTTGAGAAAAAACTCTTTTAAAATATAAAGGAAACCATTAATAGATAAATTTTTTTTCTAACAATCGCCTTTTTCTCAGTCTCTATAAAAGGTAAAATATTGATTCCTTATAAATAGCGGTTTTCAATAACTCAAGTATACAATTATTTTAAAAAATTAGAAGTAAAAAAAAAAAAAGTGAGCAACAAATTGAAAATTTCAAGTAAGGGTATAATTTATTCAATTTATCAAATATCAATTACCATCAAAAATATGTTTTATAATGTTTAATTTTTTTGAAATGTATTCAATTCAAAATTTTGTATATTAAACATTACGTATAATACTATAATAGAAATGCATAGAATTTTTCTAATAAATTACCGAAAAAAAACTTTATTAGAGGTGTGAATAAAATTAAACTCTCTTTTTTCTTTCAAGTTAATGAGATTATGTTTTTGACCTATTATGAGTCAATGAAAATACCCTTTTGTCCTTTTTGAGTGAATCAAATTACATTTTTGCCCTTGGACCAACATTTGAACCCCTCTCTTCTTCTTTTCTCCCCCACCTACTAAGGCCCAGTTTGGGATCACTTAAAAGCTAGCTTATTTATTAACAAGCAAGTTTTTAAATCATGCTGTATGATTTTCTTAAAAAACTAATTTTTTTTTATCTCTTAATCCATGAAAAAAAATTCTATACACATTTCAAATACATTAATTTTTTTTGAACTAAAATTACTATAATATTTTCAATTAAAAAAGTCAATCCTCCTAAAAAAAAATAAAAAAATTGTGCTCATATCCCAAACATTACATCTTAAAAATAAAAAGTAAAGGTATATTAGACATTTTAATAAAAAAAAAAAATCTACTATAAAAAATTATCTCAAACATCTTAATTTTTTTATTTATCTTTTTTTTTCTAAAAAACTAAATATCTAAAAATCCAAATTTTTTAAACATCCCAAACAGGGACCAATCCTTCTGAATAGAGCATAGTAGTTAAGGAGGAAAAGTATCAACTTGCACACAACAAGACAGTTAAAGGGAGAAAGAAAAAAATCAAAGGTAGCAGCCTTCTGAGAATTTCCTCCATTTGTTTCTCGGCAAACAAACAAAGCAAGCCAGCCCCGGAAAGAACTAAGGTTCTGTTTGATTTGATTGAGGATTAACGGATTGAAATCTGAAAATAATTTTTTATAATTTCTTGTTTGATTTGCTAAATTACGAACGGAATTGAACTATCAAGTTGTCCCTCGTAATTATTATAAACCCTTCATTTTTGAGATTATTACTATCCTACCGCCTAGGTGGACTTAATAGTTTCATAACTATTACTATCATAAATCTTTGTAATTTCAAAATAGTTTCACAAAGGATCCGGTAATTAACTTGAAAATTAATTTTTTTTTACGTTTTTAGTCAAAAAATTAAATTCAGTTCAAAATAAATTATTTAATAACTTAACTTTTAAGTTAGCATTTTAAAATTGATTGTTTGGGTAAAAAGTTAACTTTTTTATTTTTTGTTCAAAGTTGATAATTTTATTATTTTATATATTTGAGATTAATAATTATATATAGTTAGTAGTGGTAGTAAATAAGTTATAAATAAATTGTATTATTATATTTTAAAAGTATTGAAAATTTAATTTGAATATTTTGAGAGTTTGTATTTTAATTTCACTTTTTGACTTTTAACATTTTTACCAAATGAGCAACATTAATTTTTTTGCGTTTTTAGTTAAAAAGTCAAAAAGGCAAAATTACCAATCGGGGCTTAAAAATTAATGAGTTGAACCCGACTCGTTCACTTATTCCCTTCGTCAATCACCTACAAGGACCAACAAACGTGAACTATTCGGCGGTAAATCTCCGAAAATCGCTCCGACGATCAAGTTAGAGGTTTTTGATAATGGGGAAATATAACTGAATAGAACCCAAAACTCACATAATAATCTCTTTACCAAGGGAGGTCGACCCTTTCTTTGGGCCTGTGACTTCTCTTTTATAGGGAATCAAATGCCTTTTTTCCTCTAACTTCATAATGACGCCTGACACTTAGTCTTGCAGGACAGCTCTGCCTTTGGCAACGTCACATCAATGTAGAGACTAACACTTTGAGCAGAGTACGGTCACTTCACCATTAAGACTGACACCTCGGCCCGTCCTTTGGGCCGAGACACGCATCTTACAGCGCTCCTCCGAAATAGAACACACTCGATGGGAGGAGACACTCGGTCCAATCACATTAAATGCTGTACTTTCGTGGACAAATCGTGTATTAAATGCTTGTCAGAACTTGATCATCGTGTTGTGGTCGAATTCGTTTGGGCCATGTACATACCTCGGCCATACATGTACCGGGGCCGTCCCTGTAACTGGGTAATGGCCATGAGGGCTGTCAAGTATGGGCCTGGGCCATAAATCCATCTGTTGTGGACCTTGGCCCATATCCCTTCATTTGCCCCTTAGCACTCCTCATGCTCGGCTTGAGGGGTGCTGAACCGTTCCCCTTCTTTTATTGCGCAGCCACCGCCAGTTTTAAAGCATTTATATGCTAATCATTCCGTTTGGTCCCCTTTGCGGCGCTTCGCACCTTCCCGATGGTAGGCAGACGCCTTTTGGTCCTTCCAAAGTGACCGTTGGAGCTTGGTGTGGGACGCCTCTGCGTATATAAATGGGGGCTTTCGCCCCTCTTCTCCCTTTCTGTTGCCTTTGCTTCTCGCGCATAAATTCTCAGAACATTTTCTTCTCCTTGACCCTATCGACGACGGTGAACATTGTTGTCGACGTCAAACTACTTCGGAGCTTTCCGCTACATTCTTCCTGCAAGCATTGTTCTTCCTCAACACCCGTTCTCCCACCAGTAAGTTCCGTTGCTTTTGTTCTTTTTAGTTACTGTTCTTCGTTAATCGTTATCCTTACAGCCTCTGGTTAGGGTTCCTTTTTCTTTCGCATTTTTGGTCTCTTTTCCTCTATGTTTTTTAGTTTCCTTTTCCTACCCCGTTGTTATGGCCAACAAGAAAAATTTTGTCAAATAAGTTAACACCCCTGCCGCCATGGCTGCCTTTAGGGCAAAATACCATATCCCACCCTCTGTCACGGTTCGCTATTGCAATCCTGACATCTCTGGGTCATCTTTTCTCCCCAGAGGGAACGAGGTAGGGTTCCCTATAGCTGCCATAGTGGAGGCTGGGGTTCGTTTCCCGGTCGACCCTCTCTTGAGAGAGATCCTGGCCACCTGCCGCCTCACCCCACGCCAAGTATCCATATACTTTATTCGGGTAGTTATGGGGGTGGCCGAGATTAACTGGCGTTACGAGTTGAACCTCGGCATCCCTGAGATATTCCACGGCTACACTTTTGCTGGCAACGAAAAATCGTTCTATCTTCGCCAGAGGAGTGTTGCGCAACAAATGGTACATGACCTCCCTGAGTCGGATAAGCGATGATCTTATATTGGTGGGAGGAGACTTCGAGTTCCAGGCCAACCGTGCTGGACTTGCTGGCCGTTCAATCCCGAGGGTACCAAGGAGTTCAGGTCGGTTCGGCGATATGCAAGACACAACCACCAGCCGCCATGCCTTTGCTAGAGAATAAGTGGAAACTCAAGATGACGGCCAGAAGGAGGGTGGAGGCGGCCCTGCCAAAGTTGTGGATACTGCTCCAAATTAAACTTATCTTTTCCTCTCTTTTTTTTTTTTTTTTTATTATGGGACACCTTAGCCATCGTAACCTCTGTAAGGCTAGGCTCCCCCATTGTACCTGTTTCATTAATGTAATGAATTTGTATTGTCTTTGTCATATGAAACCATTGGATGTGATGATTTGTTTTGATCTCTTTCCTTTCTGCTTGCCTTTATCTTTTGTTTTATTTTTCGTTCCATCCTAGGCCAAGCTGGCCTCCGATGAGGGATTACTAGAAACCCTGAGAGTTATTCTAACTCCTGAGAGGATGTTGCATTCTTAGGCCGAGTTGGCCTCCTTCGACGAGGGGTTGTTAGAAACCCTGTGAGTTATTCCAACTCCTGAGAGGATGTTCCGTCCTCGGGCCGAGCTGGCGTCCTTTGGTAAGGGGTTGTTAGAAACTCTGGGAGTATGGACTCCGGAGAGGATGTTCCATCCTCAGGTTGAGTTGGCCTCCTTCGGTGAAGGGTTGTTAGAAACCCTAGGAATTATTCCAACTCCTGAGAGGATGCTCCATCCTCAGGCCGAGCTGGCCTCATTCGATGAGGGGTTGTTAGAAACCCTGGGCGTACAGACTCTGGAGAGAATGTTCATCATCAGGCCGAGCTGACCTCCTTCGATGAGGGGTTGTTAAAAACCCTGAGAGTTATTTCAACTCCTGAGAGGATGTTCCATCCTCAAGCCGAGTTGGCATATTATGACACCCAGAATGCACACAAATCTTTCATTCATTGCTTAACAAAAGAGGAAGGGTACAAAACACTTAATGATAAAGAGACAGACAAAGAGATAGAACACTTAATGATAAAACACCCTGAGATTAGTCGAATTCCGTGGTCGGGAAACTTCTTTTCCATCAGTACTTTCGAGACGATAGGCACCTCGGCCCACAACCGTTTTGACTCTGTAGAGTCCCTCCCAATTCTGTCCCAGCTGCCCTTTTCCCGATACCTTCGTGTTGCCCATAACCTTCCTTAAAACCAGATGTCCAACTTGAAACTCCCTTGGCTTGACCCTTCTATTATAATCCTTGCTTACCTCTTGCTGATACGATCTGATCTTCAACAACGCTTCCTTTCTCCTTTTCTTAATCAAGTCCAACTCTTTACCTAAGATATCTATATTCTTCTCGAGATCGAAGTCGTCGGACCTCGTCGTTGGCAGCCCAATCTCAAGGGGTATGACGGCCTTGGTGCCGTAATACATTAAATAAGGCGTCTCTCTGGTGGATCTTCGTGGTGTGGTTCGGTACGCCCATAACACATGGGAGAGCTCATCTACCCACCTTCCCTTCACCTTTTCTAATCTTTTTTTTTTGATTCCAGACAAGATAGTTTTGTTGGAAGCCTCGGTCTGACCGTTGCTTTGTGCATATGCTGGAGTGAAATTGCGAAGCTCGGTCTTCAGTTCGGGACAAAATTGCCGAAACAACCTGCCATCAAACTAAGTGCCGTTGTTCGAGATGATAGTATGCGGGATGTCGAACCTCGTCACAATATTTTTCCAAATGAACTTTTTCACGTTTGACTCTTTGATGTTGGTGAGTGGCTCAGCCTCAACCCATTTACTGAAGTAGTTTGTAGCCGCCACTAGAAATTTTTTATTTCCTGATGCCTTGGGGAATGGACTAACGATGTCCAGTCCCCACTTAGAGAACAATCATGGGCTATACAGAGGATTTAATGCCCCTGCGGGCTGATGTATGTAGGGGGCGAACAGTTGGCACTTCTCGCACTTCCTGGCGTACTTCTGTGCATCCTTCTACATATAGGGCCACCAGTACCCTTGAGATATCGCTCGGTGGGCAAGAGACCGTCCCCCGGTATGACTGCCACATATCCCATCGTGAATTTCATAAAGGAGATCATCCACTAGATTTGGATGCACACATAGGAGGTATGGTCCTGTATATGATCGTCGGTACAACTTGTTCGTTTGGGAAAGTCAGAAACGGGCTGCCTTGAGTCTTAACTTCTGCGCCTCCCTTTTTTCGGTTAAAAGCGTATCCTGTTTTAAAAACTCAATGATAGGATCCATCTAGGATGGTAACGAAGCGGTTGGCAAGATTTCATCTTTTTCTATGCTCGTCTTATCAATGCTCGGCCCCGAGAGGAACCGAACTATTATTGTTCTTTCCTTGCTTGTTCCAATGACCGAGGCGAGACTAGCGAGGGAATCAGCGTGATTATTTTTTGCTCGGCCCACTCGTTCAACCTTGATAGAGGAAAACCTACTCATGGCCTTGTCGCCTGCTAAAGATATTTCGCCATACGCTCATCTCTTGCTTTGTATTCTCCGTTCAGTTGACTGACAATCAGTTGAAAGTCGCAGAACACTTCTAATGTCGTGATGTCGAGCTTTATTGCTGCCTGGAGTCCTACCAGCACCGCTTCATACTCAGCTTCGTTGTTGGAGGCGTTAAAGCCAAGTCTAAGAGCCTGTTCCATTATCAAACCATCAGGAGATGTGAGGACCGTTCCCACCCCTGCTCCGTGGTTGTTTGATGCCCCATCAACATGTAGCGTCCAAAGCCCAGTCGTATTCAAAGGCATGAGGAGTTTGTCCATCTCCTATTCTCCTTCTGCCCCTGACATATGCCCCGAAAACTCGACAACAAAGTTTGCCAACACTTGGGCCTTGATGGCTGTCCTGGGTTTAAAGCTAATATCGTGTCCCCTGAATTCGACAGCCCACTTAGTCATTCTTCCAATCAGGTCAGCCCTGGAGACCAAGGCCCGTATGGGGTGTTTTGTAAACACGACAATGGCAAGCGCCTGGAAGTAATGTTACAGTTTTCGCGAGGTGATGATTAGGGCATAGGCTAATTTTTCCAAGGGCAAATACCTTGTCTCCGACCCAGTAAGAGTGTGTCCAACGTAGTATACTGGACTTTGTTGTTTATCTTCCTCTCTGACCAGTACCGCACTGACGGCCTGGGATGAGATGGCCAAATACAGCTACAGCTCTTCTTTGTCCTTTAGGGTCGAAAGAAAGAGCGGAGAAGACATATACTTTTTGAAGTCGAGAAGAGCTTGTTCACAGTTCTCATCCCAGAGAAACCTTTCCCCCTTCTTCAGTGTCAGAAAGAAAGGCTTACACTTGTCTAGAGCTCGGCTTATAAATCGATTCAATGCAGCTGTCATTCATGTTAGTTTCTGCACGTCCTTGACCGAACATGGCTTTCGAATGTCCAGGATCGCCCTAATTTGGTCTGGGTTAGCCTCAATTTTGCGACGAGTAACCAAAAACCCAAGAAATTTACCCGAGGCGACGCCAAAGGCACATTTTACGGCATTTAATCATAGATTGTGGACTTTCAGGATATCAAAAATCCTTTGCATATCAAAAATCCTTTGCAAATCAACCAGATGGTTCTCCTTCCATTTGGACTTGACTACCATGTCGTTAATATAGGCTTCCATTGTCTTCCCTAGTACCTCGGCGAACATTCGCGTGATCATCCTCTAGAAGGTTGCCCTCGCGTTCTTGAGGTCGAACGGCATGAGGTTGTAACAATAAGTTCCGCGCGGGGTGATACATGAAGTTTTATCCTAGTCTCGGCCCAACATGGCTATCTGGTGATAACCCCGATATGCATCCAAAAAACTCATAGGCTGGTGCCCCGCTGTTGCATCTACCAGTTGGTCAATCTTCGAAAGGGAGAAACTATCCTTTAGGCAAACTTTGTTTAGATTTGTAAAGTCAACACAAACCCTCCACTTTCCTCCCTTTTTATGCACCACCACCGTATTAGACAACCACTTGGGGTATTGAACCTCTCGTATGGCCCCTGCTGCCAACAACAATCCTACCTCCTCGATAATCGCCTGGTTATGCTGCGGGGCCGAACACCGACCCCTCTATTTTACTGGTTTAGATGCAGGGTCTACGTTGAGGGCATGACATATGTAAGCGACATCCACCCCCAGCATTTCGTCTGGTGTCCAATCGAAGACTCCATATTCTGATGTAACAGCCGAATGAGCTCCTCTTTCTCTTGTTCGGACATAGTTGACCTGAGCATGAAAAACTTCTCTGGATTGCTTGGATCAATCCCAACCATCTCGAGGTTTTCTACAACCTTGTCTTGGACCTCTCTCCCATCATCATCCAAGACGGGATGATCACCCATGCCGACGACCATCACCTCTCGAGGCCGTGCCTCGGCCTTGAGAGTCGCCACGAAGTAATTCTTGGATACAGCTTGATTCCCATAGACGACCTCCGATCCTTCGACGGTAGGGAATTTTAGCACTTGATAATACGTAGACAGAATGACTTTCAAGTCGTGCAACCAGGTTCGTCCCATAATGGCATTATAGGCCGAGGGGACATCAACTACCAGGAAAGTTATTGCAACCTCGATCGTACCTACCCTTGCCTGCACATTAACGCTTCCCAAGGGCCGGACCGGTTGTGAGTTGAATCCAACAAGTGGAGTGCACGATGGGGACAGGTCTCGGCTACTAAGGCCGAGCATTTGAAAGAGGCCATAGTACATAACTTCGACCGAACTTCCTTGATCAACCAACACCCGCTTGACCTCGAAGCTTGAAATAACCAGGGAAACAACCAACGCATCATTATGGGGATGCTGTACTCGTTCAGTATCTTCGTTCGAGAATGAAAGTTGGCTCCCGTTTTCCCCTTCCCTAGACCTTTTCCCATTTCTTGTCGCACTTTCATCACTTCGACTATGTGCCATAATCGTTTCAACTGCCCTCGCAAGAGGTTCTTCTGTTGCGGCCCTATCATTCCGTGAATCACGCTGATTACACCGCAGTGCACTGGCCCATTTGAAGGCTCTGCTCTCTTTTCGATGGGGAATTTCTGCCTATCTGTCCCTTCATCCAGGAACTCTTTCAGGTGCCCAAGCTGCACGAAGTCATCAAGATGATTTTTAAGGCATGGCAGTCTTCTGTCCGATGACCCCTATCTCTGTGATAGGAGCATCTCCACTTAATACCATGTTCTATAGCTGATTGAACGACCAAATCGGGCAGTCGAGAAGGCCATTGGAAATACGACTTGTCCCTAATCTGGGGTAGGATTTCGCGGATAGAGTCTTTGAAAACAACGTTTACGACCTCCTCTTGTCTGCGCTCGTCCCCCAACCGAATCGGGATATTTTTAGGCTTGGCCCTGGTCCTTTTAATTGGCCTCTCTGGACTCAACCCTCTGATTCTTGCAGGGCTGTGCTTCCGTGGTCTCTTCGGAGTCGCCCTTTGTTTCCCAGCCCTATTCTTCACCTCAGCCCCGCCCAACCCATTAATGCCGAGATACCCTACAGTGGTTTTTTCATCAGGGAGGCTCTCAGCTTTCCTCCAGGCGGGAGCCCGTGTTTGAAAGACGCCACGGATAACTCCTCGTTATAATTTTCGATATCGTTGTACACTTTCCAGTACTTCCTCGTATAATCTCGTAATGACTCATTTCCCTTTCGCAGGGCCATAAGCGAATCAATCTCCTTTGAGATTTTCGTATTAGTGATGAAGCGCGCTATGAACTTTTGTGACAGATCTTTCTAACTAGTCACCGTCCGAGGCTCCAATCGGTCAAACCATTGTAGTCCAGCCTCACTTAGGCTAGAAGGGAAAACCTTGCACGTAAAAGCGTCGTTACAGCACCATAACGTCATCATCTGCCTATAGTGGCTAATGTGCATATTTGGGTCTGAACGTCCGTCGTATGATTTAAATCTGGACACGGAGAAACTCCTTGGGGGTTCAGCCCGGTCCAAGTACTCAGCAAACGGCATGGCTATCTTTTCCTCCCTTTTCTCGCCAGGTTCGGCGATCGCTTGAGATGCTGATGATGAGTCTTCGTTTCTTCGTGGAGGGTCCTTGTTCTGTTTTGACTTCCTGGGAACATAACTATTCCCGTCTGTGCTGGACTCTCCTTTTTGTTTGGTGAACTCCCATAGGATTTGCTTCAACTCTGGGTCAGCCTCGTTCGTGTTCTTTTTTCCCCTGGCCCGAGGAGATTTTGGCTTGCCGTATGTGAACTTCCCACCTGGGCTAGCGAGTCTCGTTCCTAGTTCTTTAAAGAAGCATAGAGTTTCTGGATTTCCTGTCCCATTGCGAGGAGCGCCGACTCACTTGCAAGATCGGGCTAGAGAGTTCTAGCTACTGCGAGAACTGACTCTTTTCCCCCATCCTTTGCGATTTTCGTCCTTCTGCGGAGGCGGGCGAGGTGTGCTCATCCAGAACTGTAGGTGCCTTCGAAGGTGTTGCCATAGGAATGGTCAAGGACGGTTACAACCGGATTGCCACAGACAGCGCCAATATACGGTGTTAACCCGTAGATTCTATTTATTTGATAGGTTGAATTTGACCCGTTCGCTCCTTCCCTTCGTCAATCACCTATAAGGACCAACAAATGTGAACTATCCGATGGTAAATCTCCAAAAACTACTCCGACAATTAAGTTAGTTAGAGGTTTTTGATAATGGGGAAGTATAACTGAATAGAATCCAAAACTCACAGAATAATCTCTTTACCAGGGGAGGCCGGCCCTTTCTCTAGGCTTGGGACTCTTCTTTTATAGGGAATCAAATGCTCTTTTTTTCCTAACTTCATGATTACCTCTGACACCTAATCCTGCAAGGCAGCTCTGTCTCTGGCAACATCACATCAATGCAGGGACTGACACCTTGAGCAGAGTACGGTCACTTTACCATTAAGGCTGACACCTCGACCCGTCCTTTGGGCCGAGACACGCATCTTACAGCGCTCATCCGAAGTAGAACACACTCGATGGGAGGAGGCGCTCGGTCAAATCACATTAAATGCTATACTTCTGTGGTCAAATTGTGTATTAAATGCTTGTCAGAATTTGATCATCATGCTGTGGTCGAATTCGCTTGGGCCGTCTACGTACCACGGCCATACATGTATCGGGGCTGTTCACGTAACTGGGTAATGCCCATGAGGCCAGTCGGGTATGGGCCTGGGCCAAGGTCATAAATCTATCTGTTGTGGACCTCGGCCCATATCCTTTTAATACTTTTAATATTAATAAAACAAGTATACTAATTATTTTATAAAAATAAATTTTTAACCAAACTGAGCCCTAAAAAAATACTATTTCGCCAAAAGGAAATCTTTTAGTCAGGGTTGGAATTTTAAAATGTTAACCATGTGTTGTCGCATCCGAGGAAGATGCTTCCACAAGAAAAGCAAATAAAAAAGCCAAACAATGAAACAACTTGTGTAAGACCATTGACTGACTATTACCATTTACCATTTGATTTGATTACTCAAATGGGAATCGCGAGTGGCTGTGGTTAAACAATGGTGGAAGGAAACCTTTGGTTTGGAGGTTGGGGTAGAAAATTTCCGACCGTCACTTTGGCAATATTTATAGTTTTTATTTTTTTATTTGTAATATATAGAAATATATAATTTTTGTAAAAATTAAAAGTAAAAATACATTTTGTACGTAAATATTTAAAAAGTAATTATCAAAAATTATAGAAAAATATAATGGTCCAAAGAGGCGGCCCAATGATTTCGGAAGCTTTGGGCAAGATTTTTAAATTGAGGTTTCTTAGCGTTAAGTTTACTTTTATGCTTTATTTTTAAATTTCATTTCTTTTTATTTTTTAGATATAAAATTATTGCTTAAATTTTCACAATCAATTGTTAATATATCTTCTTGAATTGATAATAGTGATAATTCATTTAATTTTTTTATAATATAATCAATTTAATAGAAAAATTAGTAAGAGAGACACATAGAGACCAATAAGTCAATTGTTAAAGAGAAAAAATAATAAAAAGTTAAACTCTTCAATTACAACAATTTAAGAAAATTAGATACCACTATGGCAATAATGTAATGTGTCTCAGCTAATTTAGTGCTCAGGTAATTTACCGAGACGAATATTGAATGAAAATTTTATTTTTAAGCGATATTCTTGAATTTTAAAAGTTCAATTGAGATTTTGTATTTTACATTATTTTTATTTAAAAAGATACTATGTATGCTTTCTTAATTTGACAAAAATAGGCCTAATTTATTTTATTTGTAGGCCTCACAAATTATATTATTATTTGTACTTCGTCAACAACTTTTTAAATATTTATGTATAATAGTATATATCATAAAAGAATTAATCTTACGAACTTGTGGGCCTTATCAAAATTGGGAATCTTAGGCGATTGTTTAATTGGCCTAACATAAGGACCACCCTTAGTGGTCGAAAGTGGTGACCGAAAGTATTAACTGGTGATGATAGTAAAAAGTAGCGATAGTTGTCAGAAGGGGTAGTTTTTTTTTTTTGTCATTGACAAGAAAACAAGAATAGAAAAGAAATTTAAAAGAACTGGTTAGAGTAGTTCAGGGAAGCTGTCTGATGAATCCACTCTAGCACCTCACCATCCCAAAAAGCCAACTCCATAATGGACAAAACATTCTGCGTTATATCATGCGGTACTCTGTTATATTAACGAAGAATAAACTGCACCGAACACCTTCTTAACTTTTCTGCCAACTCGATACTGTCTTGAATCACTGTCTCCAGATACGCCGCACTATGAATATTCCTTTGAATCATTTGCACAACTCTTTTGACATCCCTTTCTATCTCATGTCCAATATGGAGTTGGCTTTTTAGGATGGTGAGGTGTCCGAGTGAATTCATCATATAGCTGTTTTGGACTTCCTAACCAGTTCTTTTAAGTTTTCTTTCTATTATTGTTTTTTTGCGATAGTCAAAAGTGGTGATAAGAGATGATGGACAAAGAAATATGGAATGAAAAATTGTTTACAAAACATATTTTTACTATTTTGAAAAATTTAGTAAATTTTAAAAACTGTTAATATTGTTTTTTGAAAAAAATAATAATTATTAAACATTTTTTTATAATTTACAAAAAATTTAAAAATAAAAATAAAAATCAATAAACATAAAGGTTACCAAACACGATCTTAAGCAAGTCCTTCATTTTCTTGGTAGCAAATTTATCGCATCACAATGACATTTGAAAGTCAAATACAACATATTTACACATTTATTGGTGCAATAGGTTAGAGTCAGGTTTTAGTTTGACAACTTCTAAATCAATGTAAAACTCTTATATTGTTAAAAAAATTGAAGTTCTTTTAATTTTCTTAGATCTATCATCTATAGTAAATTTGTCTTTAAATGAATTTGGGTCATGTTACAATTCTCGATTAAAGTACAACTTAACAAAATATGTTTGTAATTTCAAGAGATGAAGTTTTTGTGTCCCCGCATAGCAGTGCAAAGCTCGCTTAAATGCTCGATTTGTTGTTGTTTATCACTACAAATATAGGGATACTTTTAGAGCAAGTGTACTTAGAGAATCTCAAGTTCAAATTTAAGATCATTTTTGCATATCTTAATTTTGAATCCCTAAGATTGCTTTAAGCAAATTCTGTTGGTGTGAATCATTGTGAATTTAATGATTTGTTAAAGTATTCTGAATTCAATTCATTGGTGATTAATCACGAAAAACGATAAATGCAAATTCAACAAGTTCAATTTTGTTGTTTGGGTTGTGGATTCAATAGATGTTTATAAGTTAGTTCTTGTAGCTATTTAATGATGTAATACTTGATTTATGGATTAATTTCATAATTTTTACTCAAATTAAAACTTTCAACGTAAAAAATCATGTATTATTTTAACTTCTTACAATTGATAAATTTCAAATAATCAACGGTTGATTTTATTTTATTTTGCTACACGCAAAATAAATTAATTTTTATTTCTTAATTATCACAATACCTTCTTCATATTTTTCTCATTAATTAAAATTTGTAGATTATAATAATACTCACAGGGCATGCTTGGCTCGGCGAATTGCTTGGGTTTAGATTTGATTAAAAAATATGTGAGGCTTATTTTTTAATTTTTGTCTCATAAGATAACTAATTCTGTGTTTGGATTGCAGAATTTGAACAAATAATCCGATAAATAGTAGATTAGTATTATACTACAGATTATCTTACCTCCTTATTTAACAGTCAAAATAATTCTACAACTCTTATCTTATTCTTTATTCTATCTTAACCAAATAAGAATCAAATTTCTTACTGTACACATAATTCATTTCATAATCACTAAATATTTTAAAAATAAAACATATAGAACCCACTATATTACTTATCACTTCTATATTATCTAATTCCAATGGAATACCATACATGCCCGTATTGCTTTGTTTTTGGTTAAAACTTGTGCGCCTTTTGTATAAACAGGGCGGCTAGTACTAAGAACTTAAATGGTTTGGTTCGTTTGATATTTTAGAAAGTTTATTATTGAACTGGTCATTTTTGTTTAGGGCTTTTTGCATATTGAAATTAATTGAAATAACTATTTTTTTAATGAAAAGACAAAATAGGATTAATCAAAAATACAATATTTGGAAACTAAATCTCGAATATGATTTGGAATTGTCGTGGTTTAGATTTGCTTTCCTTCCATCGAGAGCGCCAGTCTTAAAAGGTTATGAGCGACGCTGTTGCCATGTCTCTTGATATGAGTGCACACAAAAGAGGAAATAAACCGAAAAAATTCACGGCATTCATCAATGAGATTGCCAATAAGGAAGAGATCTTCATTAGTCGAATTAAGCGCTGTAATCACCCTTAGAGAATCTCCTTCTAGATGGACTTGTCTTATCCCTCGCCATAGAGAAAAGCATAACACAAAAATTACACCAGCAACTTCCTCATGGTCTGCATCTAAAGAATTCCTAACATACATCATTCTCGCAGCAATGGGCATACCCTGGTCATCTTGAGCAATAGACCCTAGTCCAGTTTTACCATCCTTACATCTCGTCCTATCAAAGTTTATCTTAATGAAACCTCATACTGGGTGCTTCCACTTCACCAAATGGTGTTTTGAGCGGAGACTTCCACAAGTGGTGGAGACCACTGCGTTGATGTCAGCTAATATTTTTTTCACTAATGCAACAATATTCCCAGGCTCCTTAGGAATCTCTGTCGATTGACTCATCAGTCGATAGTTCTTCTCGGTCCAAAGTCTCCAACAAATCATGCAGAAGAGTAAAAGTATTCATATCCAAAATGCTACAAACCAGCTCAGCGCATATTCGAAATTACTATTAAACTGAGCCCCATCATCATAATAAAATCAATTCGGCTTGGTATGATTTAATTGATTTTGGCCTTTTATAATCGAGACAATTAAATACTAAAAATAAGGGATTATTGATTGTACTGAGGTATGCAACCTGCCTAATGTTTAATCATTAAATTTTCTAACAGTTAACAATAAAAAAATTATAATAATTGAATAAAATAACAACTAATAAACTGTCTAGAATTTTGAAATCCTCAACAAAATATATATTGACAAGTTTTAAACTAAATAAAAATGGTATAAATAGTTGTCCAGTATCTGAACAATTAAGCTTAAAATAACTTAGTTCAAAAGTAAATAAACTATGAACTTTTTAAATAGCAAGTGATTGTAAACCTAGAAAACTAATAGCATCAACCCGGATAGATTTGTGAATACTAGAGGAGATACAAAAGATAGCAAAAAGTTATTTTTCAGTAAATAATATAATACATTAATAGCTATAAGAATAAAACTAATGAATGGCAAAAAGTGAAAACATGAAGACAATTTGCACATGATAAAAATGAGTTCTTACATCTAGGTGAAGCTTAACCTTTTCTTCAACAAATATGATTGTCTTTCTTTTTTCTTTTTTTTTTTTGGGTAATTTTGAGTGTCTTTCTACTGATGACATTTCATCACTCAATTTTGATTTATTTTGACTTAATATTTGTTAAATCGCTTATAAATCGAAAATCGTTTTTCCTTAAACCATGCAAACTAACTCATATTAAAAATCAACCAAAATTGACCAATTTGGTTCGATTTGATCGATTTCTCCAGTTTAGATGATTTTTTTTTCACATTCCAAACCAGTACCTCCAGCTTTTGAAATAATTCTATTGCTATAATAGTGTTAGTCTCTAATATTTAAAAAAAATCTCCAAATTGAGGAATAGAATAGAACAGTCTTCTCATATCGGGTAAGTTTAAAATTGTTGGGTGTCACCCCATATAAGTGGAGTGTATTTGAATTTGTATTCACATCGTGCACTTAGCATTTATTTTATTTTATTTTATTTTGATGTATAATGCTTGCTAAGATTTTTTTGTCAACTTGGTTGGGTTTTGCCAACTCCTTTATTAAGCCTAGAGAAGCTCATCTTTGGGCTGGGCCTTTAGGGCCAAGGACAGAATCTAGATTTACTTGTAATATGACATTCCGAAAAGAGCCCAACTCCTTTACTCCTAATGGTCATTTTTGCAACAAAAAATTTCCTTCCAATCCTATAAAAAAAGTGAAATCTTTTTTTTTTTTTTTTTTGACAAAAGACCATCTAAATTCTAATCATTACCAGAGACACTTGTAAACACCAATGTGTTACCATTAAGATTTCATTTTAGTCGTGAAATTCAATTCAATTAGGCCTGATAATTTCTTTTATCCTGTTTTGCAATGTTTTGATCTTGTAATGTGTGAGTTTTTTCCATACTCTAATAACATATGAGATAAGAACAGTATTTGTTTCTCATGTCCTATGTTTTTGTTGTTCCTAATTACATAAAATAAATATTTATAAAATATAAATACATGTATAAAATTTATTTTTAGAAAGTATAATAAGAATAAAGCACACATATATTATATCTCTATTTTATTTTTAATTATAAATCTTGTTAGCGTAATTGTTTAAAAATTTAAGAATTATTCTCGACATATCTCCGCCTTCGCTCCATTTTCTCTAATTCTTCAATACTTTTATTTTTATTTTTATCCCAATTAAATAGAAAATGAGAATAAAAGACTCTCTTCCTACCACTTCTATCTCCTATCAAATAAAAAATAAGAATAAAAAACTTCAATTCATGGGTTGACATAGATCATCCGGATTGTCAGCCCCAGTCCATCAAATGGCCCAGTCGTTCTGCCTTTTGTTGGGTCTAGGGCTTCAAATGGTCCAGGGCTTATAATCCATTCAGATTAACCCATTTTTGTCTTACTTGTTTCTTAAAAATCTGGGGGCGCCCACATATACCTGTGGATTTAGATTTAGAGATCGGCATGGGTTTAGCTCAATTTGGAACTTCATTAATGACCAATTCGGTTTTTAAATATTAAACCTATAATCGAATAATTTATACTTTAAAACCAATTCAATTCAAATGGATTAAGCTTAGATTGATTTCAATTGAAATGAAAATTCAATAAAATTAAATATTTTTTTATTAAAATATTCAAAAGTAATAATGTCTTATTTTACAGCTACTTTAATTTTTTTTATAGGATATCAAATTAAGCAAATTAAATTTCATTAATTATATTTTTAATTTATATATATTTTTAACTATAATTAAAGACATAAATAATATAAATAATAGCTCTACAAAATTTATATATTTACTTTGGAGCCTTAAATTGGGTTGATTTAAATTTTTTTTCGACCAAAGAATCAAACCGAGTACATAGAAATTATAAGCCTTGCGCTAAATTTGTGCGCGTTCGAGTTTGGCATATACGGGGAACAATTCTCTTCTCCTCCTTATCTTCCAAATTCCTCCTCTTCTTCTTCTTCCACTTCTAATCACACAATATCTATGCTTATACACGTTTGTGGGTATCATTCCATCAATGGATTAGAGATTAGGTCAAAATCATGAGAAAACTACGGGTCGTCTGTTCCGACCCAGATGCCACCGATTGTTCTTCCGATGAAGACGATCGAAGAAGAGACAATAAACCAGGTCCTCGGAAGCGGATTGTTCACCAGATTGATCTCGACGCCGTGATTCCCAAGAAACAGAAGAGGGATCCGCGACAAACTCTGAAGAGTCCTTACAAAGGGGTTCGGCAGAGGAGGTCGGGGAAGTGGGCGTCGGAGATTCGGGACCCCGTCGACAGAGTCCGGATCTGGTTGGGCACGTTCGTCTCCGCCGAAGAGGCCTACGAAGTTTATCTCGCGAAGAAGATCGAGCTCGAAGCGAAAGCTATGGCTATTTCCAAGCGAAAAGATGAACCCAACAATGTTGCTCCTTCGTCGGAGTGCTCGGGTTCCGCCACCGACGGTGGTAGCGACACCAGCAACGCGGCGGCGGCGGCGGCGGAAGACGGCGGTGGTGAGTTGGGAGGTTTAGCACCGAAGCAATTTTCTCAGAATTCGGTGCTCAATTCGGTTACGGGGTTGGAGATTGGTTCGCTCATCATCGACAATTATGGGAACCTCTTGGGGGAATTTAGCCGATTGGACGACCTCCGAATTTGCGACATGGAATAGGACGACTCAGCCTAATAGTACTTTTCTGATTCCTTTTAATAACTCATGACGATTTTTTTTTAATTTTTTTTTTAATTTTTTTGTTTTCGTAATTTACCAAATGTAGGTTGTAATGCTCCCTTGCAGCCTGGCTCTATGTAAATGCATACATATGAATAACATGAATGTATATTTGTTTAGGATTTTTCTAAAGTTGGTCAGGAATAATAATTGGGCCAGTTCTCTCTCTCTCTCTCTCTCTCTCTCTCTCTCTCTCTCTCTCTCTCTCGTGCATTTTTACTTTAGAACATGAAGCGTGTTTTGGTTCTATTGCTTTATTCTGATTTGCGAGGAGATTTGATGCTAATTCTCATGTTGTTTGTGAGAGGAAAGAGGGTGAATGGAGGGAGCTGACATGCTAATTCCTTCTCTTGTTTGTGAGAGGAAGGGGTGTGTAGGGGAATTGGGATTAGATGGATTATGCCAAATAGAATTGGTTTTAGAGCCAAGGTTCTTGTCTGGAAACTTAATACCCAATAGTGGTTCAAGCTCCAAACTTGTATTTGTGAAGCAGTCTCACGTCAAGTGCAAAACGTATCATGCAATATATAAATGCGAGGGCATTCTCACCTCAATTGTTAATTTTAGGGGTTGAATTATATCCAAAACCTTCTAACATGGTATCAGAATTGTTAATTTTAGGGGTTGAATTATATCCAAAACCTTCTAACATGGTATCAGAATTGTTAATTTTAGGGGTTGAGTTTTACTCAAAACCGTCTAACATGATATCAGAGCTAACGTACCAGAGATGGGTAGGGTGTATAGAATGCGTGTCTTTAGCTTGCCCATGGCGGGTGCTACCGAGTGACAAGTGAACATGCTCCGTGTAAGGAAGGATGTGAATCGAAGTCACACATCGTCTGAATAGAAAAAGTAATGTGTAGTATATAAAGGTTAGGACACCTCTCAATAGTTAATTTTTTAAGATTTGACTTTTACCCAAGATTGTTAACAGTATTGACAAGAAGGGAACTTCTCATTTCATGGGTGTATATCTGATTCATTCACCACAAATTTTCTAATGAAATGGTGTAGTTTTGTTCTATGTTTCCTTCTTTTGTCTGCTCACGCAGAGTTATTGACAAGTGTGAAACTGGTGCAAATACATTGATAGCTTTTGGATCTATGTTCTTGGTTTCTATTGTGGGACCACACAACCTGGATAAATGTACAGCAAATGTAAATTCTCAGACCACAACCCAGTTGATTTATCAGGTAGATTCTCATAAAATTCATTAACTCTTCCAAGTTTGTGTTGTGTGGCTATTGATGCATCACTTGTTGTCCTCCTGGAAACTATCATCAGAATGCCAAACTAGTATTGTCCAAGAGACAGGTAACATTCCAAAATGAAGATGAGCTTATTTTTCTAATTTAGCATTTAGGTCATTGTGGACTTTTTGAGTATCCAAAGTTGTTCTTCAACTGTTTCCTCCATAGTTGAATCCATACTTGAACTTTTCTAGCCCACATTTGTGAATTTTGATGAAAAGCAACAAATGGAGGCAATAACACAGCACATTTTTCTGCTTTATTGTCGGTGCAAAATATTAAGGAGAAACAAATATTTGGTTTTTTCTCCATTCTTTGGACAGAGTCACATTATTCTCAACAAGTTTGTGTTAAGGACTGAAATAGTCAAGTCGTTGACAGTAGAATGTGCGCAACATTCTGAAAAAGCTTGCAGTTAACAAAGGTTATAGACCTCACAGAAATCCCTTGTCTTGAAAACTTTTGATGCAGTCACTGAACATTTGATCGAGCGTCTTCAAACGAGGGAGCCCCAACTGAATAATCTTACTGCTATCCATGCTATGTGGGTTGTTATCTCCTTTTTGGCTGCTACACCTACACAGGAGTACCAAACACTTGTAAGCCCTTAATTTGCGGAGGGAGGGTGTTTGAGGGGGAGGGGGGGAGTTTGACTCGTCCTTTTTCAAGACATTCCAATGCTCTTTCAACCCCAGTCCCTAGGTCTTCGATACGCTTTGAGAGTTCTAAAATGAAGATAAGGCAAGTTGTTTGTATTTGGGTAGGAGTAGACCTCGAGCTCGGTAGTTTTGTTTTGCACATCCATATAATGCTTTAGATTTATTGAAACCAATTTTAAAGTTATAAGAGTAAAGCAATCTGTCAAGCTTACTTGTCTTCAAATGGGTAGGATGGATATTTGGCCCTGAGCATCTTGATGATTTCTGCCCAATGAGCGACCGAGCTTGAACATATGAGCCTGCCAGTTGCTTTGCTTTCCTCCATTGCTAACAAATGTGCAGCAACAACATCATCTATATGCACGAACCCTACTGTTGTATTTGGGTATTCTCCTCTCAAACCTAATAAAAGTTGCAGAATTATACCCACAAAAAACCCATTAAGATGGCTTTATGGGAGATCTTGTCATTTAACTAAAATTATGGCAGTTTGCAACTTCATTTTGCCTTTCATTGTCCCTTATAGTGGCACGATTTATTTTGTTTAGGCGATGCAGAATGTGATTGAAGAAATGACAAAATTTTGAATATGGCTACAAGAGACCTTTGCGTAAAGTTCTGCTGTTAAAGATCATTTCATAGGTAATTAAAATATATAACCTTTAACGATGGCCAGAATCAATAGGAGTGTGCTGGTTGGTTGCGGTGCAAGCAAGGGACCGACTGCGAAAGAGGGGTTCACCACCACTAGGTCAATCCCACTTTCCTTTGCTACTCTCCATGCCTCTTTTTCTGCTATAGTTTTTGCATATGCATACCACAGCTAATGTGAAAGCAAGAATACATTAGCAGCTAAAAATATGCAATTGCAAATTATGCATGTAAACATGTTATAATTTCCTCTTTTCGCTATTTGTTTTGTATAAAAATCTTGTCTGTGTTTGTGTGTGCGCCTGCACATTCATACATGTGATGCTTTCAGAAACACGAAGCACGTTCAAGTGAAGTTACGCTGTGGCATTTGCAATACTCCAGATCACTCCAGTGAGATTCATTTAGACTAGAAACTTGTTGGACGTCATCATGGTATCTTATTGAAGAGCAGGAAGAGGTCAGCACAACCCGTCTCACACTGCTTGCTCTTGTGCAGGAGCTCAGGACATTCAGGGTGCCTTTCATACATGGATCGATCAGAGTTGCCTGCAATGTTAACAAGGGTATAAATCTAATGCTGCGTAAGTAGTACAGACACACGACACGACAAGGACACGACACCGATACCTTGACACATCGATTTTCAAAAAATAAAGGAACGACACGTTTAGGACACGTTAGAAATTTTATATTTGTAAAAATTTATTTTATGCCAAACTGCGAATAATTTCTTTAATGGTAATGAAAAATATGCAACACACTTTTAATTAAGTTAAACAATTATATATTTTATCTTATGAACGTTTACTAATGTATTTAGCGTGCGTAAGAAATTTTATATTTGTAAAAATTTATTATATGCCAAATATGTGAATAATTTCTTTAAAGGTAATGAAAAATATGCAACATACTATTAATTAAGTTAAATAGTTATATATTTCATCTTATGAATGTTTAAGAACATATTTAGCGTGCATAAATTTTTTTTTGAAAAATTTGAAACATAATTACTATGAAGAGATTCATCATGTAGACATGTTTTAAAGGGTTTAGGAAATGTTGTCAAAGTGTTTACATAGTGTTTAATATTATAAATCTTATTTTTAAAATAAGACACATTTCTCAAGTGTTGGACACGGTTTTAGGAGTGTTCAAAAAGTGTTGGTGTTCAACATGGGTTTCCGACATGACACGCCTCCTCCATAGAGGTATCCGTACTTCTTAGATTGCATGAGTTCATGTCACGAACAAGTTTGAAATATTTCAGTCTTATGCTTGCCAAATGAAAGGAGAAAGTGAGTCCCTCTGAATTGGACCACAATTAAGCATTTCTCACTTAAACCAGGATCACCACATTGTCCAAAGTTACAGTGTTGGAGTATTGTATAGGCATTCATGAAAAAAAAAAATCAGAAAATTGAGATGACCTGCACTTCTGTTTGAAGTAATGGTGGAAAATTATCAGTGCTAATATGGTTAAGTTTCGATTATAGATAATCTGTAATTATGTGAATGTCCTCGTCTATTGCACAATGGGTTCCAATGTAGCTTTGCCTGAATGTTCTGATCATAGGGCACGAGAACTGGAGATGCAGTGTGGAAAACACCATCCACTCCCTGTACGGACTGGTCGAAGCTTCCTTCCACCATGAGATCAGCTTTGAAAATCTTTAGTCTCTCCTTGGCTCCACTCAGCTCCCAAAGGAATCCTACCTTTTCCACATTTCCTGCAAGCAAAAGAAACAGGTACATTAATTGTATTTACAGAGTTACATTGATCTATTAGTGATCAGAATTGCAAATCTTGTTGGAGGTAGACTCTATATGTGTGTGTGTGTGCACGCGCGCACGTGTGGCCAGCCTGATCTGCAGGACATCTATGGGCTGAGCTCCTCTCAATTTCTCATTCTCTATCAAGACTCCATTTTGTGGGTCCAGAATGGTTCTACTATGATAATTTAAATTGTTCATCTCCTTGACCCCTAAACAAGATCCTACATACAAAAACAAGAAAATTCAGAAGGGATGGTTTGAGTTTACAATGGGACGGTTTAAGTTTAGACCGTTTATTTTGAAAATAAAATGCGATTTGTTTATGTAACTATTAATGTTCGATTAAGTTGAATTTTACATGAATGATCTTTTATGTGAAGCTTATGAGGTAAACACGTTGGATTATTGTTGTGGATTCAGAATTGACCAACGAAATAAAGTTTTAATGAATCTTCAGATAATGAGGTCTCGAGGGAGTTCATTATGGAGATCTACCTGAATCTTTAGCAGGAGAACTAAAGAGTACCTGGATCTCGCACGGTGGTGCGGACGGTGTGACCCTTTTCCAGCAGCGACTTCACTAGGTAAGCCGCTATGAACCCTGTACCCCCTGTTACGCAGTACTCCGGCATCTCCCTCTTTTGTCTTTCTCTCCTTATGGTTTCTAGCTATATATTGGAACTCTTTGATGGCTTTGATTAAAAATTATATCACGGGACATGCATTTCATTTTGTTCCTACTTTTCTATATTGATGAGTGGAAAGTGTGTGAGCTTGTGTTGTTTTGGTGTGCATTAGGTGAATTTGGTGGCTTTCAAAACCAGGGGAAAAAAACTTATCATGTGTTATTTGCTTCACTTTGAACAGTTATTTTATGTTACATTCTATGAATTTGATTGGGCATTAACGTTCGTGTAGCGGGGTTCTATACCCTCCTTAAAATGATATATTTTTTTTATATATCATAAAAAGAAGGGAAAAAATGTACTTCTCCCATTTTAAAATATTTATTTACTTAAAGTCCTACCTATTCCCAAAAAGTCATATTTCGTTAAATTACCAAAAATACTCCTAGATAAATATACACAACAGTTGCAAAAAATGAAAATTCAAAAATTGTTATATACATATTGCGATTGATTCGAATCAAAACAAAACTCGAGGCAAACCAAGCATCTACTATATTGTTAAAATCAAAACTCATGGGCCATCACTGCAATTTTAAAGATCTCGAAACATTACATTGTTCATTCTCAAACCGATATTTTTTGCTTTCGTCAACATTTGTTAATTTGAGCAAAAATGACAAAGCAAAGTAAGTAAAATAGTTACCAAAGCCCTAACTCCTTGTTTTATACTAATTGTTGAAATCACAAACCTTAGAAATAATCGATCAGCTATATTTTTTAAAAAATACACTGTTAATTGTTAAGAAATCAGAGTATATTCTTTAAAATTTATAATCTGAGACTCTCTCGATTTACTGTTGTTGCTATGTGCTATTGTTAATAGCTTCAATCCTTATTTCTTAATTTTGTTAAAATCATTCTCTGTTAATCTGTGTGTTAGAAACTAAATACTTTTATTTAATAGCTTCATATATTTTAAATTTGATGCTATAATCTTAAACTTGTTTTCATAGCTTGAGACCTGTCTCCGTTGTTGTGTTTGTCTATATTTAAGTCTTTTAGGACAACTGAAACATGACTCAAATTCTCGGCCATGGAAATTTTAAAATGAGATGTTTCATATTTGTGAATTTGATACATGTATCATATTTTTGGATTTGAAGTATAAACTTCTCAGTATACTAACTTTTTATTTGTTTCGACGAAAAATATTTATCAATTTTACAAAAAAATAAGTTATTTTTAGTGGAAAACGTTGTTCATTTTTTAGTGGCAAAAATATTTCCACCTTACCATCCTACTACTGCTGCTAAGCACCTATAATCTTCATCGCCAACGTCATCAGCCCATCATCACCAAACCCCCACCACCGTCACCTGTCACCTCCATCGCCGCCGCCGCCGCCACCACCACCACCACCGCTTGCCACACTATCGCCACCTTACAACTATCACCACCACCAACTCACCGCCGCAACTGCCACCTCCCATCACTACCACACCTACCAGTGCCACTTCTATCATCGCCACCAATACTAATACTATTACAACCACTAATATTATCATTTTTAAAATTGCAACCAAACACTAAAAAATATTTTTTTACGAATAATATTTTTTGGAAAATATGTTCTGCAGAAAATATTATTCGTCAAACCAAACAGAGCGTAAGTTCTTATGGAATCATTGTTTATTATTTTTTCTTGATCAGTAAACACATATGCACCTGCCTCAACACACTTTGTAGTTGACAAGGTTTAAATTTTTGCCACCTATTTGAGAGTATGATGCCCATATCTCATTGTTTGTTGATTTGTGTGTTAAAGACTAAGACCTGTTTGAGTTTACTTCTATTTAGTAGCCTCATATGTTTTGGATACGATTGATAAAAACTTTAGTTGCTGTCATTTAGAATGTATTTTCGTGATTGAGACTTGTCGTGAGACATGTCCCATAGTGAGACATGTGCCTTGTTTTTGTACTTGAAGCAGAAATTACTTACTGTTGGTTTGATATTTTTGTTTGTTTATTTTTGCAAAAAACATACCTAGGAACAAAACAATGAAAAAAATAAAGAATTATTTCTTAAAGTTATGGAAAGAGAAATGAAAGCAAATCTATGGAAGAAGCTGCCTCAATCAGTAGGAGTAAGAAAGAATGATGGCCTAAATTTTGAAGCCAAGTATCCGCACAAAGGGTAGTTCAGTGTACGAAGCTTCTGTTTGTGCGGAGTCTGGGAAGGGATGGACCAGACTGAATTTATAGTACGCAGTTTTATTTTGCTTTCGCAAGAAACTGTTTTTACGTCTCGAATTCGTGACTTCCAAGTCACATGGTAACAATTCAACTGTTGCGCCAATGTTCTCTTCCAAGCGCTCTCCAACAATTTTTTTTAAAAAAAAATCTCCAAAAGTAATCAAAAAGAAAGAGCCAGAGTAAAAGGCAAAAACAGAAGGAAAAAAAGAAGAAGCAGGCAATGTAATGGGACCAATTATCACACTCATGGAATAAATTGGAATTAAACTAAACAAAGGTCACATTGAAGGGTTAAAAAACACTCCATTCTGGTTATTATTTGATGTCGTGCTGAAGAAGAAATTGAACAATAACAAATGTCCAAAATTAGATGAAACAATCATGAAAATTCTTCGAATATATCTGCAAAATGACAATCAATTTTAAGTTGGGTCAAACTTCTAAAGCAAACAAAAAATGACATGAGATTGCTTTTTTGTAGTGTCACATGGAGATAAACATGAGTTTTTGATATGTACCCAAGACCACCGCTGCGGTGGAGAAGAGAAGATACTCAATTAAGGATCTATTAGATACTGGTTTAAATGGAAATAGGAAACAAAACAAGAAAATATGGTGAGATTATTGTGAACCTACCTTTGCTGCACACTATTTTTTACAGTATTCAATACAACTATTAGTTTGGTTTACTTGCATTGTATGGAGGATTTTGAACTTGATGAAGGATCATAAATGGTGTCAGGTAATACATAACACATTGATGAACTCTATTCGAAAGCACCGACTTCAACTGCAAAAAAGTTTTGGACCGTGTTATTGCATTGTTGGTAAGTTTCTTTTAATAAATTGAGGGTTGCATAAAATTCCTATCAAGTTGGATTTGGATCGACTTGGGTTGGTATGATTGGAACAAATGTGGGATTTACTACGATATGCCCCTCCCTATACATGTCTGTCTCATCACATCAATAAAGCGGCTGAGTTAGTTGTTTTGAGTACACTACCATTCTACATGTTGAGAATGACAAAGCATCTTTAAGGCTCTTGAGTGGAACATTGTCGAACTACACTATCTGCCTACGAAAACAACCTTTGAAGTCACTTATGTGCAAATGGTTTTTTTTTTTTTAATCTACATTATTCTATATCTAAGAGAAAGAGAACTAGAATCACAATATTATAACACTATAAATTATAACACACTACTATTACAATATTATAATTCTTATTCTGAGTCAATTGATTTATAATGCTATTTTAATTGAGTTAAAAAATAAATAAATGATACATGTATCAAATACGGGACTATGCATCATGTTTGCACCATGTTTTTAAATAACGCACGTCTCATATTAATATTGCAATTAATATCACTTAATTCTTTGTGGAGATTATTGATGTTGAATTGATACAAGTAAAAGAAATTTTTTGAGAAATGGGAACAACTAGAAATTGAAGAAAAAAGAGAACAAGAAAATAAAGAATAAAAGAGTGAAGAATACTTACGGTACTTGAAAAAGAACGAACAAAAGCAACTCAATTAAAAGAAAAATGCGTAGAATGCTAAATTGCACATCCAAGTTTTTGCAGAACACTAAAATTTGATTCTCAACAGTTCACAACAAGAAGAGTTGTGCGACAAGTTTGATTTCCATAAATAAGAGCCCAATCTTAACACAAAATCTTGAGAACCCATAATAGAATCACTTATTAGTTGAATGCATAC
>JAOTRH010000002.1:3343409-3374902 GCA_034768845.1 Heliamphora exappendiculata
TTCTGGATAGTGGAAATACTCAAGGGAGATCTTGAGTAGTGGATGTAGGCTAGGATAAAGCCGAACCACTATAAATCTCTGGTGTCTGGTTCTATTTCTCTATTTCTCATCTTTTAATATTTGCATTGATTATATACTTGGATACTCTGCCTTATTGCAATATTAAAAGATTTTTAAAAAAGTTTTAAATTCTTTATTTTTTGAAAAGACCCAATTCACCCTCCTCTTGGGTTGTCTAGATCTAACATAATCTTTTTTATCTATAATTATTATTTTTTTTCATATATAGGCTCTTTTTTTTCACATTTTTTAATATGTCTCCAATTTTAGAGTATTAAGGAGTTAAAAAAATTCGATCAAAATTCATAAATTAAAAAGATACAAGGCTATAGTAGGGTTTTTTTTTTAACATTGATAAAAAAATACGCAATTTTATTTTGGTCAGTTTTTAGAATAGTAAAATCCGTCTTAAATGACTTTTTTGTTTGCATCTTTTTGTTTGCAACGGTAAAAAAATCATCTCAAATGATCTATTTTTGTATTCATTTTTTTTACGACAGTAAAGACCCTTACACTTGATTCATTCTTTGTGGCTATTTTTTTGCGTGGTAAATATATCGTCTCAAATAACCTCATTTTTTTTTATGGTTGATATAATTATTTCAAATAATCCATTATTGCAGTCTTTTTTTCCTCAATGGTAAAAATTGTCCCAAATGGATATTTTTTGCGACAATTTTTTACGACGGTCAAAAACCATCGTAAATGACTCATTTTTTGTGTTTATTTTTTTTGCGTCAGTAATTAAACCGTCTCAAGTATCCAATTTTTGCTACCAACTTTTTACGAAGAGAAATAACCATCTCAAATAACCTATTATTGCGGCCATTTTTGTCAACATTAAAAAACTGTCTTAAATAGGCATTTTTTTGCAACTATTTTTACAATGATAAAAAACCGTCTCAAATAATTTATTTTTCGTCTTTTTTTTGCGTTGGCAAATAAATTGTCTCAAATGGCCCATTTTTGCTACTATCTTTTTATGACAGGAAATAACCGTCTTATATAACTCATTATTGAGGCTATTTTTTTCTCGACGGAAAAAATCAGTCTTAAATGGGCATTTTTTGCAACCATTTCTCATGGCGATCAAAAATCGTCTCAAATGACTCATTTTTTGCATTGAATATTTTGAAAAAAGTAATATTTGAGATGGCAATAGACAACGACGTAAAAATTTTTAATGCAAAAAGCACTTTTCTTTGTAGCGTTATTGGCAAAAAATGAAGACTACTATTACTGAAATTGGAATGCACAAATCAGATTACATTTGTATGAGCACTGCTGGATGAAATGGCAAAAGCAAAGCATTCAAATAGAAAAAAATGCCTTAACAAGAGAAATGCATCACATGAAAGATGACAAAATGTCATTATGTCAATCTCCTAATCCAAACTAATCTCTTATTTTCCTTCTTCCTCCTAAGAAACAGAGCATCCAAAACATTGTTCCCTTCGAAACAATATAATCCAAACATTCTTTTCCAGAACTCACCTTCTAAATTTTAAGTCTTTTAACTACACGAATTCAAAATAAAAAGTTGCACGTCCACACTAGATTCCAAAATCGTAATATCGGAAGATGTATTGATATCGATGATATAACTGTGTATCGGCTAATATCGAATAAGATTAGCCAATACATTTGTAATTAGCAGTATTAAGAGCTTAAAATTTTAATACGTATTAACCGATACGATACGTAATGGCTGACATTTAAAACCTTAATCCACGATGAATTGAACACACTATTCTTACCAGCTTTCACCCAACGCTGCCCTTACTCTACATAGTTTCAGAATATCCTCCCAATCTTTCTCAACTTGAAGTAATTGAATTGATTTCCAAGTCACCACACTGCCAGCCCTTTTAGGTTTATAGGACATGTATGCCCAACCTATTTCCCACCACTTCATAATTCCAGTCCATTGCTTCCAACTCTTCTCACAATCTAATAATTAACTAATTAAAAAGAAGTTGATTCATTCTCTTCCTCGCATTGATCACAAACAACATTTGCGTCCGGTTCAAACACTTTTTACTGTAAAAAAAATTCCTTGGTTGCAATTTTCTCCATCACTACAATTTTCTAAGTTCCAATGCAAAAGATCCTCCCTTTTATTTTTTAATTGAATGATCTTTAGCCAATCAATTTGGCTCAATTTGTGCTTTGAGCATTCTCCCCTAAATTCCAAATCTCAGTAAGTTTATATATATATATATATATATATAGATGAGCTGTGGAGATTTACCAGAACTTGAATCTCTTTAATGATATATAGAAAATGCAGATTAACACAGTATCTCCATTTAAATGTCTTCATCATCTTTTCATTTAGATTAGTGAGGCCAATTAAGGGAACTTTATATTCAGCTAAAATTCTCTAACTATTAATTAGAGAACTAACTCCATATTAATTAATAAATATATCTATTATTAGGTAATTTCTATTTATAAATTAATTTTTGTGAACTTAGGATATATTTAATTGATCGGATTAAATATAGGATTAAATTACATATTTTAGGGAATTGTATTTTTTCTTTGAATGCAACAAGCGAGGTAAAGATTATGAATAGCTAATTTCATGCATAAAATGTGACATATATAATGCTTAAAAAATATGATACTAATAATTTACCTACTACTAAACCCATAAAATAAGAAATTATATATCTATTCGCTATTAATTCAGTCTATCAAACGAGTTTAAAAAATAAATAAATTATTAAGTACTTTCAAAAAAATAACACGGTGACACTATTTATATAATATTTTTAATAAATAAAAATATTTAATCCACCGATCACGTTTTGGGATCTTTTCATTTACCTAACATAGTAAATCAACATTCACGTAACAATGACATTCGGTGTGGTTCCTGACTACCACAAAGGTACTACCTTTTAACCCATGTGAAATGGTATCACAAGATTAACAAATACAACTTACATCTTCGGCAGTAGAAAAAATAGCTGCCGCTTCACTCCAAGAATTAAATGTGGGACAGCCAGAGGGCAAGGAAATTTCAACGCACACATTTAATCTTCTCATCTGCCTCCCATTCATTACCCCCTCCCTCCTCCGCCTGTCACCAGACTCACCACCGCACGTCTGCCTTTAAATATTCACCCTCCGCCCATTTCCTTCCCCCCACACAGCCCTTTCAACCCCATCGTCCCTTTCCTCATCCATCCCTCATTCAAAAATGTCTCCTCCAAGATTGCCGGAGTTCACCAAATCCGTCAAGCTCAAGTATGTCAAACTAGGTTACCAATACCTCGTGAACCACATCCTAAGCTTCTTCCTCGTACCCGTCATGGCCGCTCTTTTCATCCAAGTCCTTCACTTAGGTCCTGATGAGCTCATAACCCTTTGGAAATCTCTCCACTTTGATCTCATCTACCTCATCTGTTCCTCCTTCCTCGTCGTCTACTTCGCCACCTTCTACGTCATGTCCAGGCCCCGAACTGTTTATCTCGTAGACTACGCCTGTTTCAAGCCGCCCTGCTCTCTCCGAGCCCCCTTCGCCACCTGCATGGAACACGGAAGGATCATGTTGGACCGTAAACCGAAACTCATTCAGTTCCAGATGAAAATCTGCGAGCGCTCCGGCCTCGGAGAAGAAACTTGTCTTCCACCGGCGGTGCATTATATTCCTCCCAACCCTAACATGGCGGATGCGAGAGAAGAAGCGGAGATGGTTATATTTTCGGCCATGGATTCGCTGTTGAAGCAAACGGGACTGAAACCGAAAGACATAGACATTCTCATCGTGAACTGCAGCCTCTTCTCGCCGACGCCGTCGTTGTCGGCCATGGTGGTGAATAAGTACAAGCTGAGAAGCAACATAAAGAGCTTTAACCTGTCGGGGATGGGATGCAGCGCCGGGATGATCTCTATTTGTCTAGCTCGCGACCTTCTTCAAGTTCATCCGAACTCGAACGCCGTGATTGTCAGCACCGAGATTCTTACGCCGAACTCCTACATGGGGAACCAAAGATCGATGCTTCTTCCCAACTTTCTGTTCCGTATGGGCGGCGCCGCCATTCTCTTGTCGAACCGGTGGTCGGACCGCCGGCGAGCCAAGTACCGTCTTCTCCACGTGGTTCGAACCCACAAAGGAGCAGATGACAAAGCGTACCGCTGCGTTCAGCAGGAAGAAGACCCGGAAGGACACGTCGGGATATCGCTGTCCCTCGACCTCATGGTGATCGCCGGCGAGGCTTTGAAGTCCAACATCACCACCATCGGCCCTCTGGTCCTCCCGGCGTCCGAGCAACTCCTGTTCCTCGTCACCCTCATCGGCCGGAAATTCTTCAACAGAAAATTGAAGCCTTACGTTCCGGACTTCAAGCAGGCGTTCGAGCACTTCTGCATCCACGCCGGCGGGCGGGCGGTGATCGACGAGCTTCAGAAGAGCCTCCAGCTGTCGGCGGAGGACGTGGAGGCTTCGAGAATGACGCTCCACCGGTTCGGAAACACGTCGTCGTCGTCGCTCTGGTACGAGATGAGCTATATCGAGGCGAAAGGGAGGATGAAGAAAGGAGATAGAGTTTGGCAGATAGGGTTTGGGAGTGGCTTTAAGTGTAACAGCGCGGTGTGGAAGTGTAACAGGACGATCAAGGCGCCCACAGAAGGGGCATGGTCGGATTGTATTGAAAGGTACCCAGTTCATATTCCTGAAGTGATCAAGCTCTAAAGAGTATAAGATTTAACCAAGATCTTCTCCCACGTAATTTTCGTGCAATACATGCATTCAACGGTTAAAATAAAAAAATAAAAAAATAATATAATTATTATATATTAAATATAATACATTAACCATTAACCGTTGAATCTTATATTGTTCAATAATCGGTTGATAAAAAAGTCTAATTCAACATTGGGTGCGGTGGTCCCGGGACATTTCGGCCTGTCTTTTCATTGAATTTCTTAAAAAAACAAAAAACAAAAAAAAAAATCTGGCCGGTTATGTAGTTACTTCTTCTGTATTGGATGTGATTGCTTCTTTCTTGTTATAGTTATGATGTCAAGTCATTTCACAATAAATTTGCGAAGATCTTGCTTTAGGTTTTCAGGTACTCGTGTCTTTCATGCAAGGGAATATATATTATTAAAGAATTTTTTTTCTGCTTCTCTTTTGTATAAAAACATTTTCGTTTGTTTGGTTTTTAACGATTTTGGTCGATCATGAATTACAAATGATTATTTGTAAAACATGTGAATTTGTAAAAGATAATAAGGCAAACTCTACTCTTCCTCCTTTTGCTATGGGTCACGTGCAAAAAAAAAATAAAAAAAAAATAAAAACATCCATAGCAATTAGAAATAAACATGTAAGCTCCTCCAATTTGTGAATTAAATATTTTTTAAATATAAAATTTTAAAAATACAATCAAACAAAACCTAGTTACTTCTTTATTTTTTTTTGATCGAAAGTACAGGTGCAGTAAGGAGGGGAGGGAAGAGAAGGGAGAAAAAGAAATAGAGACTCGAACCGCAGACTACCGAGTAAAGAACTTATATGAAAGTTATGAATTATTGAGCTGTCAAAACTCCTCAGTTACTTCTTTGTTAATAAGTGGCTTTCAAACTGAATCATGCTAAATCACTCTTTTCATTAATGTTATTGAACAAAATCAAGACATGTCTACGAGGAAATAGGCACTCAACTGCACGTTAATCATTCAAGTCACCATCTTGGTAGCTAGTAGGGGATTAAAGTTGGGACGAAGAGATCATTACCTTAAAATTTCTTTCCTTTTTTAATGTGTTTGTTTTTTCTATTTCTTTTGAATCTTTGTAATCCAAAGTTAGCATATATAGTTATGGTAAGTTTGAATTGACATATATATAAATAATTGAGTCATGAATTTATAAAAAATTTAAAATATGTAAAGTTGTTTTAATTATATCGGGGTTAGAATTTTAGAGTTTGTCTATAAATAGGAACCTCATTACTGAAGTAGATTTGTGGAGAGTTGAATCAAAGATGTAGAGATATAAAGAGAAACAAAAAAATACTGGAGCACTGGAGTAACTCTTGAGTGAAAAAGCATGATTTATTTTAGGACCCGAATTGTAGCTGTCGATTTTGTTTTAGGGTTTGCCTATAAATAAGAACCTTACCACTTAAGTAGAGTTTGCAAAGAGTTGAATCAAATAGGTAATGATATAGAGAGAAGCAAAAAAATACCAGGGGTACTGGGGTAACTCTTGAGTGGAAAACTAAGATTTGTTTTAAGACCTGAATTGTAGTTGTCGATTTTTGGGATATTTTTGGTCTCATGATTATATAATATATTATTATAGTAGATTATCTCTCTTATCCGTAGATGTATGCATGTTGTGCCAAGCCACATAAATTTTTGTATAATTTTTCTCTTTGGTGAGTATGATTGTGCTTCGAATTGCATTTAGAGATTAGTGCAAAAATTTCAATAAGTGGTATCAGATCTAATTGTTGATGATTAAAATTCACAGTGAGAGATCAGAGCATAGATATATTTTTGATCTTGATCTCGGTTCATATAGATCAAATAATATTTATTTTTTATAAAAAGGAGCAAAAAAAGATGACAAATTGGTATGGCGTGTTAGGCAAAAGGCAATGCACTGAACAATCAAAGATTAGAAGGATATCGTGGTATTAAGACACAATTGGTGAAATAAATAGTTTGATGTATGTTGTTGATATAAATCAAACTGAAGTAGAAGGTATATTAGATTACTAGCTATAAATTGAGCCATTTTTGTGCTTTATGATTTCGTTCTACCACGAATTTAAAGCCCATTTGAAATGCAAGTTGCTAACTTTGAAGACACCAAGATGGATGTCACGATTAACCCTTCGTAGAGGGATGATATCCTATAAAAACACAAGGTTTTGACTTGGGGTCAAGCTTACGAGAGGCATAAGGTTTGAGCCAATAAAAACACTTACAACCAAAAACTTTAAAAAAGTTGTAACTAGGAGGTTTTTGATAAAGAAGTTGGAAGGAGATAGGTTGTTAAGAGTAATGCTAGGCATCCTATTAATAAGAAAAATAGTAGCAACAACAGAATCAAGCCAAAACTGAAGAGGGACCTTGCTCTGCTGAATGAGAGCTGAGTCAGTTTCTATTATATGTCTATGCTTCCTTTCAGAGACTCCATTTTGTGCTGGTGTGTGAGGGCAACTTAGTTTATGTATGAAAATAGGATTTACTTTTAATATAGAAAAGTAATATTTATAGTGTTAACAATCAATCACATCCACACAAAACAACCAAAAAGAAAAAATCACAACAACCAGATTTTTAATGTAAAAAATTCAAATGGTAAAAAACCACGGAACTACCAAGTTCAGGAATCAAGTACTAAACCCAAACAGAAACAATTACAACTTATAGACTTTATAACCAACTCCTCAATCTTCTAATCCTAAACTTGTATGTCGAATTCTCGTTAACTGCTCTCTTCTTGATTCCTACTACTATGACTTCTCGTAGCAGCCTTCTCTGGCAGAATCTTTCACTAGAACTTAGAATGCCGTCTAAGCTTTGCTGTTGAATGATCTTTGAGATTTGTGATGCACAAACTGACACTTAAATAATCTTGATGCTGAGTAGAATAATGTCTCAAGAGATAAAATTTGTGCACCACCAATGATCTATTTATATAGATCACCAAAATCCCAGGCAGGTAGAATTAAGAAACAATTAAAATGCCTGGGCACCGCTCGAGTGGACTATTGACCGCTCGAGCGGTCATGTGGCCGAGACTCCCCAACCACAGACTTAGTCTTCTGATATGTTTCCCATTAATTAGCCAAAAAATCACTAAATTCATCTAGGAATCCTAGATTGTTTAAGATACAACCCTTCCAAACACAATAAACTTCCTAAACTGATATATATCCTAATCCACATAACTTCCTAATCACCTAGAACTTCCTAAACACCACACCTTCCTAAACACTTAGGAAATCCTAATCACCCTAGAATTGCAATAAATAAAATAAAGAAATAGAAATTAATATATATTAATTTCTTTACAATCTCCCTATTGGCAAATCCAAGTGAACACAACACACATCCCAAAAAAAAATTCAAAAAAAAAATCGGTAACACTCTTCCTTCTTCTTCCAAGCCTGCAAATAAACCTTAGAAGATACAACTAAGAGTAAAATAGGTCAGCAACATATAATATCAATAAACAGTATATCCAAAAACATTGATAATTAAACCAACCACCATTATAACCAAGACAATATCGACTGAACCAACCACCAATGTATCTAAAAACAAACAACCATGAGTAGCCAAAGAACCAATCAACGCATGTAAAGCAACGTATTAGCCCAAAAAAACCTATACCACCAACTGAACCAACTCACCAACACCTGTAGAGAGCAACACGAAAATATCCACACAAAAAAATCAATATAAAAAATATATCAAAAATCCCCCCCTTTGTGTCACTTGGAGGAACCTAGAAAGAACCAGCACCCGGAGGAAGACCCTGAAGAAAACATAGCAGCTGATCGAATTATGCGTCTTAATGCTACTGCCGATGATCAAGTCTGGCCTCGGGAGAATCCAGTCGAGCAGCGACGGAAGACTGTGAAGACTTCCCCTCAGGAGCAGGTGGGGTGGCAGCACTAGGGATAGGATTGGCCTCACTCTCCTCAGAATCAGAGGAATGACCAGGAGTGAATATATGGGTGAC
This sequence comes from Heliamphora exappendiculata, assembly GCA_034768845.1. Taxonomy (NCBI): domain Eukaryota; kingdom Viridiplantae; phylum Streptophyta; class Magnoliopsida; order Ericales; family Sarraceniaceae; genus Heliamphora; species Heliamphora exappendiculata. The sequence continues at coordinate 3,352,182 of JAOTRH010000002.1, forward strand.
ACTTTGTGAGAAGGTACATTTGCTAATGAATTTTGTGATGTGCACAGTGGAGAGATGTAAGGGAAGACAAAAATTTGGAAGAGAACTGATGAATTTGGTCAAGAAATGACCATATGGAAGAGCTGCATTCTGGTTGCCATGGGCAACTTTCAACATGGAGGAAAGGAAAACTTTGGCAATGTTGATTTTTTCACCTTTACTGATCATAAATAACTCAAACCCACGCTCTTTGTTAATATTAGAAACATGACCCATACGACTGATATTGGCACTCATGATGATATTCAACAACCAAAATGTAAGGGTAAGTTCATGTTGGTAGATTAGACCACCAACCCATGCTCGAGGTTTCCCACATAGAGTATACGCGATTTCAGAGTAAGACCAATCGGGATGTGTAGGAATCAGTGGGTAATCAACGTCACAAGGGATGCCATAACCCATATAGTCTGACAGGGTGTATTGGTCCATGACAATGGATAGACCACGGACAAAGGTTTTGAACTGAAAAAGCTTGGTCTCAACATCATACATGCTTGAATAAAATTTACGCAGAAGGTCAACATAAACAACACCCTTCACTTGGAGGAGTTGAGTCCAACCGAGGGTTTCAAACATTTGAGGGATTTTTAGGGAGAAAAAATCAAACAGAACTACGCGCTTTTCAATCCTAAGAGGACGAGAGCAGAAAAGGTTGAGATACCTCTCTTCCCCTTCTATGGAACGAAATCGAGTGTCATTGAAAGGAGCGAAAGATTGCCCAGTTGTCTTTTTGGTGCGAGGAGGCATGGATCTGTCAGAAGAAAAAAAATATGTAAGTGTGTGAGAAATCATTCAAAAAAAAAATATGACAACATATATTAATCAATACCCTTTATGATAAGGCACAACTTAATATAGAGCCAGATATGAGTCAATTATTTGTTTAAGATCCTCTTGAAGCAACAATGATGTTTGATAAAGTGAAAGACAAAACCAATTGTTAGAAATCAAGCCCCAACTTAGAATCTACAACAAGAGAGATACTCACACCCAAAGCCAAGGAATTGAAAGCACAAGAGTCAGGGAAGGTATCACTTAGCAAGTCAAAGCCAAACGGTGCAAAGCTTATTGAATATAATCCAGCATGCAATATTCAAACAAGACTCACCCAAATATGCACGCCCTAAGCAAAAGCAATAAGAGATTTTAACTTGAAAGTAAGATTGCATGGCAAGTCAAAACCAGAAGCTCTCATTGTGACACAAGGCAAAAACTTACAAAACCCTAACACGGAGAAGACAGCAAGCTTATACGCATAAACAAACCGATACCTTATAGACGAATTTATGCATGCAATCTAAGGAGAAAGACTTTGATTTCATGTAGAACACATCCTACCCAACCAGATTAAGCAAGATCCATAACTAAAACACAAGAACCATGGTTGAAGCAAACCCTAACTCAAAAGAAACGAAGACTGAAATACTTATTGAAGATAGGGAGGATGAATCGAAGCTAGAGATTGCGAGATTGATGCATGATGAGGATGGATTGAAGCCTAAGAACTTCAATATCAATAGGCGGCAATGAGAGGAGAGGAAAATTTTTAAAGAATGTGAAAAGACAGCCCTAACCCTTGTTTTTTATTTTTCAGATCCGCGACAGACCGCTCGAGTGGAGGAGCAGTGCAAGGACATACTGGCTATAGAGCGCTCGAGCGAGGTAGTACTGCTCGAGCGTTGAAGCAACATCCTATTTTAAGCAGCGCAGAGAAATTGACGGACACAATTAATAATGGCATCTTTAAAGAACAACAAAAAAAAATGTTAATAAAAAGCACTAACTCAAACAGACAGAATAATCCAACGTCGAACCATGGAAGAATAAAGACACAAAATCTTATCGGTGAGAGCTTTTAAAAAAGATGAACTTCAATTCCTTGAGACATAATTTCGCATAAATAATGATTAATAATGTGAATGACTAATAAATACAAGACACATCTGAAAAAAATTCAAATTACATAATTTGAAGTCAAACCGAGTAAAATCCCAATGTATGTCCGTTGAAGAAGTACGGATGTTCTCCCTCATAGAGAACTCGTTATATATTAAAAAAATTTAAGCAATTTTATGGCGGCTTTCACACTACTATGAACGAAAAAACAAGGTTCGCATAGATAGCTATTTCCAATAACATTGAAGCCTAGATGCAAACATGGAGGCTGGCACACTAACATAAACGAAAAAGTATGGTTCAGATAGGTAATTATTTCCATAAGCAAGATTATAAATAAAATAGCATATCCAGCGGCTTTCACACTATAACAAACGAAAATGTATGGCTTATCTAGGTAGCCATTTCTGAAGCAAAAATTTAAAACACAGTTTAAAGTGAGAGCTGAGCAGTGGAGAGATAAACAGATGGGAGTGGTTGTAAGCATCAACATCAACAGAGGGATTTTACTGCTAACGTCAATCAAAAAGTATTTTTCAATCAAAATCCAGCATATGTCATATACATATTCAACCACACATATCATAATCATATTACGGAAAGCATTTTTCACGATTTGGAATATGATCTTGTCTAGCCTTCTGACACAGATTCTGCATACAATATTCTAAAAGGTTTCATATATGATTTTTTTGCATGAATGAGTTAAAAACCATTTTTTAAAACTTAAAATGTCAATCCCAATTGATTTTCTCATAAATTAAAAGCGAACTGCTTCAAGAGATTTTGTGAACAAATCAGCTAGTTGTCTTTCAGTGTCACTGTAATCAAGAGTAACGATGTTATCCTCAACTAACTAACGGATGAAATGATGTCTTATATCTATGTGTTTAGTCCTAGAGTGTTGAACTGAATTTTTAGAGATGTTAATCACACTGGTATTATCACAGTAAAGAATTACAGCTATAGTCAGACAACATTTGTTTCATCGATAATAGCTGAGTACAACAACTACCAGCAGCTATGTACTCTGCCTCAGCAGTAAACAAGGAAATTACATTTTGTTTCTTACTATGCCGTGACACTAAATTGTTACCGATGTAGAAACATCCTCCTGATGTGCTTTTTCTATCATCTGCACATCCTGCCTAGTCGGCATTAGAAAAACCTGCAATGTTTGAGTTAGTATCTTTGGAGAACCAAATACCAAACTCAGCAGTAAAATTCACATAGCGGATAATCCTTTTAACAGCAGTTAAATGTGATTAATTTGAATTTGATTGATATCGTGCACAAATTCCTACATTGAAAGCAATGTCAAGTCTACTAGCAGTGAGATACAGTAAACTTCCTATCATGCTCCTGAACATGATTTGATCAACATTTTCATCGTTTTCATCTTTTGACAATTTTACAGATGTACTCATAGGAGTTCGAAAGGGTTTGGTAGACTCAAGTTTAAATCTCTTAACTAAGTTTTTAGCATATTTTGACTGTGAGATAAAAATTCCTTCGTCAGACTGTTTGATCTGTAAACCTAGAAAGTAGTTAAGTTCTCCTACCATACTCATTTTGAATTCATTTTGTATACATTTAGAGATTAAAAGAATAAGAGATTCACATGTAGATCAAAACACAATATTATTAACATAAATTTGTGCAACCAAAATATTATTCTTGTCATTTTGTATGAAAAGAGTCTTATCCACACTTCCTTTGACAAAATCATTATTTACCAAGAAGGTGGTTAGACATTCATACCAGGCTCGGGGAGCTTGTTTTAGACCATACAACGCTCTTTTGAGCTTGTGAACGTGATTGGGATAATGTGAATCCTTAAAATCTTTAGGCTGTTCAACAAAGGCAACTTCTTTTAACAGGCCATTTAAAAAGACACTTTTTACATTCATTTGGTACAATTTCAAGTTTAAAAAATAGGAAACAGCAAGTAGAATACGAATTGATTCTAATCTAGCTACTGGGGCAAAGGTTTCATCAAAATCAATTCTTTCTACTTGTGTGTACTTTTGTGCCACTAATCTGGCCTTATTTCTTACAACAGTTCCTTGTTCATCAGATTTATTTTTGAAAATTCACTTTGTCCCAATAATATTAACATTCTCAAGTCTAGGTACAAGTTCCTAAACATTATTTCTGACAAATTGTTCGAGTTCCTCATACATAACATTCACTCAACAAACGTCAGTAAGAGCCTCCTTAACATTTTTTGGTTCAATTATGGAGACATAGCACAGATGACTTACCTGATTTACCTGATCACGTATTTGTCGGCAAGTCATCATAGGTTTAATTACCTTTCTAATCACCAGATCCAGTGGGTGATTTAGCTTCACACACGAGAATGGTTCTAAAACTGCTTACTCTTAAAGACTTGTTTTCCCTTTGGAACTTTCATCCACAGATTGTTTTGGAGAAATCGGTTGAATTGGCTCTTTAAGAATATGAGAATTTGATTGCTCTGCTTCTGGTGTCATTGTCTCTTCAGTTGTTCCTGTATCATCAACAATTACATTAGCAGATTCTATGACAGTAGAAGTATGTAAATTGTATACTCTAAACGCCCTATTATTTAATGAATAACCAAGAAATATTCCATCACACTTATGAAGTCAAATTTACCCAATTGTTCCTGATCTTTTAAGATGTAGCATTTGCTTCCAAAAGTTCTAAAATATTTAATATTAGACTTCCTACCTTTCCACAACTCATAAGCAGTTTGTTTCGTACCATGTCGTAAATACACGCGATTGATGATCCAACATGCGGTATTTACAGTCTCAGCCCAAAATTTGAGAGGAAAGTTTTTACAATGAAGCATTACTCTAGCCATCTCCTGCACTATTCTATTTTTCCGTTCCATTACACCATTCTGTTGTGGTGTTTTAGGTGTGGAAAACTCATGTTGAATTCCCTATTCATCACAAAAAATTGAGAATTCTGAATTCTCAAATTCCTTATCATGGTCTGATCTTATCTTAGTAATATGCTGATTGTTCCCTTACTGTTCATTATTCAACCGAAGACAGAGAGATTTAAAAACATTAAAAGTGTCATATTTTTCACGCAAAAAATTTACCCAGGTAAACCTAAAAAGGTCATCCACAACAAGAAATATATATTTCTTACCATCTATACTCTCTGTTCTAGTAGGATCCATAAGATCCATATGCAATAATTGCAGAGGATATTGAGTAGTAAGCTGATTTATTTTCTTGTGAGGGACTTTAATTTGTTTACCTACTTGATATGGTCCACATACAACTTTGATGTTATTGCTCAGCTTGAGAATACATTTGACCAACTCAGAATTAGCAAGCCTGGTAAGATCCTTATAGTTAATATGACCCAAACGATGATGCCACAATTTTGTTTGGTAAATTTTAGCAGAGTGACATATTTGATTGGTTTTTGAAAAAATTCCATAGCAGTTATCAGAGGTTCGAAAGCCATGAATAATAGTTTTTTTTTCTTTTTATCCAAAATCAGACATTCAATTTTAGTAAAATGAACTTCATGGTGTGTGTCGCACATCTGACTAATGCTAAGTAAATTTGCTTTTAGACTATCAACAGGAAGAACATTGTCCAATTTGGGTAGACTAGGAGAGTCAATAGAACCTCTCCCGATTATCTTAGAAGAGTTGCCATCTCCAAATGTGACAAGTCCTCCATCATATGGATCAATATTAGAAAATAAGGACTTATCACCTGACATATGACGGGAACACCCATTGTCCAAATACCACATGAAAGAATTTTGAACTTTTAAAGCAGTGTGAGCAACATTGCATTTCAAATCAGATTTACTAACCGAGATAGCACGAGTTTTGAGAAGGCATTTAGTTTGAAAATAGGGTTTTTGCCAGTTGTCCGCTCGAGCAGTCACGTTGGCCGCTCGAGCGTGCGACTGCCAGTAAGTTTTTCCATCGCTCTGCCAGCTGGCCGCTCGAGCGCTCACATGGCCGAGGGTTTTGTTCTGTAGCTGTCTAATTTGCTCATGAAATTTTCTTGATTTTCTTTCATGCTAATATGTAGACAGAGATTTTATTTTTTTACAAAAAGGTCTAATGTATCCTAGAATACCGCAAAAGTGAAACGTTGGTAAATTTTTTTGAAAAACAGTAGATTTAAGTAGACCTCTTTGAACAGATTTTCCTAACAATTCAGTCCTGATTAAGTTAGGCTTTCTCAAACTCTTATCCTTACCTGACGGCATGTTGTTAGCTTTAATAAAGTTAATTTTACTTGTATTTTTTGATTCAAATGTACTTGCCTCGTATCCTAAACCAGTTCGATCTGTTGCTACTTTTTATATGCTCAAGATCTCATCCAAGCTTAGTGAGCCTGCATTCAATTTCTTTAGAGTGATGTTACCAGAAGCCAATTCAGATTCTAAGATATGCCCTCTTTCTTTACCAGCTTCAAACATAAACTTGAACTTAACAGAATCTTGTAATTTCAACTCAAGTTTAGAAACATTTGATTTGCGCAAATCACAGGATTCAATGAGTTCATTCCTCTATTTGTCAGAACTAACCAGCTTCTTAGTCATTTTGGTTTTAAAGATTTTTAGCTGAGAAATAAAAGATTGAGACTCAGTTAGTTCAGACTTTAGACTAGTATTTTTTTTCCATCGTTTTAACCTTCAGTGTCAGCTTAGTGATAACTTTTGTCATTTTGTAGCTTTCTCTTTGAAGTTTATCATAAGTCCACTGAAGATCTTTTTCATTCCCCTCATCTTATTCAGACCCTGAACCAGAATTACTGTGAGAAGCACGAGAATCATGATCAGATAATTCAAACTTACCTGATCCAGTGGAGGCCTCAAAGGCAATGAACTTACATTCATCTTTCTTTGGTTCTGACTCGTTTTCATCACCAGATGATTTAATTTCGTCATCCCATGTCACAGTGAACACTTTTTCTTTTCTTTTCTGTTTGTTTGGACAATTCAATGCAATATGTCCATACCATTGACATTCAAAGCACTATATACTCTGGTTTTGAACTTTAGTTTTTTTCTTTTTAAATTTCACCACGTTCTTACTTTTGTCACCCAAATGTTCAGATTTTGACTTGAGGTTAGGTTTTTTATTTAAAACAATTTTTTTAATTTTTTGACAATAAAAGCCATAACCTCATGATCAATATCTGTTTCATCATTAGAGGAATATAACTCTACCTTTGAAGTTTTTGAAGCAACATTTTTCGATTTTTTAGGTTGATGTAGAGTAGATTCAACAGTCTAAAGATTTTCAACTAATTGTTTTACTATTAGAGAATCAATATCTTTACTTTCTTCAATAGTAGTAATTTTTGGTTGAAAATATTCAAGTAGTCACCGTAAGATCTTTTTAACAATGTGAGATTTAGGAATTTTTTCACCAAGGATAAAACTGGAACTAACGATATCACTCAACTTAGCATAAAATTCATCAAAGGTCTCATGATCTTCTATACAAAGGGTTAAATTCAAAATTTGTGGTGAGCCTTTGAAGTTTAGAAATTTTGATAGTTGATGTGCCTTCGTGTGTAGTTTCAAGAATATCCCATGCTTCTTTAGCGATTTCACATGTACAACGGAAGAGCTAGCTCCACCTGTTCCTGCTTTAGCCACCCTGCTTGGTTCTCATCCCATGCTCACCCGTGCCAAGGCTGGTATTTTTAAGACTCGTCATCCCGCGAATCTTGGTGTCTTGAGCTCCTCTGGCCTTCTTTCAGCTCTACTTGCCTCCGCTGAGCCTATAATAAATAGGTCTTGACTCGACCTATTGATTTGTGATTTGCTCTCCATTAAGATTAATTTTAAGCCTTGACTCGACTTTTAATTATTCTTATTCCGTTATCGTTTCGAAATTTTATGTCTTGACTCGACCTAGTTAATTCGTTGTTGCTTTTTCGGTTAAGATAATTTCTAGGATCTTGACTCGATTTTTTTAATTATTTTATCCCTAATTGAGTTCTTAGATCCTCTCGATCTTTGACTTGTTTGATTAATTGTGTCCCATTTAGATTTTGACTTGATCTTTAGGGTGTTGTTTGATCATACTAGTATTTACATCATACTAACGTCTGTATCATGTTTTACATCTGGCATCTGTGCATTTGCCATAGGAACTACGTTTTGGTCTAATCTTTAGCAAAGGGATACGTAGGCAACCCGATAAAAATTCAAGTATGACTAACATCATATACCTATTTGTGTGTTTGTGGCCTAAGATTGATGGCTCGATCAAATAAATGTTGTTTTTAGGTCTTTGACATAACTCGCGTCACGTGTTATTGCGCAAGTTATTTAAAAAAGGGGGCAACTGTAGACACCCTAATTTGATCCCGCCTAAACTTAGGTTAATCTGGGTGAATTCGATAATGAAATCAAGTGGAGTGGTGCTTCAACACGATCCTCAGGGAATGATCCAAGCTCAGTATTCAAACCAGGTGATCAAATCCTTCAAACTAGTGAACTCACTCTATCCAACATGAGCCGCCATCTTTGAACCTTGGGGTCACCAACTTCATTGTGGCGATCGCCATATGAATCTCTTGAAAACCCTAGCAAAGGTAGCGACCGCCATCTTTGAACCTTTGGGTCGCCAACTTTATTGTGGAGATAGCTACATGAAACCTTTGGAAGCTTTGAATTTGTGGCGACTGCCAACTCCATACCTGGCGACTGTCAATTCCAAAAATTCTGACGTGTCCCAAAACGTGCCAGGACCTCATTGGTTGATGAACTTTATAAATACTGCACCTCTGATTCAATTTAGGAGGATAATTCAGATATCGAACCTCTAATGGGTTAGAAAGCGAGGGAATTCTAATACTAATATTCTGTTGAAGTACCAGGAGGACGACTACCGACACTCGGCTAGATTCTTGACTCATCTATTCACTGGAGTTGGAGCATTTCCCAAGGATTGGATTGTTGATCACTACTCTCTGGCTTAAGGATTCACCCAGATAGTAGCGACTCGGGTATTTTGTTTAGATCTCTTGTCTTTTTTTTTTATTTTCCTCTCTCTTGGAGTGGCTGGGTTAGTTTCAGTGCTTTATTCTGCATGCCTGATTCATGTCACTTATGTAGTTGATTCAATTATCCCATTTTATTTGATTAGATCATGAGTATTTAGTTAGTTATGATAAGCATGTTTATCTTAATTAAGTTTAGCTAAATTCATGTTTATTATAAAAATAAATTTTAGTTTTTACTTTGTTTATATTACACATTCATACTTAGCACCTTGAATTCATCAAAATAGTGTCAACATATTCGGTAATTGTGATTTACAATGTCATAGTTGTCGCATTTGGTGCACTTATATTCATACGGTTGTAATTGTCAAGATTGCATCTGTATTTTATATTTAGAAAAAGATTACTATGTTCTTTATGTGATATTCATTGTTTTAATAGCTTAATTTTTACTTTAAGTAGTATCTTTTGTTACTATATTGATAAAATCTGCATGAACTCTACATTTGATTAAAGTTTAAGAAATTTTAGAGCATGTTTTTATTTATTTTGTTTAAAATCATATTAGCATAATTTTTAGATTATTTGGTGATATTGCATGCGGTTTGCTCCATGTATCATTTATTTAGAAATTGTATGCCGCAGGATTTAAGATTTTCTTTTGCTACTCGTTTCATTTGGCGTTCTATATACATATGTTATGTATTTTTCTTATTTGATTTTGGATGTTCTCTCATTGCCTCCATCTTCTGTATTTGCATGCATTTGAATAATCTAATTAAGAATTAATGATGATTAGTAGAGGCTAACCACATGGTTGGGCAAACAGGATGCCTAACACTTTTCCTAATTCGTACCTTAGCTCATAGACCCTTGTTTTCTCTGGTTACCGTTTTAAAGATCTGTGGCTTATTTAGCTTTTCTTATTTTTTTCTCAAAAATCAAATGGTGACTCTATTTTTTACAAAAATAATTTTTAAAATTTGGTTTTAAAGGTGTTAAAGTATTTTTTAAATATTTCTTAAATTTATGTATTTTTGAACTAAAACCCTAATTCCCGGTGCCATAGTATGTTTTGGTTTTTAGAAGCTGGTGGAGAGCTTTGTTTTAGTTATCTCTTTGGACATTTTGATTTTAATTTTGTTATCGTTCCTGTCTACTAATTCATTTGTCTTGTTTTCATTTCAGGGAAGAATTCGTATTTGAGGCTTTAATGGGTCTTCGAATGTTTTGGAGTGGTACATGGCGCTTCTTCCTCATAGTAGAGAGATTATTGACCGAGCAGGTTATGGCAGCTTTAACACCATGCTAGAGGGGGACCAACAATGACCAGGTTACCCTCACAGCCCTGACTGGGAGATGGTGGGACACCACTAACTCTTTCCACCTGCCTACCTTCGAGGTCACTCTCATTTCTCTTAACTTTCCTTATCACTGGGATCCAGGTGGGTGACGAACCGATTCCATTTTATCCTGACATCTATCGGAGCCCCGCTGCTCTTATGCATCTTCTTGGTCATGTGCTCCCTTCCATTGACAAGGGGAGCATTCGCTATACGTGGCTGAAGAAGACATTTTCCCCCTTGTCTGCTTAGAGGTCCACCACTTCGAGTGGGTGGCGCGTGCATTCATTTTTATATGTTTGGGATAGCCTTATTTCTGAACTTAGAGAACAGGGTGCACCTCTACTACCTCGCTACTATGGTGGTGGTGGACCAGATCGGCTCTTGCGATTGGGGAGCAGCCGCATTAGCCACTTTGTACGGATACATGAGCGCGGCCACTAGGACCTCTGATCTAAGCGTTGGTGGATACTGGCGTATCTGGGATGTATGTATGCTTTCTCTACTTTTTGTGCTTTCCTTTTCTAATTTCATATATGCATATCTGTTTCAACTGTACTGAAGCTCATCTCGATTTTCTACAACTCTGAACCTACGAATTCATAGATATGCGCCAGTCGATGAATTCTTGCGACGACCCTCTCATGATCTCCTGGGAACTTCGATGGGTCAGACGCCATCGGGGTATAAAGCTTGGTGGGAAGGACCTAGATAGTGATCGCCTTTTTCTAGACAACCTCACTCCCTACCAGGTAAGTCATTTACTGCTTTTGTTCATTCGTTCTTTTTATTCCCTGTATATACATTACTTATTGACATGCTTCTTGGATCTTCAGGTCCACTGAGACATATGGATTGGCATGGAGGAGCGAGCTGGTGCCGATTTGATGTAGAGCCACGAGGTTACCCAGACCCGTGTCTTGCTTGAGGGGCCATTCTATAGAGAGTGGTACCTTGGCAGCACGCTATTTGGCAGTCACTGGGGTATAACCATTTTCGTATCTTGAGGACGCCTCTGGTGAGGATGCGTCAAACTGACACCCATTGCACGACCGAGATTATCTAGGCCATGGTAGGCCTTGGTGTTGCTACACTCATCAAGGGCGAGGATCGTGACTATATGGTCTTTTCTTTAGAGAGGCTCATGCCCGCCATAGGTGCTCATGCTGTCGTGTGGGGTTCTCCTCCCGTTGCCCTGCGTATTGTTCACCCTGAGCTTCCATGGATGGTGGACACCTTTATAAACAGGAATCTTCACCAGATTCGGATCCCCAAGCGAGAGGGCTAGAAGATTCTCCTTTCCCCTGGTGTAAAGCAAGTATGACACCATTCATTCTGCTTTCCATACTGCCCTTTATATCTGGCTGCACTAATTCTCATAACTAATTTTGATATTTGACTGCACTGACTTGGTTCTTCTCTTGACAGATACCTCAGGAGTGGTGCGACCAGTGCCTTCGCCTGATCTCCGGGTTGAGGGTATTGGTCTGTTGCAGAGATGCTTCTTTTTTAGCCCAGGGCATGGACGTCCTACTTCTCGGGGGTGGCCCTGTTGTGGTACTCAATCCTTCTTGGCTCACCTTTACACTATTACACTTTTCCTTTCTGCTTATGTGGTCTTTTTCCTTCTTTTAGGGTGGGCGTGGCGGAGGACTGAGGACTCACTGAGGTCACATGACACCTGCTGCTCTAGTCGTAACGCCAGCGTGGACTTCTACTTCTACTTTTGTTGCTGCTACTTCTTCTAGAGTTAGGACCTCTAGCATGACACAAGCTGGCACGAGCACAGATGAGGGGACGGGATCGATGGGGTCATCTGACGAGTCATCTTAGGGAGGCTATATCGTCCGGAGGAAGAGGACCCGACGAGAGTGACCGACTGATGCTACCCCTACTGCTGATGATCTTCTTTTATTTTTTTCTTACTGTACATAGAGGCCTGTGTGCCTATTCTTGTTTGGGCCTGCATGGCCATTTGATACATTCTGACACTCTATTCTAACTTATTATGCTATTCTTGGTACACACCGATGCACATCGGTACACTGCCCTTGATACACGCTGATACATATTGATATATTGTTCCTGACACACTGCACAGGTACGATGGATAGGGCCTGCATGCCTTTTATTCTTCTTTTAGCCTGCGTGCCACGACACACATACGTACATTTCTTTACTTTTGATGGGTTGGGCCTTCATGTCCTGTGGTTTATACTTTTGATTATCTTGGATACCTTATTGTTATTATGTTATGAAAATCACTTTTGAAATGCTTAGACTCCTATTATGCATGATGTATGATTCATGGGTTGTGATCTTGTTATATAAACTACTTTTTCTTGTTGCGAGTTGTTTATAAGTCGTTGATGGCGATTTAGGCATGCTGGTAAAATGAGGAGAGGCTATCAAAATGTTTGCATAAAAAAGGTTGCGACAGTGAGAAATGACCTTGCGGCTGTGGGTTTTAGATATAGCGGCCTGAACTTTTATGGAACAAAGTTCATAGCCTGGACTTTATAATGTCTTGGCCGTAAGGTTTGGGAGGAAAACAAGACGGCCGTGAGGTTCATAGTTGACAGTCGTTGGAAAAAGGTGGAGGCCGTGATAAAAGTTTTTGACGTGAAACTTCAAGCAGATTCTATGGATTTCCTCCATTTCTGGATCTATAAAAGGGGGTAACTGTTCGGGATATCTTGTATCTTTGTTGTATCTTTCATGGTCCATTCTCACAGCAACTCTTTGTTGGCTTGGATGAGCAACTTTTCTCCGATTGAGCGCAAAAACTTCTTCAACTTTGGTCTGGATGCGTTGTTTTCTTTGCGAACTCTGAGGGTTGATTAGCATCTTCTAAGAGGAGCAGCCCAGCTATGGGATCCCAATGTACATGTATTCCACTTTGGTGTCGAGGAATAATGTTCAACTGTGGAGGAATTTTCGGCCATTCTGGAGATTTTGGGCCGAGAAGAGGTCATAGTTTCCACGCCTTTCATGAGTTCTAGGGACAAGTTGATGTAACTCTGTGGTTATTCCAGGCGTGAGGCTTCTATAATTACCCACGATGGATTTCTTGACGTGACACGGATTGTGAACCGCTTTGGGTCTCATAGATCTCTGAGAGACTTCTCTTTTTAGCTTTAGCATTAGTATGCTCTTTGCATCTGTCTCCTGGCTCGTTTCCTCTTAGGACCCTTAGACAGGCAAGTGTAGACACCCCAATTTGACCCCGCTGAATTTTAGGCTTATCCAGGTAAATTCAATGATGAAAATCGAGTGAGATGATGCGCAAAGTCTCTAAACGATCGCTGGAAAATGATTCAATTCCAGTACTCCATGAAATCAAATCGCAAGATCACATCTTTCGAATCTTGAGACCGTAACCTTCAAATCTTGCGACCTAATTGTTCACTGGCCCAAGTAACTGCACCCGCAACCTTTGAACATTGCACCTGCAAACTTCGTTGTCGCAACTGTAACAAAAAACCTATGAAAACCACAACAAACCTTGCGGCCATAACCTTCAATGTTGTGACCGCAATGTTCAAAGATTGAGACCACAACCTCTTTGGCATCTTCTGATCTTAGGGCATGTCACCACCTCATTGGGTGGCATTTTCTATAAATACGTACCTTTGGTATTATTTTCAAAGGATAATTTATGGCATCGATACTCTGCCGCATTATTGACCCAAGCCTCGATTATCCATACACTCCAATTACCTGAAGTACTAGAACTGAAGCCTTCTCGGTGATTGGAGAGATGAGCTTTACACAACCTGAGGATACATCTGGATCGTAGCTTCGTAGGTATATCTGTATGAACCTCGACACTTCTCTCTCCACACTTTCTACCCCTGTGGAGTGGTCAGGTTGAATTTTTAATTTCTATTCATGATTCGCATGCTCATTCTTTTAATTTGTTATTATTAGGCCTTATTATTTTATTTGCATTGTTAGCATGCTTAATTCTAAGATTTTAGTTAGTATCGAACTATTCATGTTTTTGTCATGTTTTTTATTAAAGTAGTCATAATCTTTTTCTGTAATTTTGCTTCATATTCAACCTCACACATCGCATGCTAGCACCCTACACACTATTTATTTAAATTCAGCAAAGCAGCGCCAACATACCTCGCGATTGCAACTTTCATAGTTGCGGGAGCAACTATTTAGCACTAACATGCTTGCGGTCGTAAGCTTATTCTTCACACCCGCAACCTTTAGATCTTCTAGCCTTGCGACCGCAATCTCTGTAGGTTATAGTATTCTATTTTATTATATATGACATCCAGTACACAGTCTGCAGTGTGGTTCAATATGATTGAGGTTTAGAAATCTTTAGGATTGGTTTTCCTTTTTTTAAACCCATGTTAAGCTTACTATGCATCATTATTGTAATTTCACATGATTAGAGTTTATTAGTTTAGTTTTAATGATCTTATTATTTGTTTATCACATGCGGTTTTCACCATGTATTATTTAGTATAGATCTAGCATGATTAGGAATTTGGCTCTTTTTTTATGCTTTGTTTTGTGTTTTATATAATTATTCTATGCTATTTTTTTATTTGATTTCATATGTTCTCTCTTTACCTCTACTTTCTATATTTGCATGCATTTGAGAAATATAATTAAAAACTAATAATGAATCTGGTTACTTGGGAGGCCTTCAGAACTAAGTAAAAGGTAGCTTTGACCAACTTTGTGATGTAAACGATTTCTACAAGGATAAATTTGTGTCCTTTCGATGCCTTAGGTGTAACTTTCTCTATTACGTCGATTTCCCAAACTGAGAACGACTAAGGTGACGTCATGTTATAAAGTTGAGATGGCGGTACATGCATGAGGTTCACGTGGATTTGGCATTTTCGGCATCTCTAGACGAACTGGTGGCAATCTATTTCTATTATCATCTAAAAATACCTTTCGCATAGGATCTTCTTAGCTATTATCATCCCACTCATGTGAGGTCCGCAGACTCCTCTATGAATTTTTCTCATCAACTCGCATCCCTCTTTTGTGTCGACACTAAGCTTATTGACTTCTAGATATCATCTTTTGTATAATTTTTCTCCATAGATTACGAGCTATGTGGCGAATCTTCTGATAGCTCTTTGATCTTTTTATTGGCTCAGCTAGGATATTCTCCATTCTCAATGAAATTCCAAATGTCGTGATACCATGGTAGCCCGTGGTTGGCTTCTTGGGTATCAATAATGTTGCTAATCGTAGGTGTATCCCTCTGTTGAATCTCAAAAGGCCTCATCATTTCCCTGGGTAGTATGTCTATCATTGATGCTAGAATGGCCAAGGCGTCAGCAAACTTGTTCTATAGTCTCGAAACATGGGTAAATACCATGCTTTCAGAGTAGAGAATCATTATTTCAAGCTCCCAGTGGTACTGAACCAGCTTTTCTTCTTTAACCTTCCACTATCCTTTTTCCTGAGATACAACCAAGGTTGAGTCTCCTATAATCTCCATCTTTCTTGCCCTTAGTTCCAAGACGGCTTTTAATCCGGCTAAATAAGCTTTGTACTCTGCCTGATTGTTAGTGACCTCAAAACCCTACTTAAAAGCCAAAGGAATATGGAAGTCATCGGGGGTGATGAGGAGTATCTCTATCCCGTATCCGTATTGGTTTGAGGCTCTATCGAAATAGAGGGTCTACATATCCTCCTCAATCTTCAACACTTGCTCATTGGGAAACTCAAACTCGGGTTCTTCCTCTCCTTCGATAGGGTGGTTGGCCAGGAATTCTACGACGACTTTCCCTGTAACTGACTTCCTTGTGTTATACTGCAAGTCGAATTCATCTAATATGAGCAACTAACGAGCTTATTTTTTGTCAGTGCTGGCTTCTCAAAGTAGTACTTGAGCTGGTCCATCATTGACATTAGAACAATTCGGTATGTTAGCATGTAATGGCGTAACTTCCTGGATGCCCAAACTAGCGCCCAGCACATCTTTTTCAAAGGCGTATACCGTCGTTCACATTCAGTCATCTTCTTACTCAAGTAATAAATGGCTATTTTTCCCTTGGCTTCATCTTCTTGTGCACGTATACACCCAATTGCTGAATTAGTCATTGATAAGTACTCAGAGGATTGTCGGGTTTTGGTGACGAAAAAATTGGAAGATTTTGTAGATAGTCCTGTATGGCATCGAAGGCGTCTTGACATTGCTATTCCCACTAAAACTTGGTCCCTTTCTTTAAAAGCTGGAATAGAGGTCCACAGGTCATGGTTAATTTAGCGATAAATCGGATGATGAGCTGAATTTTTCCTAAGAAACTCTGTTGGAGGCAATACTGCCAAGATCATTTTTAAAAAAAATAATTTTCGATAAAAAAATAACTGGACGGACAAACGCCGAAACGAGCTCCAGATAAAACTTTTGACGACGAACGATTAAAATAAAACCCGTGCAACCAAAGTTAATTTAGAAGAATACCTTTTATCGATCTAATTTCAACTACGACTTGATTCCGAGTTGAAACTCTTGTTAAATCTTCTACCATATTCTCGTATGCGATCTTCGAACGTACTGTAGGCTACAGACTATCGAGGACTCGTACCGGCAGAATCTCGATATATTTAGCCTTGAGAGACAAAATATGATATATCAATAATATGATGAGATATCAAACTAGTTCAGCTTGTCCGCATGTATATAGGGCTACAGAAGGGACCTGGGGAGTAATTATGAGTAAGGCTTCCAGTGGAACACAGATACTTACTAACACTTTCTGTAATTTTTATAAAATACTCAATTACAGTTCACACCACTAAAGAACTATAATTACACTCTGACCCATAATCTCAAGACCTTCTTGCATTGAGCTCATGTTATTAAATGCTTACCATTTCTCCCCACGTTAAGATTCTCGATACCTGCCAATTAAATTTAATTACTGACAATTTAATTTAATCGGTATCTTGATATTCCTTAAGTCCTTCTGCTTAACTTATTTGACCGCTAGATAATTAAATTCACCTGTAGGGTTTGGCCCGGTCAAAACTTATAAACATCCTTAATGGGGTATCGTTAATCCCGATCATTCGGGACGTAGATTCCGTCAATAATTAATATTTTTCATGTAAATAATACCGCTATCCAACTCACCCGAAATATAGACCCATATAAGATCGCACTCTCTAATGAATCAAAATAACGAATATTAAATGTATGCAAATCAATAATTATTTCAGGATTAAGAGGATAAGCACTATTTATAATAACCTTGGGGTGCAAATTAATTTATATAATCAGTATAAAATTAATTACCCCAAATATCCAGATCGATACACACAAAGTGTACTAGCACAGAGAGTCGGAACAATAGACAACGTTATTATCTGTTCCTTGTAACCAAGACAGGTCTACTAAAACTCTATACTACAGTTGTACCGATGGTATACCCATTTCCATCTAAACTGTGAATATAAAATTTATATTATGCAAGAACCTAAAATTTAATCTTTTATGTGTAAACCGTACTCTACATACCAGATTAAATACTATATAGAATATCGGACATCCATGCATATCAAAGAAATGATATACAGACATTGCTCATAAAGATTATCATAAAAATAAAAAATTAATTTTATTAAAATAAAATTAAATACTAAAAATATAATTTTCAGTATACCAACCCTAATAACTCCTTACGTCCTTCTCAGTCCTTGGAGAGGGCATTTCAAAAATACCTTTGATCTTTGACAGGTCCACCTCTATGCCTCATTGTGTGATTATAAACCCAAGTATCGTCCCTGCTATAACTCCGAAGGCATACTTCAGTGGGTTCAAGCGCATTATATATTTTCTGATCTGTTCGAAGAATTTTATTAGTGCGACAACGTGGCTTTCTCGGGTTTTGGACTTTACGATCATGCCATCTATATATGCTTCTACTTCCTTGTGTATCATGTTATATAATAATGTGGTCGCAACCCTTTGATATGTTGCACCCGCATTCCTTAGTCTGAACAGCAAGACCCTATAACAATAGATGCCCCAAGGTGTCATAAAGATAGTCTTTTCTCGATCTTTCGGCGCCATCAAAATCTGATTGTATCTTGAGAAACCATCCATGAAAGAGAAGAGCGCATTCTTGGCGGTGTTGTCTACTAATACGTCTATGTATGGAAGAGGGAAGTCATCCTTAGGACTAGTTTTGTTGAGATATCTGAGGTCAACACATACTCGAACCTTTCTAGCTTTCTTTGCTATGGGGATGACGTTGGCAACCCACTTCAGATACTCCGTAGCCATAAGAAATCTAGTATCTATCTGCTTGGTAACTTTTTCCTTGATCTTGAGTGTCCAACCTGGCCTAATCCTTCTAAACTTTTGCTTGACAGGTTTAGCATCAGGAAAAGGGGGAATTCAGTGCTGTACGATGTTAAGGTCAATGCCTGGCATATCTTTGTAGGACGATGAAAAAGCATTTTTAAATTTCTTTAATAAAAAGATTAATTGTTCACATTCCTCTAAAGATAGCGTGGAACCAACCTGAACCATTTGTTCATCTTTTTTATTATTAAGATTCGTTAAACAGTTTCTTCAATCACAGGTTTAGCTCGCATTTCTTCTTCTTTTTCGATTAAAAGTTTTAATTCTTGGGGGATATCCTCCTCAAATTCATTCAAATATTCAGAATCACGACAAAATAGTTGAGACACAGCAAAGTAAGCGAAATTCGATTTCATTTCATTGATATTAAGAGAGGCTACATCTTGAGACTCAAGATAAAAGGGGCTTGGGATGCTAGCAAATGCATTCTCAATGGACTCATTTTTACAAACATTATCCACAGACTCGGTGAAAATAAGTTCGACAGACTCAGACTCCAACTCACTTATTACATCATGCAAAAGAAAAAACTCAAAAAATTAATTCTTTTTCATTTATCTACATCCATGATAAGTGTGGTGTGATCCGCAGGCGCGTCAACTTCCATCATCAGCATTTTGTCTTCATCATTTCATATGCACACCTGGGCCATCTCTTCATCGAAGAAAGAACTTAGATATCCTTCCTTGCAATGAACCAGCCAGTTTGCCGATACTTTCTCGGTGAATCTCATCTGTCATATTTCTACCTCTCCCCCATCATCGGACAACTGATGGACAAAAAAGATCTCCAGCCCCGTCAACTTTTGTTTAGTCTTATCCTCTATCCATGGTTTGGGAAATACACAATAGGGGAAATCACCCCCTTCCTTAACAAAGAAACCATTCAGTGTTGGTTCATATTTTCTTATCTCTGCTTCTTCCATATATGACCCGCACCCTAGTCCATGCCCATGGTAATTGTGACGCATGGGGATTGGTTCTAAAATCCCTTGTAGGTTCCTACCTATTCCCATCCCTGAAAAATAGTACATCACATTCATCATTGCTACAACCCTCGAATTTACATAGTTTCTCTCCTCGTTCATCAGAACTTGGATGGCTTTAGTCTCATTAAAGTCAAACCCATTTAGAAGGAGGCCTTCTTTCCCATGTTGAATCTCGAGTAGCGAGGTAATGTCATTGATCGGGGTTGATAAACCAGATTCACTTGGAATAGTGGCAGCCATTTCTTTCTTGATTAGCTTCTTCTTCTGGCGCAGGGTCGATGGAACTGCTCTAACTATCAGGTCATGTAGCCACGGTCTTCCTAGCAGGAGATTAAATGAGGCTAGCACATCAAGAACATGGAATTCCACCTTACTTTGCAATGTCCATACTGTCACCGCAAAGGTCACCAATCCCAGCACGTCTCTTCTTGCATTGTCATATACACGTACTCCTTACGCGCTCGGTTTGAAATCTTATATCTTTAATCGCAAACAATAAGCAATTCGTAGTGGGCATACATTGAGAGATGAGCCATTGTCAACCAAGACAACTGGCACCCATTTTCCCAAACACTAGATGGTTAATTGCAACTGTTTGTTATGAGATGGTCCCTTGGTGGGAAAGTCCTTGTCGCTGAAAGTAATAACATTGGTTTGCTTCTCGGGTATAAGCATCCTGACCAATTGATCGAGAGATACGTCAATTGGGATGTCCACACTGTTCAAAGCTTTTCTAACGGCCTGTCGGTGTTTATGGGACACCACAAGCAACCTCTATTTGCTCACATTGGCTTGCGTCTTCTTAAGTTATTTTAAGACTACGTCATCTTCTTCATTGTTCTGCTTCTCTTCTTGCTTCCTTGGCTCTTCCATACCCCTACTTAGTTGCCCCTTTTCTAGTTGTGCGGGCTTAAAATGTCTTCTGCTCCTTGTTAGATGCTCTATTTTCTCTTCGGGTTCCTACAGTCCTTCAAACATGTCAACCACTTCTCGAATCTCGACCACCGAACACCCTTTCTCTCGGAAGACCTAAAAATTATATGTGCTAGTTTTCTCTCCATTGTCTATTTCATGTCCCTAGAAATCATCCTCAATTCCCATTACGTTTTATGAAACCCAATCAGACTCTTCACCAATTTTGGCCTCTAGCTCAAAGCGTTATGGTAGTGATACCTCGTCAAACAGGTCTTCATAATCGTATGGTGGGAAAGGGCCCTAAGGTTTCCACGGGCCTTCGTGGTAGCGTGGTTCTTCGATAATTGGGTGTTGTAGACACCCCAATTTGACATCGCCTAATCTTAGGCGAATTCGATGATGAAAACTGGTGGAATAGTGCCCCAGTACGATCCTTGAGAGGTGATCCAAGCTCGGTATTTGAATCTAGTCATAAAAAACCTTCAAAACCAAAGAAATTGTACCAAACCATCGATAACTTGTTGTCCAAGTCATTGTCAGAAATGGCGACCGCCATGTTCATTGTGGCGGCCATAAATAGAACCTCTTGGAAACCCTAGCAAAAAGTAGCGGCTGCCAAATACAACAAGGCGATTGCCAACTCACATTGTGGCGGCCGCCAATAGAACCTTTTCCAATTAAGTGGCCGCCAACTTGCATTGTGGCGGCCGCCAACTCCAAATGGCCTTACGTATCCCAAAACGTGGCAACACCTCATTGATTGAAGAATTTTATAAATACCGTACCCCGACGTACATTTTTAGAACGAATTTTGAGTGAGAGAAACTCTGTCGATATACCGAGCGATCCCGAGCCCCGATGCCGAAACCTTGCCAAAATACCGAGCCTCTGACATCTACCCTAAAGCCTTGCTTGGTTCACCCCCCGAGGATTGGACAATTGAAGCACATTTCCCGACTTAAGAATTCCCTGGCAATCCAGATACCTCGCTGGGATCCCCGATTTTTCTAAACTCCACTTCTCTCTATTTGAGCGATCAGGTTAATTTCTATTTCAAAGTTTTTCGATTATTGTCAATTTTGTTTAATATTTATAATATTAATTATTGTTCAATATAATTGGGTTATTTCTTTTAAAAGTTTCAGTTATTATTTTCATTTCATTTTTAGTATATTGTTGCATTCCATTAATCCATCAACTTAGTGCTAATATTCTCAACGGTTAAAACTAATCAATGTTGTTAATCATTATGATTAAGGCACCTACATGAAAATGGTTGTACTCGCCAATATTACACAATTTAATTTTAATATTACATTTCTTTTTATTTTCTTTCTTTTATGTTAATTCCATATTCTAGCATTTATTTTATTTTTCTGTTAGTTAGCTTAGTTTTACTTTACTAGCATTCTAATTATTTTTCTAGCTTAATTTTTATGTTAACCTTTGTTTAGTTAATAATGTAATTTACTTTTCAAGCACTTACTTTCCTTTGCAATGTAGCCTTTTTATTTCCTTAGCTTAATGTAATTTCTTTAATGTTCTATTTTCTTTTCTTTAGTGCTAATATTCTATTTTCTTTTAGCTTTTTTTTTTAATTTTTTAATTTTCTTCATTAGTATTAATTTTTTCTTGTTAGCACCTTACTTATTTTCTTTTTTTTCTCTAGTGTAATAATCTTTTCCTAACATTTATTTTCTTGTACTAAGTATTTTTTTCATTTTCTTGTATTAGCATTTTTTTTTTATAAAATTTTTCTTTCATTAATGTAATTTTTTTGTTTTTTTAGTATTAGCTTTAGTTTCTTCATAAAATTCTATTTAGCATTTCTTTTCTCATAATATTAGTACTTATAACATTCTATTTTTATTTTTCTTTTATAAATTTATTTTCTTTTATTCTCCTTCTTCTCTATTTTCATCAAACTAAAAAATCACAAAAAGACTTTTAAACTAATTTTCATCTTTAAGTAGTTCATAATTTTTTCTCTTAAAAATACTCTATTATTCTTTTTTTTCTTCTATTTTCTTCTCTTTTAAATGTTAATAGCTAAATCTTTTTAACTTGTCTCTCATAATATTTTTCTTTCATTCTATTAACAACAAACAAAAACATGAATATATCTTTTAATGTTCTTTTATTCTTATTATTTTCATCTTTTATGTAAATAATTAGATTTTCTTCTTAAT
>JAOTRH010000002.1:3375002-3434056 GCA_034768845.1 Heliamphora exappendiculata
AAACAATATTTAAAACTATTTTGAAAACCTTTTAATATTACAAACAAATATAGCAAAACAAGTAAGGATCAAAGAACTACAAATATTAAAAAGATTAGGGATAGAGAGATAGAGTCAGACACCAACGATTTTATAGTGGTTTGGCTGCTTCTAAGCCTACGTCCACTCTTCAAGTTTCTCCTAAAGTATTTTCACTACATAGAATGCTTCATGGGCAGATTCCAAGCCTTTACAACTTCAAGACTTCGCTTGAGCTATCCAAATGTTTACAGGCACATTCAAAAGTCTATCACAGCTTCAAGAAGATTTTATGAAAACAATCTCCTAATTTATTCTAATCTCTCTTGAACTCTTCTTTGATGAGATTCACTCACTCACTCAAAGGATAAAGGGTGACTCACCATTGAATACAATAATTGAAGAGTATTAATGAGAAACACTCACTCTCTTTACAGAAAATAATTTATAATAAATGAGAAGGTAAAGAGAGATGAGGAACAAGAGTTGGAGTTCAGCAATAAATGAGAGCTTGAGAATATTGAGATTGATTTAAGCAAATAGAACAGTGATTGTAAGTCTCCAGTTAGAATAAATAGTAAAAAGTTACTTCTTATATAAGTTATTGTGCATTCATGACAGTTGGAGGTATGTGAGGGTATTAAATGCAAAAAATCTAACCGTTGAAGTCTGCTGCGAATTTGAATATGTGACGCAGGTGTCGGCACAAAAGTCTTTGGTGTTAACACAAAATGTATAGGGCAGAGATCTTCAAGTGATTGGGTCGACACAATTCTTCTGAGGTGTCGACACGAATTCTGCAAACTTTCTCACCAATACAACGGTGTCGACACCTTTGGGTTTGGTGTCGACTCAATTGAACTTCAGCATTCGGGAGAGGACCATTTGTGTCGACTCATTTTACCTCTGGTGTCGACACTAAATTCTGCAAGAAGCCTCGGTATATTTGTGTCAACACCTTTGGACTTTGGTGTCGACACTAAATTTTTTCATGTGGGCTCGAAACTTTTGTGTTGACTCATCTTCTATTTTGTGTCAACACCCAAAATCTGTAGGTGGCCTCGGTTCTTTTGTGTCGACACATTTTTTATTTGTGTCGACTCAAAAATTCGGATACCAAAAGTGAGAAACCACTTTTGAGTCGACACGAATCTCATTTTTTATTTTGAGTCTAGAGAGCTTCAGCTCTTTTGTGTTGACACAAAACTTATTTGTGTCGACACTAAACTTTGATACCTGAAAGCAACTTTATAAAACTATTAGGGTGTCAAACCATTTATTCAAAGGTGTTGACACACTTAATATGCTTCAAGTATACTTTGCTTGAGGAGCTTGGCAGCGCAGTGGTCTTAGCCTTATAGGCTCCTCACCCGGTTAGCGGTTCGAGTCCCCCTAACCCCCTTCCCCCCTCTCCTTCCCTCTTCTCCCCGCTGCCCCTGTACTCCCCATAAAAAAAGTATACTTTTCTTTAAAAGTGTTTGACTTAATTTTTAATTCGGTTTAACACAAAATATTATTTTTCAAAAATACTTAACTGTTTTAATCCTTTTGAAAGTTAAGTCATTTCTTTTAGTTAAAGGTGTCAACTCAAATATTCAAAATGTGTTAATACTTTTTTTAAAAAAATATAAATATTATCCTTTTAAAGCCATTTATTTTTAGAAAATAAATTTATAAAAACTATCAAAATCAATATCAAAAGCCTTTGGGCTAACAATAAATTATAACCCTTTATTATTATTATTAAGTTTATAAATTATTAGCTTATTATTTTATTAGAAGTTTATAAATTAGTTTATTATTATTATAAATTTATTAGTTTATTAATTATTATAGTTTATAGTTTATAGTTTATAATTTATAATTTATTATTATTTTTATTAGTTATTACCTATTAGTTATATTTATAAGTTTAAACTTTATTTGTCTTTTAGTTTTTAAGTTTATAGTTTATAAAATTGAAATAAATTTAAAATGTTAATAAAGTAACAAAAAAACTATAAAGTTAATAGTTTTTAAATAATAATGACTACACTTTTTTTAAAAATAAATTATAATTACAAAAATTACAAAATAAATTTAATACTAAAAAGAATTATAAAAAATAAATCTAACTGAATTAAAGAAACTCCGATCTTTAATCTTGATATTGATCGATTAAAATCTTTGATCTTGATCTTGATTTTTTATCTTCAATTATTGATTTGTCAATAATTGTAATTTTTACCGAATATTGCCAAATAATCGAACTACCGAATATTACCGAGTAATCGAATTACAAGAGAAAAGATTGAAAGAGTGAGAAAATAAAGGGATGAGAGAGTATTTGAAAATTGTATTGAATTTTATCAAATGCTAATGCCCTATTTATAGGGGGGGAAATCTAATTTTAAAAAAAAATTAGAACTAGCTGTTGGCCAGGCTGGGCCGAACTGGATTTGTTACGCTCCAAACTCCGGGCCACGTGAAACACCCATAAACGACCATACAGATACATAACCCGGGAATATACTCTAACTATAAATCATACATGCATTGTATATAAACGCCAAACGGTAACATTACATGGCTCCAACGCTCGAAAAACATGTTATAAATATACATGTAAAAAAGCTAATAAAAAGAAAGACTACAGCTCTTCCACTTCTTCAGCTCCTGCAGATCAACCAACGTGACCTGTACCTGAAAAAAAGCAAATCCCACACCGTGAGCCAAATCTCAGCAGATTCTATATATAACACATGCAGTATAAGTTAAACTTGCTCGATAAATGAAGTGCAATTTTTGACTATCTTTTAAGCCAGTAAAACAATTTGAAAACAACTTTAGATCATGAATCACCAGAGCTAGAAAACCAATTTTCACATGCAAGGGAAAGCAAGGATAAAAACCATTTATCGACTCATCAGAGTTTTAAAAAAAATCTAGTATTTCGACTCCCGCAAGCCGTTTATACAGTGTTTCGACTCCCGCAGGCCGAGAAAATAGTTTTAAGAAAATTGGTCTATCTGTCCCAAAATGCAGTACATGCAATCCATGAAACATATGCCTCCTCAGGACCTCATTTCAGCCTTCGAATACTACAAATACACACAAGTGCCTCGTCAGGACCTCGTTTCAACCGACAGAGCGCATATACCAACTCCCGCAGCCTACCTCAACACCAACTTTCACAGCCTATGTCAACCACTTGCTTTCGCAGCCTACTTCATCCACCGGCTCTCACAGCCTACCTCAATCACCGGCTCACACAGCCTACCTCAATCATCCACACACACACACATGCATCATCAACCAGGATTTACATCTACTGGATCACAAATTCATTTAAACCATATCATACACATATGCAAACCTAAAACATAATTTAAAGCATATAACCATATATGAACACGACGTTTCACAAACTACGTAACTCAACTTAACCAAAGGCCAACACCAAGCCCACAACCGTGGTTCTCACATAACCCCACACGCCCAGTGCATAACCATCACGCACGTGATCATGCTACAACACCCAAAACCTAATCATGCACGCCAACCCGAGGACGACATCTAAATAAACACTCAGGATCACAACACGAACCTCGAACTTACCACATGACCAACCGAACCCAAAAGAAATCCACAGGTATTTAAATCAAATAATTCCCATAAATTAATCAATCGAATACCCTAGGACACCAATTGGAAACCTAGGAATCAACCCAAAATCACAAACCAACAGCCCCCAGCCGACCGAACACCCTACTGAAAATCACAAAACGCAAACCCACACAGTTTAGTCGACTGAACCCATAGGTTCAGTCGACTGAACCCCAAAACCAGACTTTAGTCGACCGAACCCCATGTTTTAGTCAATCGAACCTCATCGAAAAATAATTCCAAGCTACGGGTTCAACCCTCAAGGCCTCAAATTGACACTTCCGAACACTGATACAATGACCGTGAACACTCACACATCTAGGCCTAACACCGAGACCTCAAAAGAAACTCTCGACACCCGATTCCATCCATAGAATTTGTTGAAAATGAGTTTTAAACCCAAAAACCCAATTTTGAAACAAATACAGATCTACGACAATCTACCCGTTAAAAACACACATGTTTTTTCATAGCACCCTTATACAACAGTAGGGTCTAGAATTCTACCTCGGTGAGTTCAAAACTTGACACCTCGAACCATGTGCAAAATTGAGCTTTACCAAAATTGAAATCTAATTGGATGGTTGCGTAGCTCGCCGTGCCAAAAGCTAGGATCCGCTGTTGGATCGCTGAAAACTGAGCCCTGGGCCACCGAGTACTTAGAGGGAAGGCAGAGAGAAAAATGAGAAACTTACTGGAGAAGTTTTAGAAAATATCTTTATGAAAATATCTAACTCCAGATATTTATAGGCCTCCAAAATATCTTTTATTTTGAAATTTTTTGAGAATCGCACCACAATGGCCCACGGCTCTAGAAACCTACCCCGTATGCATATCTAAGCCCGATCATGCATTAAAAGTAGTAAAAATATGCTCAAAAGAAAACACGTAACGCGCGTTCAAAAATGCCAAAAAAAATGGGTCAAGGTCTCACAACTCTACCCCCCTTAAAGGAATTTTGGCCCCAAAATTCAACTCAAGGTCAAAATGATAAGTCGTCGATCGCAACCGACACAGGCACACGAGATGGTTAGCCAAACCATTCCTAGGATATAGTCAAACAAGGTCAGGTATCCTAGACAATGGACAACTATCTCAAAACACGGGGTCTACAACACTCCCAACCTCACAACCTTACCCACCACCGCCTCAACACAGCACACCGCCAACGAAATCCGTTACTGACTCCCAAACACATACGATATGAAACTGGCCCAAAGCCTGCAAACCCAAAAAGTACCTCTGCTCGTTGAAGGCATATCAGCATCCTCCGGAATGACTGGTGCTCTAGATGAATCGCGAGCTACAAGAGAATACACTCGAGGCAACCCCACTCTGTCCTGACCACCAGTACTCGGCACTGTCAGCTGTCGCACCGACTGAACTGAAGTTCCCCTGTCTGTCGTTCGGGAAACCTAGACTGTAGAAGGCCACTGTCAATACGTAGCTGAACCTGTCACATACGAACCCACTGGTGTGCCCTCTCCACTCGGCGCACTGCCTCCCTGAGGATAATTCCTACGAATATGTCCAGACTGTCCACACCCATAGCAAACTGGTAGCTCCCTCCCTTGCTGCTATACTGGTTTCAAACTCTGGGATGGCCTCGACTGTAAGCAATTTGCCGCACGATGTCCAGGTTATCTGCATCAAAAATAGGTCAATTTCTGCTGCTTCAGCCTCCCAGACAAAGCCACATATGGTGATGGTGCTAAAAACTACTGTGGTCCAGATGGGTAGAAGCTATAACCAGAGGACCTCTGCGTCTTGTTGGTACGCTCAGCTGTCTGTGCCTCCGTACCACCCTGTGAAGTCCTGGTCTCCCTCGAAGCTCGAGTCTCAGCTAAAGCATTCTTAACCCTCGCTGCTACCTCCACCAACTGTCTGAACACACGATATCCCACCACAGCTACTCACTCCTTGATCATCGGCCTCAGACCCCGCTCAAACCTCAACGAAAGCAACTCATCTGTGCACTCCACCTCCGGTGCAAATCGAGATAAGCTCGTAAATTGAGCCTCGTACTGCATGATGTCCATGGCCCCCTGGGTAAGAGAATAGAACTCCTCCCTACATAAGTCCCTCCTCGAAGCTGGGAAATATCTCTCCAGAAACACTCCCGTAAAAGCTGTCCATGTGGCCCCCACTGTGCCCCTGGCATATCTCCACCATGCATGAGCAGCACCCTTTAGCTGAAAGGTGGCAAAGGAAACTTGTATCTCATCCTCCACAATCTGCAATGTGTCCAGAATCCAAGTCATCAGCTCCAACCACTCCGTCGCCATAAGAGGATCAGGATCTCTTGCAAAAGTAGGCGGATCCATATGCCAGAACTCCCGCATCGCAACTGTAACCCTCGCCTTAGGCACTGCCTCCCTCTCCCTAATAGGCTCACCCCTAGCAACCAGCAGCTGGATAGAATCAACTTGCACCCACAACAGCTCCGTCGCGTCCATCGGTCCCTGGAGAGCATTAGCATCTCCAGCATCAGGGATAGAAACACCCCTTTAGCCAGCACGGCCATGGCCTCGATCACGGCCTCGCCCTCTCCTCGCCGACATCGCGTCTATAAGAAAGCAAAACAACATATAAGAAGCAGCACATGGCATGAACGTAAACGCTAAACACTTAGCATGCAATCACATAGCCACATAAGTTCATGTTAAACAACTCCACATATACCGAGGAGAACCAATAAGAATGACACGTCAATCTGGATAACCTACTCAGATTCCCTGATAGAAATCACGTCAACTAAACGCGTTTCTAACTTGGCTCCTAAGTTTATTAATCCAAACACCCAAAGGTAAGACTATCACTCATAAGATTCAACCCCCATACTCATATATACACATTGTCCACATATCTAGCATGCTGGGACGATCATATTATCAAGCGTGTAAACACATGCAATCAAGCACAGGCAATCAACCTCACACGGGACCACACCCCCTTCCCACGGCTCATAGGTATTCGAACCCAGAGCTGCGATACCAATTCGTCACGCCCCAAACTCTGGGCCACGTGAAACATCCATAAACAACCATACATGATACCCAACCTGGGAATATACTCTAAATGTAAACCATACATGCATTGTATATAAATGCCAAACGGCAACATTACACCCCTCCAACGCCAAAAAAATATGTTATAAGCATACATGTAAAAAAGCCAACAAAAAGGAAGACTACAACTCTTTCACCTCTTCAGCGCCTGCAGATCAACCAACGTGACCTGTACCTGAAGAAAAGCAAATCCCACACCGTAAGCCAAAGCTCAGCTGATTCTATATACAACACATGCAGTATAAGCTAAACATACTCGATAAACGAAGTGCAATTTTTGACTATCTTTCAAGACAGTAAAATAATTTGAAAATAACTTTAGATCACGACTCACAAGAGCCAGAAAATCATTTTTCACATGCAAGGGAAAGTGAGGATAAAAACTATTTATCGACTCATCAGAGTTTAAAAAATAAATAAATCTAGTATTACGACTCCTGCGGGCCGATAAAATAGTTTTAAAAAAATTGGTCTATCTGTCCCAAAATGCAGTATATGCAATCCATGAAACATATGCCTCCTCAGGACCTCATTTCAGCCTTCAGATACTACAAATACACCCAAGTGCCTCGTCAGGACCTCGTTTCGATAGAGCGCACATACCGGCTCCTGCAGCCTACCTCAACACCGGCTTTCACAGCCTATATCAACCACCAGCTTTCGTAGCCTACCTCATCCACCAGCTCTCACAGCCTACCTCAATCACCGGCTCTCACAGCCTACCTCAATCATCCACACACGTACACATGCATCATCAACCAGAATTTACATCTACTAGATCACAAATTCATCTAAACTATATCACACGCATGCAAACCTAAAACAGGATTTAAAGCATATAACCATGTATCAACACGACGTTCCACAAACCACGTAACTCAACTTAACCAAAGGCCAACACCAAACCCACAACCGTGGTTCTCACCAAACCCCACACCACTCGTGCATAACCATCACGCACGTGATCGTGCTACAACACCCAAAACCTAATCATGCACGTCAACCCGAGAACGGCATCTAAAAAAACACTCGGGATCACAACACGAATCCCAAACCCACCACACGACCAGCCGAACCCAAAAAGAATCCACATGTATTTAAATCAAATAAATCCCATAAATTAATCAATCGCATACCATAGAACACTAATTGGAAACCCATGAACCAAGCCAAAATCACAAACCAACAGCCCACAGGTTCAATCGACCAAACCTAAGCCCCCAGTCGGCCGAACACCCTACTAGAAACCCCAAAATGCAAACCCACACGGTTCAGTCGACTGAACCCACGATCGAACCCCAAAACTAGACTTCAGTCGACCGAACCCCATGGTTCAGTTGGCCGAACCTCGACGGAAAATGATTCTGAGCTACGGGTTCAACCCTCTAGGCCTCGAATCGACACTTTTGAACACTGATACAATGACCGTGAACACTCACACATCTAGGCCTAACACCGAGACCTCAAAAGAAACTCCCGACACCCTATTCCATCCACAAAATTCGTCAAAAACGAGTTTTAAACCCGAAAACCCAACTTTGAAACAAATACAGATCTACGACAATCTACCCGTTAAAAACACACATGTTTACCCATAGCACCCTTACACAGCAATAGGGTCTAGAATTCTACCTTGGTGAGCTCAAAACTCGGTACCTCAAACCACGTGAAAAATTGAGCTTATGCAGAATTGAAATCTGATCGGATGGTTGCGTAGTCTGCCGTGCCAAAAGCTAGGATCTGCTATTGGATCGTTGAAAATCGAGCCCCGGGCCCACGAGAACTTAGAGAGAAGGCAGAGAGAAAAATGAAAAACTTTCTGGAGAAGTTTTGAAAAATATCTTTATGAAAATATCTAACTCCAGATATTTATAGGCCTCCAAAATATTTTTTTTTTGAAAATTTTCGAGAATCGCGCCATAACGGCCCACGGCTCCAGAAACCTACCCCGCATGCATATCTAAGCCTAATCATGCATCAAAAGCAGTAAAAACATGCTCAAAAGAAAACACGTAACGCGCGTTCGAAAACGCCAAAAAGAAAAACGGGTCAGGGTCTCACAGGGTCAGACCTAATGGCTCTTTAATCTCACCCGTTCATTCAAATTTTAAGTTGATTCGAGTCCTTGATTTTCAAAACTAGCTGTTAAAGTTCTGGTCGGGCCAAAAAGTGCCATTAGGGTTCAAAGGTCGGGCCTCCCGGCCAGGCCTTAGTCCTCGAGTCGGGCCAGCCCGGCCCACGGGCTCAAGGATAGGCCCAAACCCGAAAAAACATGCCTATGGGCTTTTTTGGGCTGAGTTTTTTTTGGCCGGGCCCGCACAGTGCTGGTCCTCAAACAGCTCAAGGACCCCATATCATTTTTACACCCCTATCCCTTGGCCATACTTGCAACCTTTACCATGTCATCACTTTCTCTTTCTTTTCTTGCAAGTAAATTGCCCAACGTATTTCACCCTACTTGTCGTTGTCATTCAAAACTAATCTATAATTGTTAGATGTCATGACCCACTATTCATTTTTTTTGTTCATATGTAATATTTATCTCACGTTGGTAGAAAATAAAAATTAAATTTAATATATAAAATAATTTGTAAACTATTTTTAATAAATTTAAACTTAAATATTTTGAACTGCATTGTTACCTTTATTCAAATTATTAATACCATAGTCTACTTTAAACGTTACGCCACATTTGCATATATAACATAAAATGATGTTTTTATGAGATTGTTTGTGGATAGCCATTAAATGGGAAGGATTTAGCGAAAAAGGGTACTGTTAAAGAAGGGAAGAGAGAAAAATAATCATGTAGAAGAAGGGAAGAAAGGGAAACAATTAGATAAAGAATAATATATGCTAATGGAGGTCCTTTTTTTTTTTGGTGAGATCCACAAAAATAGCAGTTTGTGATAGGTTATCCGTAAATACACAGTTTATGTGAGGACGCCCTTAGCCTAGTAGTAAGGCACTTGATGGGCTTTTCACTCAACCGAGATTTGAACCCTGGCATCTCCTCTCCCTAGGCCTATGGCCTTTAATGTATCAAAAAATAAAAAACAAACAAACAAACAAACAAAAATAGTTTACGAGACAACGTAAATACATTAATTTCAAAAGACTCCCCACAAAGCTAACTAGATTTAGTGCATGGTGTTAGATTGTTAGTAACCAGAGATTAAAAAAAATAGATTGTTAAATCTGAAATTAAAAATAGAATGTTAAAAAATAGATTAAAAAACATATTATAGAAATAGGAAATAAAAATGCGAAGGCAAAACAAAATATAATATAATCCTAACGGAACAAAAAGTCACAATACTTCGGATTAGGAACAGAATGAAAATAGACTAAGATAAGTTTATATCACTCTTTCCTTAAAGTAGACTCGACCTTCGCAGTAGTGCTTACGAATTCAGACATCTGCCTCCCAAGATTACTTAGTCTTTTGCACGCAAAAAAGTACTACAATTTGCATGCTCGGCAAAGATAATAGTGCTCTATTTCTCTCTTTTGAATAGAGGAATATGATGCTATGAATGTGAAGAGAAGATGATGGGAATTCGGTGGTTGAAGAAGAACTAGAGGAGTCTCTTTTAAAGCTAAAAAAACACCTGTTCGAACAGGCCTGAACCGGTGCGAACTAAGTCAATTTACGAAAAATCGAATAGGCACACCTGTTTGGTTCAATTCAGAATAACGATAATTAACGGACAACATTCAATGTTTTGATTTATTTTAAATTTAAGTAAATTTAAAATTTATTTAATTAAATAAATTTTTGCCAAAAAGATAACATCCTATTCGCGGACTCGACCTACGACCTACAACCTACGACCCACGACCCACGACCCGGACCCAAGCTTGATCCCGGCCTAGCTCGGCCAGTCGGTTAGACGGGTGTGTGGGCGGCAGCGTGCGCGCATGTGTGGTTTGGGTCGAATCTACCCTTGGGTAGGTCCACCCTCTTCCACAAAATTGGGTATCCCCAAGGGGCACACCCATTAGTTCAAAGTTGCCTTATATATACCCACCAAATTCTTCATGAACTTCCAATGTGGGATAAGAACTTTTGTCTTCCATATTACCTTATTCAATCATATGTCTTTGGAAGTTATTTTCTCATTCAATACTTAATGGTTTTGATCAATCAAATATATATTCTTAATATATTCATGGCAGTGAATGCAATACCATCCCGACCTATCTTATCTAGTGTATGGGTCGCACATTAAAATTAGCTCAAAATTTGCCAAAACTTAAGCTATTTAAAGCCATTTTTCTAACAATCACTCACATGAATAAAAATAACGAAGAAATGATGCAAAAAGATGCAGACTCAAAGAGAGACAAAACGAAAATCATATGTATAAGGTATATGGTTTTTTGCCGTTAACCTTCCCCTGTGATAAACAATCAAACTTACTAGTTAATCAGTGGACGTGATGCCTTGAACTGTTCAGCGTTTATGTAATCCAAGACAATAGAATGTCACATGAAATTTTTTAGACACTGTTTCATTTCTCATGGTTGTGCTTATTGTGGCTCTGAGCAATTCTTGGTTTTCACGAATGCTTTAGAGAATTCAGTAAAAAAATTCTCATTGAAGCAGCCCCACTTCACACTCGCATAAGTGATTTCTTATTAAGAGTATCCTGTTATATTCTATTTGTATATTTGAAGATATAATAATCTATTAGCTAAAGGGTTTTTTATTTAGATTTTGATAATTTTTATAAATTATTTTGTAAGAATAAATTGATTTAAAAGAATAATATTTAATATTTTCAGAAAGGTAGTACTGACACAAAATGAAAAATGAATTCACACCTTTAGCCATATGAGATGACTCATCTCTCAAATGGATTGGCACTTAAGTATTATTAAATAAGCATATTTTGTGTTAACCACAATTGATATTTGAGTTAACATTTTAAGGTTAAGGATACTTGAAGATCTCAAGGGTTCCAACACCTTTGAATAAATGAGTTGACACCCTAACATATTCGTTGAAGATGTTTCAGGTATCAAAACTTTGAGTGGATACAAATGAAATTTGAGTCGACACAAAAGAGCCGAGTCTCTCTGTACTCAAAAAGAGTTGACACAAACTAAGTTTGGGTTGACACTAAAGTGTTTCGTCACTTTAGTTATCCAAAATTTTAAGTCGACACAAATTAAAAATGATTCGACACAAAAGTACCATGGCCACCTACAAATTTTGTGAGTCAACACAAATTGAAGAAGAGTTGACACAAAATTACTGAGCCCGCTTGAAGACATTTTGAGTCGACACAAAAGACCAATTGAGTCAACACAAATTCATCAAGGGTTCATGCACTTTTTAGTGTCGACGCCAAAGGAAAAATGAGTCAGCACAAAAGGCCACTCCAAAAAGCTGAAGAACAAATTGAGTCGACACAAAAATCATTAGTGTCAACACCATTGTGTTGGTGAGAAGAATGTAGAAATTGTGTCGACAACACAGAAGATCTGAGTCAACCGAATCACTTGAAGAACCATGCCCTAGACGTTTTGTGTCGACCCAAAAGGAAATGTGTCGATACCTGCGACGGAAATTAAAATGCACGACAGACTTCAACAATTGGATTTTTGGCATTAAATGCCCTCACCTACCTCAAACGGTCATGAAACCACAAGAGCTTATATATAGAGTTACTCCTGAGCATTTAAAATATCTAAAGACCTATAATCACTGTTATATTACATGATTCAAAGTCAAAATCCTTATAGCTCTCATTTATTGCTCATAACTCTAGCTTTTGTATCTCATCTCTTTATTTTTTATTTATTGCCAATCATTTCTGTAAAGAGAGTAAGTGATACTCATTAAATCCTCCCATTTATTGTATCCAAAGGTGAGTCACCCTTTGTCCTTTGAGTGAG
Organism: Heliamphora exappendiculata; assembly: GCA_034768845.1. NCBI lineage: Eukaryota > Viridiplantae > Streptophyta > Magnoliopsida > Ericales > Sarraceniaceae > Heliamphora > Heliamphora exappendiculata. The sequence continues at coordinate 3,387,638 of JAOTRH010000002.1, forward strand.
TGGGTAAATCTCATCAAAAAAGAACTCAAGAGATTAGAAGAAAAACATAGACTTATTTTCGTACGATCATTTTGAAGTTGTAAAAGATTTTGAATGCACCAGTAAGCATTCTAGATTAGTGAAATTCTCAAGGGGAGTCTTAAGGAGTGAACGTAGGCTTGGAAGAAGTCAAATCACTATAAATCTTGGTGTTTGGTTTATTTTCTCTATCACTAACCACTTTAATACTTGTATAACTTTATTCTTTGTTTATTCTTACTATATTTGTTTGTAATATTAAAAAAATTTTGAAAAAATTTTAAAATTGTTATTATCCGTTTTAAGACCCAATTCATCCCCTCTTGGGTTGCCTAAAAGTAACAATTGGTATTAGAGCTTCAGTTATTATTTTTGACTTAACAGTTTAAGAGTTTATATGGCAATAACTAGCATCAAACCTATTCAATCTAAATGTCAGTCGACCAATAGATCTCCCTTGTTCAATGGAATGAAATACAATTATTAAAAGGCTAGAATAAGAATCTATATTCAAGCCATAGACTACGACATTTGGAGAGTTATCATAGGACCCAAAAGACCTACCATGACCATTAAAGGAACAATCGTTCCTAAACAAAAAAATGAATGTACCAAAAATGACATTAGAGAGATTCAAAAGAATGCTAAAATCATGAATCTCCTATATTGCTTACTTGACTTAAATGAGTTCAATAGGATCTCAATATGTGACACTGCCATGGAAATATGAGACAGACTCGAAGTTACCCATGAGGGTACTAACCAAGAAGTCCAAAATAAGAATGCTTGTTCACAATTATGAATTATTCAAAATGAAGCATGATGAAACCATTTCTGATATGTTTACTCGCTTTACTAATATTATTAATGGACTAAAATCTCTTGACAAGATTTATTTCAATGCAAAAATGGTGAAAAAAATTCTTAGGTGCATGCTTAAGAACTGAGAAGCTAAGGTCATAGCTATCCAAGAAGCTAAAGATCTCAACACTCTCAGCTTGGAGGAACTTCTTGGATATCTCATGACTCACGAGATGAATATCAAGATGGACGATGAGGATGACAAGAAGAAGAAGAAGGGCATCGCCTTCATGTCTTCAACTCATGACGAAGAATCTGATGAAGACTTCTCAAGTGATGAGAACAAAACTATGACCTTTATCACAAAGAAGTTCAAACGGTTTCTTAGAAATAAGAAACAAAGAGGAAGAAGGTTTTTCAAGAAGAAAGGACACAAAGGCGAGCCTACTAAATTCAAGGGCGATTCAAGCAAATTCAAAATCGATCACAAGAAAGATGAAATGATTTTCTATGAATGCAAAAAGCCCAGACATATCAAGCCTGAATGTCCTCAACTCAATGAGCAGTTCAAAAAGGGTTTCAAGAAGGCTATGATAGCCGCATGGGGCGAAAGTGATAACAGCAGCTCCGAAGATAAAATAGAAGAAAATGAGGTTACAAATCTATGCCTCATGGCTAATGAAGATGACGAGGTAACACCTGACCCTTTTTTCTTAGATGAATTGCAAAGTGCATTTGAAGATTTGCACGATAAATTGAAAAAAATGGGTACTAAGAACTTTATTTTTAAAATGTTGATTTTTTCCTCCTCAAGCGAAATTGAAACCTTGAAAAATGAAAAAATTGCTTTATTCAAACAAGTTTCTATTTTGAAAAATGAAAACAAGGTTTTGATTGAAAAGGTTGAAGACCTTACCAAAACTTTCTACAAGTTCACTCTTGGAAAGAACAACTTAAACAAACTTCTCGGTATGCAAAAATGTGTTTTTGATAAAGCCGGGATTGGGTATAAACCAAAGAAGAAACAAAATTTCTTAAGCAATATCTTTGTCATGGCATCTTCTAATTATACAAATGCTACTTATTTTCATTGCTATGAACATGGACACACTGTCACATATTGTCCATAAAGTAAAATTTCTAAGTTATTTGTCAAGAAGGTTTGGATTCCTAAGGTAACACATCCTCAAGGAACTAACTCCAAAGGACCCAAGAAAATTTTGGTACCAAGAGTTAAAAATTGATTCTTCTATAATGTATGTTTCAAGTTATCATTTAAGGAGGAGATGTGGTATGTTAATAGCGCTTGTTCAAGGCACACGACAAGTGACAAATTAATGTTTGCATCCACCAAACCAAAAGATGGTAGATTTATAACATTTAGAGACAATAGCAAAGGTAAAATTATAGGAATCAGTTGTATCGGTAAAATTTCTTTCCTTTCTATTAAAAACGTTTTGTTTGTTGATGGTTTGAAATATAAAATTCTTAGCATAAACCAACTTTGTGATAAAGGTCACAAGGTTATATTTGATCATACTAAGTGTGTTATTGAAGATTCAACCAATAATAAAATTATTTTTGAAAGTCATAGGCATGAAAATATTTACATATTCAATCTAAATGACCGTTCTAAATATGACACCAGGTGCTTAGCCGCCTTGAGTGATATTAGTTGGTTGTGGCATAGAAGGCTTGGACATGCATACATGAACTTGATTTCCAAAGTTTTGAAAAAGAAATTGGTGATTGGGTTACCCAAAATTAAATTTAAAAAAGACAAAGTGTGTGATGCATGTCAACAAGGCAAATAAGTTAGAAGTACTTTTCATTCTAAAAATGAGATTTTAACTTCTAAGCCCTTACAACTATTGCACATGAACTCATTTGGTCCAACAAGAACTCTAAGGGTTGGAGGCAAGAGATATGACTTTGTTATTGTTGATGACTTCTCAAGATACACTTGGATGCTTTTCTTAGCTCATAAGATGGAAGCCTTTGCCTCATTTGCAAAACTATCTCAGAGAGTTCAAAATAAAAAAGATTTTCAAATTATAAATATTCGAAGTGATCATGGTAGAGAATTTGAAAACAAAAATTTTGAAAAATTTTGTGATGAAAATGATATTAACCATAACTTCTCTGCTCATAGAATTCCTCAACAAAATAGAGTTGTTGAGAGGAAGAATAGGACATTGGATGAAATGGTTAGAACCATCCTCTGTGAAAATAATCTACCACGATACTTTTGGGCTGAGGCTATTAACGCCGCTTATTTTATCGTGAATAGAGCAATGATACGAGCTTCTCTTAAGAAAACTTCATATGAGCTATGGAATGGATGAAAACCTAACATCAGTTATTTTCACGCATTTGAGTGTAAATATTTTATTTTGAACAACAACAAAGAATGTTTGGGCAAGTTCGACTCAAAATCTGATGAAGGTATTTTTTTAGGTTATTCTTTATCTAGTAAAGCTTAAAGAGTTTTCAACAAAAGGACCCTAGTTGTTGAAGAATCTATACATGCTACTTTTAATGAAGCTAACCTTGGTTCTTCAAAAGAATTTTGTGAAGATAATTTGATTGACAATGAAAAGGTGTTGAAGATATCTTCATTAAAGACCAAGATGAGCCAAATCAAGAGAAAACTTCAAATCCTTAACAAAATGAAGTTCAACAGGTTGTTGAATCTTCAAGTCCTGAAAATCGAGAATTGCCTAAAGAGTAGAGGTAAGCTCATGGTCACCCAAAAGATCTTATCATTGGTGATCCATCTCAAAGTATCAAAATTTAATTTTCTCTACATAATGTTCATGGTAATCTAGCATTTCTTTTTCAGACTAAATCAAAATATTTTGAGAAAGCCAAAAACTATGAGTTTTGGACCTTGGCTATACAAGAAGAGCTTAACCAATTTGAAAGAAATAAGGTTTGAACTTTAGTCCCAAGACCTAAGGAGCACTCTATTGTTGGTACAAAATAGATTTTTAGAAACAAAATAGATGAGAATAGAGTAGTTCTTAAGAATAAAGCTCGATTGGTAGCCTAATGTTATAATCAAGAAGAAGACATCGATTTTGATGAGACTTTTGTTCCTGTGGCTAAGCTTGAAGCCATTAGGATGTTGCTTGTTTTTGTATGTTTTAAAATTTTCAAACTCTATTAAATGGATGTCAAAAGTGCCTTTTTAAATGGTTTTATTTCGGAGGAAGTTTTTGTGAAACAACCTCCTTACTTTGAAAATTCAAATTTTTCAAACCATGTTTACAAACTTACCAAGGCTCTTTATGGTTTAAAGCAAGCACCTAGAGCATGGTATGAAAGGCTCAACAAATTTTTGATTGAAAATGAGTTTTCAAGAGAAAAAATTGAAACCACTCTTCTCATTAAGTCTTAAGAAAATGATATGTTAGTTGTCCAAATTTATGTAGATGACATTATTTTTGGTGCAACTAACAAATCTCTTTGCAAGGACTTTGCTAAGTGTATGTTGGTAGAATTTGAGATAAGTATGATGGGAGAACTCAACTACTTTCTTGGACTTCAAATCAAGCAAACATAAGAAGGAATCTACATTAATCAAGCTAAGTACACAAGGCATCTATTGAAGAGGTTTGATATGCTGAAAGCAAAACCCATGGGAACCCTGATGTGTCCTACAACAAACCTTGACAAGGAAGAAAATGGTATAGCAGTAGATAAATTTTTTTATAGAGGTATGATTGGATCTCTACTATTCTTAACTGCTAGCCGTTCTGATATTATGTTTAGTGTTTGCATGTGTGCAAGATTTTAATCTAACCCTAAAGAATCACACGTGATCGCTGTTAGGTGCATCTTTAGATATCTCTCAGGTACACAAAATCTAGGATTATTCTATGATAGAGGAATAGCCTTTGAGTTATTTAGTTATTCAGATGTTGATTTTGCTAGATGTAAAGTGGATAGAAAAAGTACAAGTGGAACATGTTAATTTTTAGGACACTCACTAATCTCATGATTGAGTAAAAAACAGAACTCAGTAGCCTTGTCTACAGCCGAGGCTAAGTACATAGTAGCTGGTAGCTGTTGTGCACAAGTTCTTTGGATGAAACAACAACTAGAGGACTATGATTTTTGCTTAGATCATGTCCCTATAAAATGTGATAACATAAGTGCAATTAATATATCCAAGAACCCAATACAATACTCCAGAACAAAACACATTGAGATTAGACATCATTTTATAAGAGATCATATGCAAAAAGGTTCATCGAACTTGAATTCATAGGCACATATTACCAACTTGCAGACATATTCACTAAACCTTTAAATAAATAAAGAATATGCTATATAAGAAGAGGACTTGGTAAGTTATGTGCTCTAAATTCATGATTAATATTCCATACTAACCATGTCTTTTCAATGCATTTCAATGCTCATTATATTTTGAAATAATATGTGAAAAGTGTCGACCCTACTTGAAAAAGTGTCGACACATGTGTGCTTGAGTTAACTCAAAGCTGTATAGAAGAGACACTGCGGGAAAAAGTGTCAGTCCCTTTCTATATAGTGTCGACTCATTGTCGATGTCTTGCTCTCGGTAAATTTGAGTCGATCCAATGCTTAAACTTGTCGACTCAAATAGCCGAAAGTGTCCACCCTTTTTGAAAAAGTGTTGACACAATTTTTTATTTCGGACACCTACACTAGCGAAGAAAAGTGTTGACTCAAATGCTATTTGTGACGAGACAAATCTTTTTGCCTATTTAATAGGCACCAATCTTTATCATTCGCGTCGTTTTCTCTCTTTCTCTCTCTCTCCATAACTGTTTATCTCCTGCCGTTTTTCCTCCTTTGAAAAACGGGTTGATCCTTAATCTTTTCTACTCTGTTCAATCTCCTCTCTTTGATCCAAGATGACTCCTTGAACGATGGGTAAAGGCAGTAAATGCACCAGAGATGCAGGCCTTTCAAACCCTAGGGCATCAAAGAAGAAGAAGACTACGTCGACGGCGATGGTGACGGGAACATATGCCATTGCAATGTCGGAGGTTTTGAGTTTCAAATCGACCAATTTCTAACAACTCTATTTCTCCTCCTGCGTAAAGTGAAAGGTAATCCCTAGTCGATACGTTGATTTCACTTTCTTCGATTCAATCGAAATACGCTTTAAAGACTTGTTCTCTAGTCCCGGGTAGGAGAGACTACTTCAAACTCGTGACCCTCACTATCCTACGCTCGTAAAGCTTTTTTACGCACACATCCATATTGCATCTATTCCTAGCACCACCATCACTGCTTGGGTGAATGGTATAGAAATCCACTTGACTTCTTCCATTCTTAATGAAATCCTTTGTGTGCCTGAGGGCAAGATTTTTGTTCCTTATAATAAGAGACTCCACTTATGGGTTAGAGTCTCTAGTATTATATATCCAGTCCGCGTCACTGTATCTGTAACGCCATGATTTCATCACAATGGAAACCAAGCAAATGTACATGGACAAAACCCAAAATGCGAAGAGTTTTAACAAATTCAAACCAAAATTTAAATCAAAAGATACACAAAAGAAAGTTTAAAAACCTTAGGTAAACACCTCTTTGAACAGTAAGCTTTAAAAGAATAAGGTAAAAAATTACTCATGGCAGTCTGACTGCTCGATTGGCCCCAAGACTGATCAATCAGTCTTTCACTGCCTGTAATAGTTTCACATAGCAATTGAGAAACCATGAGGTGGCAATGACTGCTCGATAGATCGATCAATCGGTCCATTGAGCGATCCAGCCTTGGACTCTTTCCTCGAGTTTTGTTCCAAAAATTTGATTTTTTATATCAAAACACTTGTATAGGTAAGCCTTTTATACCACTAATCTTTATAGAGATAAGGTCAAAGTGTAAAGTTACATCTCCAAACATTTCCAAATCCAACAAAATTAACATTCTGCCCAGCTTACATCGTTCAATCCCATAACAAGTCGTCCTCTCATACAAGCAAAATATGAGTTCATGGCCTATGGCCTTACAACAGGGTTACACCAAACCGGATACAATCACTCAAAGTATTTCAAATAATTACGTTTACAACCGTTTAAGTCTCAAAAGATGATACTAAAAGTATATAATTCTCTCAAATAATTTGAAACAAAACAAGGGGTCCCACGACCATGTCCCTTAATCCATAGTCATCTTCTCGCTGTCACCTAAAATCATTTATGCAATATGAGCTGAGGTTCATAGGAAATTGACTAACAATGAATGAAAGTATGATATGCGATGATGGTTATGCGACATGTAACACAGTTTTATCAAAATTAACTTTTATTTTTTTGCCAAAATCCCATTCACATAACCAGTGTTCCTTATGCAAGATAAACCCGTCACTTAATCGTTATTCCCATTCCATTACACTAATTTCAAGTTCCCAAGTTCACTATACACACCAACGCACACGCACACATCATTCTCATCATCTCATTATTCAACCAACTTGTGATTTTCACACTAGGAACCGACGCCGAACAAGCTTATAGACCCACACTGCGTTACTATTAACTGCACCACGCGAGGCCTGGTGCGTTCTATAATCCATCGCGACTAACGCTTTGTTCTTGGTTATTAGTTGAAGGCTAGGTCACCCAATCTGTGCAGTTTTTCAGTCTTTCACTTAGGAGCTAACCAAGCCTAACTTAAACAATCCATAGATCCAAAATCGGTTCTTTTCATTTTATCACATTAATATCCTAAACGTGTGTCCAACCCCAACATAGTTTCTCTCGCCAATACCCAACACACATAAGGGTGGCAACAATTATACACATTCTCAACTTCATAGACTTCACATATTTCGATTTTAATTGTCTTAAAACCCCAACCCACACATTGTGGTTTCTAAAAACTCATCACACTCATACGGTTTATTCAAAACCCCAATTTATCCTTCCTTGATCTCATATTTCATCAAATTCAAGGATTGTATACATATAAATAGGTTTTCACAACCCAAATCATAACAAATCATTCATCACTTTTATCACTCAATCCATTAACCTAAAAACCCCTAATTTTCAAGGGTTAACCCAAAAACCAAACCCTAGTTTCTTATTTTTTCAATTCCATACATGTCCAAAACTAGCAACAAATTAAAAGCCCCCTTAAACCAAACCCTAGGGTTAGGTTTTTAGAGTAGAGATAGAGAGGGATGAGAGAAATGAGAGCAAAATGCCTCACTCTTGAACTTAAAGATGCCTTTTGCCATAGGCAGGTCGATCGGTCTCGAGACCGATCGATTGGTCTTTCACTGGAATGCACACCAAGGAAAGAAAAAGTATACGTGATCCACATTTTATTCTGACACCTTAAGGCTCGTCCAATCAACTCACAATAATTATTTTCATGCATACTCGAGCACAATTATTATCAACAATCGAAACCATGATTAAATTTTTATTCTCCCCTAAAATTAAACATCCAATCATATTCCACCAAACATGTTATAACGAGTTTTAAATTAATCTTCTTAAATTACAAGGACCGGGTCCCTACAAACTCCCTCACCTGGGGAATTTTGTCTTCGAAATTAGACATACATCAAGAATTAAACAACTCGAGGTACTTCTCACAAACTTTCGACTCTCGCTCCCAAGTAGCTTCCTCAACCCTGTGGTGAAGCCATAAGACCTTTACATATGAAATGATGCTTCCTCATAGGATTTGTTCTCTGGTGTCAAAGATCTTCATCAGTCTCTCTTCGAAGGTGATGTCGTCCTTTACTTTTAACTCCGTCCAATCCAAAATACGAGATGGGTCTGGTTCATACTCGCACAACATGAATACATGGTGCAATACTTCAACAACAAAAAATAATACCATTAATTAAATTAAATAAATATATACAATAATTATAATAAATGCGCCAATAAATTTTTGGTTACGATAGTTACATCACTTAATAAAAAATTTAAATACAAAAATTATAATGTCTGATTAAGCCCATTTAAAAATAATAATTAAAAAAAAGAAAAGGAAATATATAATAATAATAATAATAATATTTATTATATAGTAAGGTGTAATTGGTAATTTAATATGTGGTTAATATGAGAGAGTTAACATTAAGAGTTAATATGTAACAGAGGTTTTGAAAACTAATCAATCTGAGCCTTTGTAACCACTAAGCCTCCATTCAGTAATACATATATCAAAATGTTTAGTGGCTCGGAGGATTAGGGTTTAGTAGTGTTGTGGATTAAGGTTAGAAAGTGAGAGAATAAGAAAGAAAGGAAAAAAAAAAGAAAAATGGGAGAGCAGCCAACCCGATTGGTGTTTTCGACGCGTAATTTACCATTTTTATTATTGAATGTTTATATACGTTTTATGCATGTTCGGATTTAGAAATGCATGTTGGGTTGGTTCCTGGGGCCGTTGGCCGTTGTAGTGCGAAGTTCAAAAAAAAAATTTCATGAGCCATATAAATATCTAGCCTTAGATATTTTCAAGAAAATTTTTCTCTCTCTAGCTTTTCAAATCCTTGAAACCTGTACCTTCTCTCTAGTTTTTGGGGGGCCCGGGGCTTGACTTTTGGCGATCGAGTGGCAGATCCTTGCTATCTACACCGAGGGCTACGCGTTCATCCGGACAGAATCTCATTCTGACGAGATTCGCATTTTGAGATATTGAGTTCTTGACCCAGCGAGGTAAGATCCTAGACTCTCATATCTTAAAAGGGTGCTACGTGTAATCGTATGTGTTTTTACCATTTTAAAATGAATGAAAAATTGATTTATGTTTTAAAAAAATGAGATTGGGTTTTGGTTCAAAATCGTTTTCGATTGATTTTGGTTAGATGAAATGGGTTTTGAGGCATTTCTTTCAATGTTTCTTTGTGGTTTTGGGCTTGAGTATGTTCGAGGGTATCAAAAGGGAGTTTGATTACTTCAATTCTAGGGTTCAAAGCTGTTTCCCGTAGCGAGGGTTCGTTCCCGCCGTGGTCCAATCGACTGGACTGGGTGATCCAGTCGACTAGGTCGACAGTGTGGTCTTTAGTCGACTGGATGGGGCAATTCAGTCGACTGGCCTCCCTCTAGTAGCTTTTTAGTTGATTGAAATATGGGGTTTAGTTGACTGAACGTCTGATAGGGTTTTTTTTTTGTTTTGTTCCTTGTTTTGGGGGTCTGTTGTTGTTGCCTTGGGGGTTTGTTGTTGTTTTGTGGTCATCCTCGAGGGTGACGTGATTTTGTTCATCGTGGCGTTTATACATAGTGGGTGTTAGACGTGTTTGGGTCCAAAGTTCTTTTTCTAAAAAAGGGGAGTTTTGGGAAAAGGGTGATGTTATGTGAAAATGATTGTGGGAGGTATGGAGTTGGCTTTCGGGTTTGGTTTTGTTTTGTAGATTGTTGGTCGTTCGGGTGAGTGGATGTCATGTCGAGTTGTGTGGCATGTGATGTCGTGACGAGTTATGGAGCACGTGATATCGTTATGTGAAATGTATTGTTGTACGTGGTTTGGTGCATTTTAAAACTCTAGTTTTACTCATGCATATTGTGGGACAAGAATATGGTCCTCATGTATATAAAACTCTGGTTTTATTCATATATGTGTGTGTGGTGACAATGGACGAAAATGTGGTCTAATAGACATTAACTCTGGTTGATAATGTGTGTGTGTGGGAATCTGAGGGATGAAAATGTGGTCCTGAGGATCCAAGTGATGTGTAGGTTGCACGGGTTGCGTGTGTTGTGTGTGTTGCGCGGGTTACAGGTGTAGCGGTTGCTGCGTGAGTTGTAGGTATGCATATGTTGCGTGGGTTGCTGCGTGAGTTGTAGGGATGCATATGTTGCGTGGGTTGCGTGAGTTGGGGTGAGTGTTGCATGTGTTGCGTTGCGTGGATGGCATGTGTTGTGTGGTGAGGGTTGCATGAGTTGCGTTGTGTGGATGGTTTGTGTTGTGTTTGAGGCTCATAAGAGTCAAGGCTCATGTTCGTCGAGTTTCTGCTGAGCTTTCGCTCATGGTGGGGATTTGAAAATATTTTTCAGGTGCATACAATCACCCAGGTTGATCCGAGGGAGTGGGTTGGGGCAGAAGACCTGTAGTCTTCTCTTTTTGTTTCGTTGGGATCATGTATGTTTTACATGTTTTGGTTTTGGAATTGTATGTTGCAAGCCTGTTGGCGATTATATTTAATGCATGTACGTCTTATATATTGACAGTAAAACATCGGGTTGAGTATTACTTTTTAGCTTTGTATGGTTGTTTATGGGTGTTTCACGTGACTCGAAGTTTGGGGTGTGACACCGACCTCGACGCCAACCCCTCCCCGATGCCCATGCTGCCGTCCTTGCTCACCACCATCATCGATGACCTCGCCGATGCTGTCGCTGCCTCTCGTCGCCGCCAGCTAGCTCTCTCTCTCTCTCTCTCTCTCTCTCTCTCTCTCTCTCTCTCTCTCTCTTTATCGGTTGTCTCTCCTTTTCCCGTCTCTCACCTTTCTTCCTCCTTCCCTCTTAGTGAGCACTGCCACACGCCACCACCCCCCACTGTCGGCCCATCTCTCATCACTGGTAACTCTCTCTCTCTCTCTCTCGATGGTGATTATCACTCGTACCACAATCCACCACCCACTATCACCAAAACCAGCTCACACCATTGTCGAAACCACCAGAACCAACCACCAAACACCACGCCGCATATGCACAGTGCACACACCAACCACCAGTTTAGTTTCGCACACCATCACCACTGTTCACGACCACCACCCACTACCAACAGTGGCTACTACCCTTTTGATGCCCTAACACTAGTAGTGAACTGCTCCAATCTCAAGTAAACTGTAACACCCCGACCCTTTACGTAGCAACGATATTGTTCGCTTTGGGCAAAGCCATCACGATTTTGTTCTTCCTAGGGGGTCACCCATCATTGCATTACTCCAGCGTAACCACGTTTAACTGCAGAGTTCTACTACGGTCTCTACTACTTGGAAAAATGCCTCGTTGAATGTAAGGGTCCAAAGTTTTTTCTTTGTAGCCTAGGAACTCCCTCTCCCTTTTCGAAGTGGGACACCAGAATATCACAATCCACCCCACTTTGGGCTGCACGTCCTCGTGCATTAGCCTACTAGCTTCGATAGCCTGCCATTCCTTATCGACCCGCCCACTTAGTAGCCCCGCCTACATGTCGCGCGAGATGGCAGGGGCCCACACTCAAAGGTGGGTGGGGAGAGTCGACTCTAATACCATCTGTAAAGTCCTGACACTTCACATAGCAATGATATTGTCCGCTTTGGACAAAGTTCGCACGGATTTGTTCTTCCCAGGGGGTCACCCATCCTTGCATTACTCAATCGTAAGCAAGCTTAATTGCGGAGTTCTGCTAAGGTCTCTATCACTTGGAAAAATGCCTCGTTGAATATAAGGGTCCAAGGTTTTTCCTTTATAACCCAAGAACTCCCTCTCTCTTTTCGAAGTGGGATACCAAGATATCGCATAAACTGCTCCGGCAAACTCAAACCAGAAAATTATCATTTTATAATTTTGTTAAAAAATAGTTTTTTGGGATAACTTTAGACAACCACAGCTGTCACTTTGGAGCTCCGTTTCGACCACCGTAAGTTTTATTAGATTCATCACGTGGCCTCCTACGCGTAACTGCGAATGGCCGTCAAAATCGACGTCTGGATTGTCTAGATGAGTGTCTCAAAGTTGAGTAAAAATAAATGAAGGAAACCCGTCGCATGCTTGGTCGTTGCATGCGGTGATGTGGGTCTTGTTTTGATTTTGTTGTTTGATTTGTTTTTGTTGGTGGGATGGGTTGCTTCTGTTTGTTGTTATTATTAAGGTTACTGCTAGGTTTAGTTTTTATGTCATGCAATGGTTTTGTTATTTTCTGTTTGGTTTTGTTTTGATTTTTGATTTTTATTTTATTTTTATGTTATGTGTTTTAAATTATACTTGTGTTTATATAATAATAATAATAATAATAATAATAATAATAAAGTTAGATTTTTTTAAAGTTGTGAAAAAGAAAATAACTAAACTATATATATATATATATACTTGGTTAATCAATGCTTTATGAAAGAAAAAATAATCCTATTATTTAATACAAAATAGTTATCTTAAAAGATAAAAAGATTTTATTAAAAAGTGTGTATGTAATTTTATATGTTATAAAAATAGGATATTTTATAAAGTCAAAATTAATATTTTTACATGTTTTTAACTAGTTTTATGAAATAAAATGAATTAATTTTTTGGGTACGTCTCTAATAATTTTTAATGATTTAGATTTTTAAAATATATATAGAGTTATAAAAGAATAGAATAATTGAAACGTGGAATGCTATCTAATTGTAATTTTAACATGTTTACTAAATTTGAAATTCTGCAACAATTGAAATTAAATCCTGCTAGACCAGGTGAGTCATTTGATATTTGAATTAGTCTTTATTTTACGTGAATGCTTGATATGCTATACTGTTAAAGAATGAAAAATAAATTTTGATGACTGAATAGAAACGAATGAATGAATAAGAATGATCGGTTAAATAGCGTCCTAACTGCTGGGAGACGTTAAGCATACCATCGAAACGAGGTAATAAGGTTGGAGCCACAGTCAGGTGGCTATAAGAAATGATCATATCCACCATATTAATTGTGGGGTCGCTCCCTACTAAATAACTAGCAGAATCATTTGAAATATATCATTATGACATTGTAAAATAGTTAATAATTCAAATATCAATAAATTTACATTAGCATTGCTAATGGATATTGAAAAATTTCAGGTGTTACTAGAATGTATGAAAGAACCGGTAGCAGAGAAAAGAAAATTTTAATTAATTCATAGTTTATTTCAAGTTATATAATTGCTACATTTCAATCCCTGTATTAAGTATGGATGTTAACTTCACTAGTAGAAGTTTTGGAGGTTTATTTTTGTAAGAACTTTCTGGGAATAATATCTTTTCAATGAATAATTTACTTCTATTTCGAAATTGAGATAACTTTGAATGGGATGGTTTAAAAAGAAAAAAAATAGTTGTCAAAAAATTAAAATAAAGAGTGGAAGATAAAGAAACAAAGAGACCTTCAGTGAGTTTTGACCCACTGGCCGGTTACGGACGCCATGTTTAGAAATGGGTCGTGACACCTGAAAAACATTATGCATGGAATGCAATTGCGGTGGCAAGGCACAGTGATAAACCACCTCTCTAATCCTATTAAGGATCGCAAACGGTCCAATAAAATGTGACAATTGCTTCCTGCTCTTCCTGAACCTCATCAAACCCTTCCGTGGTGAGACCTTCAAGAACACATGGTCTCCCACCTCAAAATGTTAATAGTCTCATCCTCTTATCTACATAGCTCTTCTAACGAGTCTGTGCGATTAGTAAACATTTACGGATTGCGACAACCTTTTTCGTGGTCTCACGTACATGTTTGGGCCCCAATACTACTGTCTTTCCAACGTCGGCCCAACAAACAAGTAACCTACAAGGTCTGCCATACAATGCTCATAAGGCGCCATCTCAATATTTGTCTGGTAATTGTTATTGTAGGCAAACTCTACCAACGGCAAATAGTCCTCCCATGACCCACAAAAGTCTAAAACACACGCTCGCAACAGATCATCGAGTTTCTGAATGGTATACTCCGATTGGCCATTTGTCTAAGGATGGAAAGTAGTACTGAGAAGTAGACTCGTCCTCATGGCTGACTACAAACTCTCCCAAAAGCGTGAAGTGAAGTGGGCGGACCTGGTACTCCGTAGAGTCTAACAATCTCACTCACATAAAGCTTACTAAGTTTATCAACTGAGTCTGTCATGTAGATATAAAGAAAGTGGGAGGACTTGGTCAATCTGTCCACCATAACCTAAACAGCATCACGCCCCTTTGGAAACTTAGGAAATCTTGATACAAAGTCCATAGTAATATTCTCCCATTTCAACTCAGACACCGGTAAAGGTTGCAACATACCCACTAGCCTCTAATGCTCGGCCTTCACCTGTTGGCAAGTAAGGTAATGTGAAACAAAAAGAGCAACATCCTATTAGGGTTGGTATATTGAAAATCATGTCTTTAGTATTTAATTTTATTTTTTTAATAAAATTTATTTTTTATTTTATAAGAATCTTTATGAGCAATGTATGTATATTATTTCTTTAATGTTATGCATGATGTTCGATATTCTGTATAGTATTTAATCCGGTGTGTAGAGTACGACTTGCACACAGAAGATCAGATTTTAGGTTCTTGTAGAATATAAGTTTTATGTTCATAGTTTAGATGAAAATAGACATACCATTATTACGACTGTAGCATAGAGTTTTAGTAGGTATGTCTTGGTTACGGGAAACAGATAATAACGTCATCTATTATTTCAACTCTCTGTGCTAGTATACTTTGTGTGTATTAAACGGGACATTTGGGATAATTAATTTTATACGGACTATATAAATTAATTCACACAATAAGGTTATTATGAATAGTACTTATCCTCTTAATCCTGAAATAATTATTAATTTGTGTATATTTAATATTCACTATTTTGATTCATTAGATGGTGCGATTTTATATGGGTCTATATTGCTGGTGAGTTAGATAGCGGTATTATTAATATAGCGAATATTAATTATTGATGGAATTCACGTCCCGAAAGATCGAGTTTGACAATACCCCTTAAAGAAGCTTATATGTTTCGATCGGGCCAAACCCTGTAGGTAGATTTAATTATTCGGCGGTCAAATAAGTTAAGCGGAAGGGCTTAAGAAATATCAATATGCCGATTAAATTAAATTGTCAGTAATTAAATTTAATTGGCGGGTATCGAGAATCTTAACGTGAAGAAAAATGGTACGCATTTAATAACAGGAACTCAATGCTATATGCTCTTGAGATTATGGGTCAGAGTGCAATTATAGTTCTTTAGTGGTGCGAACTGTAATTCAGTGATTTATAAAAATTGCAGAAATCGCTGCTAATTTTTCATAATTGCAGATACCGCTTTGAAATTTGCTTAATTACAAAAATTACTGAGACGTGTCTGTATTTCACTAGAAGTCTTACTCATAATTACTCCTAAAGTCCCTGCTGTAGCCCTATATATATGCGGGTAGACTGAACCAGTTTCATAACTTGTCTTCTAAGACTAAAGCTGTCTTGGTTCTGCCAGTATGAGTTCTCAGAGGATTATTGCCCACACTATATAGTAAAATCGCATAAGAAAATATAGTAAAAAATCTTACATGAGTTTCAACTCTGATTAAAATCGTAGTTCAAGATTTGACTGGTAAAAAGGTATTCTTATAAATTAACTTTAAATGCACAGATTTTATTTTGATCATTCGTTATCAAAAGTTTTATCTGGGCCCGTTTTAGCGATTACCCGTCCAGTTAATTTTTTTCGTTAATCGTTTGCAAAAATAAAGATCTTGATAGTCTTTCCTCTAACACATCCTTCTTCATGCCCCTCCACCAAAACTGTCTACGTATGTCATAAGACATCTTGGTGTCACCTGGATGCATCGCAAGGCGAGAGTGATGAAACTCATGAAGCATGTCGTCATAACACGACTCTGGCACAAAGATCCTCCCTACAAACCTAAAACTCTAGTTTGAGTGGATAGTTCACTCCTTGGCATCCTTGCCACTCAAAACACGATCTCTAAATATTAAACTCTCTGCATCCTGTCGGTAAGCCTCTATAACGCGCTGAACGAGGATGGACTGAGACACCACCGTGAACAACATAGTACCGTCATCGGACTTACCAAGGCATAGGTGTAGGATGTTTCATTTGAAGAGGGGTGTACCAAATATCTATTATTTTTAGAAAAATGTTCTTTTCTTTTCAAAACAAGAAAATCCATGGTATCCGAGCACCCTTTTTAGAAAAATGGAGTCGCCTTTTGGTTTTTGAGAAAAACAAATGAAGGCTGTGGGTCCTTTTAAAAAAAAAAACGTAACGAGAGAAAAAGAGAGTTCAGGGGATAAGGTACGAAAAGGGGAAGGTGTTAGGCACCCTTGTCGCCCAGCCGTGAGGTTGGCCTTTACTTTGTCAATATTGGTTCTTGTTGTAAACTTTTAAAGGTCACATATACAGAATGGGAGGTCAAAGAAAATTCAAACAAAAGCAAGCAAAGAAACAAAATCCTAACCACGATCTTAGGGTCATGCAACTTGGTTATTATTTCTAGATATGCCACACGTATCGTTTGAGCAAAGTCAAGCGAAAACACATATGAGAAAGTAGTGAAACAAACAAATAAAGGTCTAAGGGTCATGCAACAGTGTTTCTGTCCCTATCATACTATGAATAGGCTATACAAAATAAATAAAAAAGATTTGCACACCATTGTTGAGCTATTGGATATGCATAAAACTCACGGCCGTAGCAACAAATGTTGCGGGCGTGACAAAATAAGTCACAAAAACATGCGACCGTGAAAAATATATGATTATAGCTGGAAATAGAATGAAAAAGATCACGGCCGTGACAAACAAAAGTTGCTGCCAAGATTTTTAAGGATCCAAAAAGGGTATAATAATCATACAAGACTTAAAATAGGCTTTAATGGACAAGACATGCAGGACAGAGACCATAACTCATTTATTCTAGGTTAGATCTACCATCCTTCATCCTCTATACAGAAAATATCTCAAGATAAGACATATAAATCATTGAAATGAATAACAGAATCCTTGAAACACATTTTTCATGTCACTGGCCTCACAAAATCTCATGATCGTAGCAAAAGGATATGGCGGCCGTGATAAACATGGAAATACAAGCTGCGACCGTTGAAAAATAACTAGCAAGCGTTACTGTGAGTTTAATAAAACACACGGCCGTGACATTGAAAGGTCGCGACTGTCATGTTTTTATAACTACAAAACATTTAGAAAAATAAATTGTACAGAATGGAGACCGTGACCCATTCGACCTAGGCCATATCTACCACTCATTACCTATTAAGAACATGAACTGAAGTACAGAAAAGGAGAAAGAAAAATAGAATATGAAAAAGGGAGGATAGCCTTGAAATAAACAAATAACATAGATTTTTTAAAGAGAGTTTTCATGTTTTTAGCCTTATGTAAGCATCACAGCCGTGAGAAAAGATGGCAAAAATATGTCGGCCATGTGCAAAAAGGTCACGGCCGTGACTGTAGGTTTAACAAAATACGAAGCCGTGATATTGAAAAATTGCGGTCGTTATATCCCTAGAACCTCAAAAAGTTTTTGATGTGCTCAGTGTGCTTGTGAGCGTTAAAACGAAATAGAAACGACTATTAAATAAAAAATATAAAGTTACAAATACACTATTTATAAGGAAAACTTGAACGAACAATGCTTAGATTGAAATAAATGACAAATAAATAATGAAAACAAAGGGAAACCTTATCCACGATACCTTCAGGGGAAGAAAATGAGGGTTTGTTGAAGAGTCGTGGGTTCCTAAGGTTATTTCGTGTGAATATCAACCACCACTTGCTTCTTGGGTGTGAGAATAGGCTATCTCTAGGCTAATACGAGCTTTACAAACTCCCTCAATGCAAACAAGACCTCGAACAAGGCCCGAAAAGAATGAAATGGATATCGAAATATTGGGTGGGAGAGTATTTTCGCAGAGTTTGGAACTCCAGGTTTTTTCTCCTTCTGTTCTTGTGAAAAAAGAACGCATAGTTATAGGCAAGGTGGGAAACACAGACCCCCTCTAGGATGCTGTCACCTGTCCAAAAAGGTGTAATAGTGCCGGCCGCTACCTTTTTGCTTTTGTATAGTGCTGGACACTGCCTTTATGGCAATGAAAAGGATAGCCGTGACTTTCAAAAGTCGTAGCTAGGTTTAAAAAGTTACGGCTAAGACAAAGGAAGTCACAGATTGCTCTAGGGTTTTAAAAAAGTGGCATCCATTAGTATAGGAATGTCACGACCTGAAGGTTTTTTTGGTGATTTTCTTGGGTTTTGAACCAAATTTGTGAGTTTTCTTGCTTGGGAGTATTTTTGAGCATATTCTCATAATTTCGTCATTTGAGCGCATTCGAGATGGGTGCTTAAGATTCGGATTGATCAAATTGGGGTGTCTACAGTTGCCGCTCTTTGACAAATCTTACAACAACTCGTGGTGCAAGTGAATGTCAAAGCTCTAGAAATGAACTGATTGAACAAGACGCCAATCTTAGACACAAACAAAACATGCAAAAAAGTGTGGTTGAACTCGAATTTCCATCGAGATTCCTATGAACCCCCATTATAAGGGATCATATTAGCCCAAGAATTTTTTAATTAGATTTTGATGATTTTAATACATCATTTTCTTAATTAAATTGATTTTAAAAGAATTATATTTACTTGTTTCCAAAAAGGTAAGTGTTGACACTATATGATTAATGAGTCGACACCTTAAGCCATTTGTGCTAACTCTTTGTATCAAATGAGTTGACACTAAGTGTTTTGTCAAACAACATTTTGAGTCAACACAAATTGATACTTGAGTCGATACCTAAAAGCTAAGTACACTTGAAACTCTCAAGTGTGTCGACACTATTTAGAATTTGATTCGATACCTTAACATGTTTGTCTAAAATGTTTTAGGTATTCGTTTGAGTTGACACCAAACTAGTTTGGGTCGACACCTTTAGTATTGGACTAGAATTCAGGCGGTTGACAAAATAAGTCGACACCTACACTAATTCCATTTGAGTTGACACCAAGTAATCCATCAAATTCTTGGCTTCGGGTGAAAGGAGTTGACACCAAAGCTAAATGGATCAACACTAGAGCTTCAAGACTATTCCCGAATCCAATTCAAACGAGTCAACACCAAAGGTTTATGAGTTGGCACAAAAGTTCCCTACGGGAACATGCTATTTGGGTCGACACCAGATCTAAATAAGTTAACTCTAAAACTACCAAGGCTGATTGCAATTTTATGAGTGGATACCAAAACAAAAATGAGTTGACACTTAAATTCCAGTAGCTTGCCAGATAAAAAGAGTCAACACCAAAGACAATATGAGTCGACACCAAAGGTCTCTTCGGGAAAACTGAAGTAATGATTGAGTCGACATCAAAAGTTTCATGAGTCGACACCACTGTGTGGCTGAGGAAGATGTAGAATTTGTGTCGACACATTTGAAGAAATAAGTCAACACAATCACTTGAGCAGCCAAGCCCTAGATATTTTGAGTCGACACAAAATGGATTTGAGTCAACCCCTGCGATAGATTTCAAATCTCGCGCCGGTTCCAACAGTTGAATTTCAGAGCATTAATTGCCTCTACCAACCCACCAATGGTCATTGACTTCAGATGGCTATAGAAGGAGATAAGATTCAGAGCTTTAAATCCTCTAGAACATCTAGACATTATTCTATTGCTTGAATCAAAAGTTCAAATCTTCAAGAAAGCATTTATTGCTCATTAACTCCTCCAGCTAATTCTTACCTCTTTGTATTCATTTATTTCCAACCTTTTGTAAAGAGAGTGAGTGAGTAAATCTTTGATTCCCATACATTTATTGTAATAGATGGTGAGTCACCTTTGATCTTTTAAGAGAGTGTGTGAAACTTTTTACAGTAGAGCTCAAGAGATATTAGAAAAAATAGGGATTATTTTGTAGGATCTTCTTAAAAGTGTAGAAGGCTTTGAATGCGCCCGTGAAACATTTTATCTAAGTAAAAATTCTCAAGGAGAGTATTGAGAAGTGGACGTAGACTTAGAAGAAGCTGAACCACTATAAATCTTGGTGTCTTGTTCAATTTCTCTCCCTAACCTCTTTGATTGCTTCATTGCTTTATTTCTTGATATACTTGCTATATTTGTTTAAGAAATTAAAAAGTTTTGAAAAAAGTTTTTAAATAGTTATTACTGTTTTTAAAACCCAATTAACCTCCCTCTTGGGTTGCATAGGACTAACAATTGGTAGCAGAGCTTGGGCTCTTGTTCTTGACTTAACCGTCTAAGAGTTTTCATGGCATTCATTAGTATTGGACCTATTCAATATGAGGGTCAGTCCACCAGCAAACCCCCTTTGCTCAATAAAATGAATTATAATTATTGGAAAGCTAGAAAAAAAATCTATATTCAAGTCGTAGACTATGACTTATGGAGGATTATCATGAATGGACCGAAAAGACTTACCAAGACCGGTGAAAGAGCAATTGTTCCTAAACATGATAACGAATGGACTGAAAATGATATAAGGGAGATTCAAAAAAATACCAAGGCTATGAATCTCTTGTATTACTCTCTTGACCCCAATGAGTTCAATAGGATTTCTACCTGTGACACTGCTAATGAGATCTGAGATAGACTTGAGGTTACCCATAAGGGAACCAGCCAAGTCAAAGAATCTAAGATAAGCATCTTAGTTTATAATTATGAATTGTTCACAATGAAGCATGATGAAACTATCTCTGAGATGTTTACTAGATGCACCGATATTATAAAATCTCATGGAAAGACCTATTTTAATGCAAAGGTAGTGAGAAAAATTCTTAGGTGTATGCCTAAAAGTTAGGAAGCTAAAGTCACTTTCATTTAAGAAGCTAAGGACCTCAATACACTTAGTTTGGAGGAGCTTCTTGAATCACTCATGACTCATGAGATGAACATCAAGGTGGATGATGAAGATGACAACAAAAAGTAGAAGAGTATTACCTTTAAGTCGTCCACTCTTGATGAGGAATCCAATGAAGAATCCACTAGTGATGAAAATGAAGATCTAGTCCTCATTACATGAAAATTCAAAAGGTTTCTTAGACATAAGAAATAAGGAGGAGAAGATTCTTCAAGAAAGATGGGAACAAAGGAGAACTCAACAAGTTCAAGGGAGAGTCTAGCAAATTCAAGAATGATCACAAGAAAGATGAAATCATATGTTATGAATACAAAAAGCCTAGACATGTGAAAGCCAAGTGTCCCCAACTCAAGAAGTACTTCAAAAGGGGATTCAAGAAGGCTATGCTAGCTACATGAGGTGAGAGTGATGATAGCAGCTCTGAAGATGAAAAGAAAGAAAATAAAGTTGCTAATCTTTGCCTCATGGCCAAAGAAGATGATGAGGTAACTAATGAACCATTTTCCTTAGATGATCTTCATGTTTGCATTTTAAGATTTATATGATGAATTGAGAAAAATGGGTGCTAAGAATTTCATTATTAAAAAATTGGTTCTTTCCTCATCCTGTGATATTAAAACTTTAAAAGAAGAGAAACTTTTACTGTCAAAATAGATTTTATCTTTAAATGATGAAAACCAAGTTTTAAAAGAAAAGGTTAGAGACCTTACAAAAATTGTCCATAAGTTTACACTTGGAAAAGAAAACTTGGACAAACTTCTTAGTATGCAAAAATGTGTTTTTGATAAAGCTGGGATTGGATATCAACTAAGAAGAAACAAAAGTTCTTGAGCAACATTTGTGTCAAAGCATCCTTGAATCGCTCTAATGAAACTTGCATTCATTGTTATGAGCATAGACACACTGTTACACACTGTCCACATAGAAAATCTTTTGATTTATCTATAAAAATGGCTTGGGTTCCAAAGGGAATACACCCACATAGAATTAATACCAAAAGACCCAAAAAAGTTTAGGTACCAAAAACCAAAACTTGATTGCATTTGTAGGTGTGTCTCAAGTCCTCATTCAAGGAGGGGATGTGGTATCTTAGTAGTGTTTGCTCAAGATACATGACAAGTGAAAAGTCAATGTTTGCATCCTTCAAGCCTAAAAATGTTGGATTTGTGATGTTTGATGACAATAGCAAGGGTAAAATCATATGAATTGGCTGTATTGGTAAAATTCCTTCTCCTTCTATTGAAAATATTTTACTTATTGATAGGTTAAAATATAACCTTCTTTGCATAAGCCAACTTTGTGACAAATGCCACAAGGTTGTCTTTGATCATGCTAAGTGTGTTATTGAAGACTCAATTGACAACAAAGTTATTTTTGAGGATCATAGGCATGGAAATACTTACACTTTCAATCTAAATGACCTTTTCAAAAATGATCTAAGTGCTTAGCTGCCTTAAGTGATAATAGTTGGTTGTGGCGTAGAAAATTTGGACATGCACACATGAACTTGATTTCAAAACTTTTGAAAAAAGAATTGGTAATTGGCTTACCTCAAATCGTATTTAAAAAAGACAAAATTTGCGATGCATATCAACAAGGCAAATAAGTAAGAAGTTCTTTTCAATCTAAAAATGTGATTTCTAGTTCTAGGCCCTTAGAACTATTGCACATGGACTTATTTGGTCCAACAACGACTCTTAGCCTTAGAGGCAAGAGATGTGCTTTTGTTGTTGTTGATGATTTCTCTAGATATACTTGGGTACTATTCTTAGCTCATAAGGATGAAGCATTTGCCTTTTTTCTAAAACTGTCTTGGAGAATTCAAAATGAAAATAATTTTCAAATTACAAGTATCAAAAGTGATCATGGTAGATAATTTGAAAACAAATATTTTAAAAAGTTTTGTGATGAAAGTGGTATAGGTCATAATTTTTCTGCTCCTAGAATCCCTCAACAATATGGTGTTGTTGAGGGAAAGAATAGGACTTTGGAAGAAATGACTAGAACCATGCTCTGTGAAAATAATCTACCAAGATACGTTTAGGTTGTGGTTGTAAGCATAGCTTGTTATATCGTGAATAGAGCCATGATTCAAGCTCCTCTCAAGAAAACCCCATATGAGCTATGGAATGGAAGAAAACCTAACATCAGTTATTTTCGTGCCTTTGGGTGCAAATATTTTGTTTTGAATAACAACAAAGAACTATTGGGTAAGTTCGATGCAAAATCTAATCAAAGTATTTTTTTTGGATATTCTATATCTAGTAAAGCTTATAGAGTTTTCAACAAAAGGACCCTAGTTGTTGAAGATTCTATACATGTTGTATTTGATTAAGCTAGCATTGGTTCTTTTAAGAAATTTTGTGAAGATAACATGGTTGACATAGAAAAAGGTGTTAAGGACATCTTTATTAAAGACCAAGAAGAATCAAGTCATGAGAAAGCTACAAACTTGTTGCAAGATGAAGTCCAACGGGCTGTTGGTGCTTCAAATCAAGAAAATCCAGATTTTCCTAAGGAATAAAGGTATGCTTGTCACGCCCCAAAACCCGAAGTCACGTAAAAATCCACCAAACACAAGTTTTAATAAAATAGAGTTTCATATCATCAAAATCATCTGTTAAAAATAAAGAAAAACCCAAAAAAAGATACATCTCTCATAAAGAAAAACATACAGTTCCAACACGCATATAGTATACCGTCTTATGACATACAACAACTGCCTTCAGGATCAGGCATACCCAAAAGGAAAACTATAAAAGTTTTCCATCACCGCAGGCACCACCAAAGCTACACCTCATCCATATCATCATCACCTGAAAAAGGTTTTGTACAGAAAATCTCACCCGTGAGCCGAAACCCAATAGAAACAGACAATACAGCTGTAAAGAAGGACATATGCATTCATATAGAGTGGGAGCGTACTCAACCACAAGCCAAAAGGTTTTACGTCATAAAATCCTAAGTTTCCCACAAACCTCCAAAATATTTTTCTCTTCACAACTACGCATTTATACAATACAAAACACATTTTACTGTTGAAGGAAAACAGTAATCAAAACATCGTTCCCTCACGGAATGTACCATTGTGGAAAAAGAAGAAGAATGTGATCCTATGTACCGAATTTATCACACAGACAAAAGTAGAAACCATAGACTCCTATCCATTACCCTAGACCCTAGTCATTCAAGACTCGCTAGATAATGACAAGTTCTATATGGAGCACCACGACGAATAACTAAATTTACGGGCGACAACCCGAGGGAACTAAGCACCGAACCGTCTCAATTTACGGGAACTAGCCCGAAGGACCTGAGTACCTACGCTACGCACGTTTCTGGACTTACACCGAGGGTAACTCGTGCCAACTACACATCATCCCGGTACATCTAGATAATCTTCTAAAAAAAACCAAACCGTAGCTCAACTACAAAAAACCTTTCCACAAAAATACATTATACATGTATTTAGATCCATCCATCAACATGGAGATCAAACAAAAAAATTTCAAAATATTTTTTTCCGTTTTCAACAAAACGTTTCAAAGCCTGAGACTCAACTCCGAAGGTGAGCTCCCAATCTCCAAAACATAAAATGTTGAGATTTCAACTAAACCCATCATTTCCAACAAAACGCACCGTCTTCCACCGTTTTCAAGAAAACCTTTTGAAAACCATCCAACCACAAGTCTTATAATGTAATGAACCAAGAAAAGCGAAAAATATGCTTTTTACCCGAAAAACCTAGGTTTAAATATATATATATGACATTTTATGTATTTTTTACCGGTAAAAACGTATATAATTACATACAACACCCTTATACAGCAGTAGGGTCTAGAATTCTACCCCGGCGAGTCGAAACTCAAAGTCTCAAAATCTAAACCACGTCGAAATAAGAATCTGATCGGCCGAACACGAAGCTAGCAACGTGAATAGCAGGGATCCACAAGCTAATTGTCAAAAACTAGGCCCGGGCAGGTCAAATATGTAGAGAGAAGGTAGAGAGAATGGAAGAAATAAGCTTTTCCAAACATTTTAGCCCCTGGAACTACTTAAAGACTCGGCCAAAAAGAAATTCAGTCGAATGAAGAGGCCACTTCAGTCGACTGAAGCTCCTCAAAAAACGTAAACTGCCGCAGTTTAGTCGATCGAACCTCCTGGTTCAGTCGACTGGACCAAGCCCTCCAGTCGACCGAACCCAAGGGTCTCAACCTACTATTTTTGGTCTTGGGATTTCTGTTCTAAGGCCAACCAAACAAGCCTAAACGAGGTCTGAGAAGGCGTAAAACACATCTATACATGCTGTTCTACAATTCCAAAACATAAACCATGCATCGATGATATATAACATGAAGGAAAATACGTCATCATTTATATATATCAAAATAAAATAGTACAGGGTCTCACAACTCTCTCTCCCTTAAGGAATTTTGCCCCCAAAATTTCCTACAAGGTCACGAGGTAAACAGGTCTGGGTATCTAGCACGCATCCCAGATTCAAGCTCCCAAGTCGCTTCCTCAACCTCGTGATGAAGCCACTGAACTTTGACATAAGCAATCGTTCTCCCCTGTAATACTTTCTCCTTTGTATCCAAAATCCTCACTGGGCGTTCCTCATACGTGACATCCTCATCAACCTGCAGCTCTGCCCAATCTAACACATGTGAAGGATCAGGCTCGTACCTCTGAAGCATCGAAACACGAAAAACATTGTGCACAGATGCTAACTGAGGTAGCAAGGCCAAACGGTATGCTACCACCCCAATCCTCTCCAGGATCTCGATGGGTCCAATAAAACATGGTGATAGCTTCCCGCAACGACCAACCCTCTACGTGGCGAGACCTTCTAAAACACGTGATCTCCCACTGCAAACTCCAAAGGTCTCCTCCTCTGATTTCTATAACTCTTCTGGTGGCTCTGAGCTGTCACTATACGCTGACGAATCACTGCAATCCACTCCGTCGTCCCCCGCATGAGATCGGGCCCCAAAATAGTGGTCTCACCCACCTCTGTCCAACAAGCAGGAGACCTACACAGTCTACCATACAAAGCCTCATACGGTGCCATTCCAATACTGGACAGGTAACTGTTATTGTATGCAAACTCTGCCAACGACAGATGATCCTCCCAAGAACCCCGAAAATCAAGCACACAAGCTCTCAACATGTCCTCTAAAATCTGGATGGTCCTCTCAGACTGACCATCGGTCTGAGGATGAAAAGTTATATTAAAAGTCAAGCTCGTCCCAAAAGCCACCTGAAGACTCTGCCAAAAACGCGATGTAAAGCGCGGGTCTCGATCAAAAATGATGGTCACCGGTACTCCATGTAGTCGGACTATCTCTCGAATGTACAATCTACTCAATTTGTCCACTGGATCTCTCACTCGGATAGGGAGAAAGTGCGCAAACTTCATCAACCTATCAACCACAACCCAAATAGCATCATGTCCCGTCGACGATCGAGGAAGTCCTTATACGAAATCCATCGTGATATTCTCCCACTTCCACTCAGATGTAGGCAACGGCTGTATCAAGCCTGCCGGTCTCTGGTGTTCCACCTTTACTTGCTGACAAGTAAGGCATCGAGAAACAAACTGGATCACATCTCTCTATATTCTCGTCCACCAGAACTGACGACGCAAGTCATGATATATCTTCATGCCTCCCGAATGCACCGCAAGACGTGAGTGATGAAACTCATGTAGCACCTTGGCACGACACGACTTTGGCACAAACAGACGCCCTGTCAACCTCAAACTCTGATCTAAACCCACACAAAACTCACTCCCTTCCGCGCCAGACGCGTCATCGGTGCTGCAAGCCTAGAGAAGTCCTTCACGAACTGTCGATAATAACCCGCTAGACCTAGAAAACTGCGGATCTCAAAATTATTCTTCGATCGCTGCCAATCCGTCACTGCATCAGTCTTCATCGAGTCCACTAATACCCCGTCCTTTGACACCAAGTGTCCAAGGAATCTCACCTCTGTCATCCAGAACTCGCACTTCTCGAACTTCGCATACAAGCGATGTTCTCTCAGAAGCTGTAGGACAACATGCAGATGCTCCTCGTGCATCTATCTCGTCGGTGAATAGACAAGAATGTCATCCACGAACACAACCACAAAACTGTCCAGATAAAGGTGGAAGATACGGTTCATCAGACCCATGAATGTAGCTAGAGCGTTCGTCAGACCAAACGGCATAACCAGAAACTTGTAGTGACCATAACGAGTCCAAAAAGCGGTCTTCACTATGTCCTCGTCCCTCGTCCTCAGCTGATGATACCCTGACCTCAAGTCAATCTTCAAAAAGCAGCGCGATCCCCTCAACTAATCAAACAAATCGTCAATCCTCGGCATCGGATACTTATTCTTCACTGTTACCTAGTTCAACTTCCTGTAGTCTATACATAATCTCAACGAACCATCCTTCTTCTTTGCAAAGAGCACTGGAGCTTTCCACAGTGATGTACTCGGCCGCACAAACCCCTTGTCTAGCAACTCTTGCAACTGCACCTTGAGTTCTCTCAACTCAGCAGGTGCAAAGCGATATGATGGCATGGAGATGGGAGCCGCTCCTAGAACAAGATCAATAGAGAACTCTACATCTTGGCTCGGCGGTAACTCAAACAAATCATCAGGAAATACATCTGGGTACTCACAAACCACGGGGGGTAACACTCCTCGAACTCCAACCGGCCCATCCAACCTAAGCGCAGAAAAGAGAAAACACAAATCTCCTCGAACCCGGGCAACACTGGGCATAGACATCAAGCCCTCATCCCGATCACCCACAAAGTAAAAATAGTCACCTTCAAGCGTACAGATCGACACTCTCTATCGCTCACAATCTATAAAGGCACGGTAGGTAGTTAACCAGTCCATCCCTAGGATGACGTCAAACGTGGTCATGTCTAAAATAACAAAGTCAAACGCTAAACAACGACCGGCGACTTCCAATGCACAGGATCTACAAACAAGACTCAACGTCACATTCCCACTGACTGGGGTCTCTACGCTCATAGTACCACCCAACCAGTCCATGTCTAACCCCAAAGAAGATGCAAAAGCAGATGATAAACGAATGTGATGCTCCGGTGTCGATAAGAACACTGGCCCATGATCTAAAGACTAGAAAAGGACCTCTGATCATGGTTGGTGTAACAGAAGCATCAGATGTAACTGGTGCTTTGGAAGCACAGCGATCAGCAAGAACATAAACCCTGACCTGTGGCAGTCTAGTCTGCCCACTATAACCCTGAGTCGTCGGCTGTCTCACAGACTGAGCTAAAGTACCTCCCTCTATAAACCTAGAAGTTTGAGCCCTAGGCTGCTACGGAGCCTATCGCCTCTGTACAGCTGAAGCAGCTAGCGCTCCTGTCGCACCCTGGACATTTCCCTCTCTAGGACACTGCCTGCGAAAGTGCCCGGACTGACCACACCCAAAATAGATAGGTGGGTCTCTCACCTGTGACTGGACTGGCGCCGAACTCTGAGCCTGGTCCTTCTGTTGGCACTCAACTGCACGATGTCCCGGCTATCCACAGCGATAACTGATCAATCATCTCTCATCTGGCCTTCCTGTCGAAGCCACAGAAGGTGTAGGTGAAGACGACTGCGGTTGATACGACCCGATAAAATTAGAACTAGGTCCAGATAACCTCTGGCGCTTGTTCCTGCTCCCCTGAAGCTGTGTATCCCCACTGCCCTGCTGGTTTTTACCCTCTTTAACCCTGCGATTGTCTGCCAACGAGTTCTCTACCCGGATAGCAGCTTCCACCAGCTTGATGTCTACCTCCACATCTAGAGCTGCAACCCTATCCTTGATAGTAGGTCGAAGTCCCCTCTCAAACCTCTGAGTACGCAACTCCTCTGTCGATACCATCTCTGGTGCAAAGCGCGACAGATTCGCGAATTTGGCCTCATACTGGATCACAGACAGATTCCCCTGAACAAGGGAAAGGAACTCCTCTCGGTAAGTATCCCTTGAAGATCTCGGGAAATACTTCTCCAAGAAGACTCTCGTAAAAGCAGCCCACGTCTCATCCACAGTGGTCTTGGCAAACTTCCACCACTCTCTAGCATCTTTTCACAGTTGGAACGCCGCCAACTTTACCCGCAATGAATCCTCCACGATATCCATAGTATCAAAGATCGATGTGGTCACTTCTAACCACTCAGTAGCAACTTTGGGGTCCGGCTCCCCAGAAAAGGTTGGAGGATCCAACCGCCGAAACTCCCTCATAGCCGCAGAAGCCCTTGGCTCAGGAACCCGTACACTAGCCCTGGTCACTTCTGCCATAGCTCGCATAGTGGCAAGCATCTCCTGGACAATGTCAGCACCGCCCACTTGTTCCTGTGGGGCATGAACGTCTCCCTCCTCTGGAACTTGAACATAAGCACAACCTCGGTCACGGCCTCGGCCACGACCCCGTCCCCGCGCTCTCTGCGTAGACGTAGTTCTATAGGAAGTAATATAAACAGGATAAGCGTTCCTACAACATGTTATTTCTAACATAAGCACGTAACGCACATAAGCATGCTATCACGTAGCCTCTTAAGGTCATGTCAACACGCCTCACATACCGAGGAGAATCAACAAGACAGACTTTTCCATTTGAATAACCTATTCAGATTCCTTGCTAGAAAACACATTGGCCAAACGCGTTTCTAACTTAGCTTCCAAATCTGTTATTCCAAACGCCCTAAGGCAAGAGTTATCAATCCTGAGATTCAACCTCCATGCCCACATATACACAACTGTCATGCTCATAAAGCTATTAACATGTTATAAACCAACGTTTAAACACATGCAAGCAAGCCTACACAATCAACCTCACCAGGTGATAAACCCTTTTTTCATGGCTCTTAGGTATTCGAACCCAGAACTCTAATACCAAGTTGTCACGCCCCAAAACCCGGAGTCACGTGAAAATCCACCAAACATAAGTTTTAATAAAATAGAGTTTTATTTCATCAAAACCATCTGTTGAAAATAAAGGGAAAACCCAAAAAAGGATACATCTCTCATAAAGAAAAACATATAGTTCCAACATGCATACAGTATATCGCCTTATGGCGTATAACAACTGCCTTCAGGATCAAGCATACCCAAAAGGAAAATTATAAAAGTCTTCCACCACCACGGGCACCGCCAAAGCTACACCTCATTCATATCATCATCACCTGAAAAATATTTTGTACAGAAAATTCCACCGGTGAGCTGAAGCCCAATAGAAACAGACAATATAGCCGTAAAGTAGGAAATATGCAATCATATAGAGTGGAAGCATACTCAACCATAAGCCAAAAGGTTTTACGTCATAAAATCGCAAGTTTTTCACAAACCTCCAAAATAGTTTTTTCTTCACAACTAAGCATTTATACAATGCAAAACACATTTTATAGTTGAAGGAAAACAGTAATCAAAACATCGTTCCCTCACGGAATGTACCATCATGGAAAAAAAGAAGAATATGATCCTATGTATCGACCCTGTCACACAAACGAAGGTAGCAACAATAGACTCATGTCTATTACCCTAGACCCCAGTCATTCAAGACTTGCTAGATAATGACAAGTTCTATACAGAGCACTATGACGAATCACTTAATTTACGGGCGACCACCCAAGGGAACTAAACACCAAACCGTCTCAATTTACGGGGACTAACTCAAAGGACCTGAGTACCTACGCTGCGCACGTTTCTGGACTAACATTGAGGGCAATTCGTGCCAAATTCAAGTCATCACGGTACATCTAGATAATCTTCTAAAAAAAATCGAACCGTTGCTCAACCACTAAAAACCTTTCCACAAAAATACATTATACATGTATTTAGATCCATCCATCAACATGGAGATCAAACAAAAACATTTTAAAATATTTTTCTCCATTTTTAACAAAATATTTCAAAACCTGAGACTCAACCCCGAAGGCGAGCTCCAAACCTCCAAAACATAAAATATTGAGATTTCAATTAAACCCATCGTTTTCCAACAAAAACCACCGTCTTCCACCGTTTTCAAGAAAACCCTTTGAAAACCATCCAACCACAAGTCATATAATGTAATGAACCAAGAAAAGCAAAAAATATGCTTTTTACTCGAAAAACCAAGGTTTAAACATATATATGACATTTCATGTATTTTCTACTCGATAAAAACACATATAATTACATACAACACCCTTATACAGCAGTAAGATCTAGAATCCTACCTCGGCGAGTCGAAACTCAAAGCCTCAAAATCTGACC
Organism: Heliamphora exappendiculata; assembly: GCA_034768845.1. Taxonomy (NCBI): domain Eukaryota; kingdom Viridiplantae; phylum Streptophyta; class Magnoliopsida; order Ericales; family Sarraceniaceae; genus Heliamphora; species Heliamphora exappendiculata. The sequence continues at coordinate 3,419,282 of JAOTRH010000002.1, forward strand.
CACGTCGGAACAAGAATCTGATCGGCCGAACACGAAGCTAGCAACGTGAATAGCAGGGATCCACAAGCTGATTGTCAAACACTAGGCTCGGGCAAGTTAAATATGTAGAGAGAAGGTAGAGAGAATGGAGGATAAGCTTTTTCAAACATTCCAGCCCCTGTAACTACTTATAAACTCGGCCAGAAAGCAGTTCAGTCGACGGAAGAGGCCACTTCAATCGACTGAAGCTCCTCGAAAAATATGAACCGCCACAGTTCAGTCGACCGAACCTCCTGGTTCAATCGACCGAACTCAAGAAAACCAGTTCAGTCGACCAAACCCAAGGGCCTCAACCTACTATTTTTGGTCTCGGGATTTCTGTTATAAGGCTAACCAAACAAGCCTAAACGAGATCCAAGAAGGCGTAAAACACATCTATACATGCTGTTCTACAATTCCAAAACATAAATCATGCATCGATGATATATAACATGAAGAAAAGCACGCCATCATTTATATATATCAAAATAAAATGGTACAAGTTCTCACAACTCTCCATCCCTTTAGAAATTTTGCCCCCGAAGTTCCCTACAAGGTCACGAGATAAACAGGTATACGTATCTAGCACGCATCCCAGATTCAAGCTCCCAAGTCGCTTCCTCAACCCCGTGATGAAGCCACTAAAGTTTGACATAAGCAATCGTTCTCCCCCGCAACACTTGCTCCTTTGTATCCAAAATCCTCACTAGGCATTCCTCATACGTGACATCCTCATCAACCTGCAGCTTAGCTAAATCTAACACATGTGAAGGATCAGGCTCGTACCTCCGAAGCATCGAAACGTGAAAGACATTGTGCACAGATGCTAACTAAGGTGGCAAGGCCAAACGGTATGCTACCACCCTAATCCTCTCTGGGATCTCGAAGGGTCCAATAAAACGTGGTGATAGCTTCCCACGACGACCAAATCTCATAAACCCTTTACGTGGCGAGACCTTCAGAAACACGTGATCTCCCACTGCAAACTCCAAAGGTCTCCTCCTCTAATTTGCATAACTCTTCTGGTGGCTCTGAGCTGTCACCAGACGCTGACGAATCGCTACAATCCACTTCGTCGTCTCCTACCTAAGATCGAGCCCCAAAACAGTGGTCTCACCCACCTCTGTCCAACAAACAGGAAACCTACATGGTCTACCATACAGAGCCTCATACGGTGCCATTTCAATACTGGACAAGCAACTGTTGTTGTATGCAAACTCTGCCAACGATAGATGATCCTCCCAAGAACTCCAAAAATCAAGCACACAAGCTCTCAACGTGTCCTCTAAAATCTGGATGGTTCTCTCAGACTGACCATCGATCTGAGGATGAAAAGCTGTTCTAAAAGTCAATCTCGTCCCCAAAGTCACCTGAAGACTCTGCTAAAAGCGCGATGTAAATCACGGGTCTCGATCAAAAATGAATGTCACAAGTACTCCATGTAGTCGAACTATCTCTCGAATGTACAATCTACTCAATCTGTCCACTGGATCTCTCACTCGGATAGGGAGAAAGTGCACAAACTTCGTCAACCTATCAACCACAACCCAAATAGCATCATGTCCCGCCAGCGATCGAGAAAGTCCTTATACAAAATCCATCGTGATATTCTCCCACTTCCACTCAGATATAGGCAATGGATGCAACAAGTCTGCTGGTCTCTGGTGTTCCACCTTTACTTGCTGACAAGTAAGGCATCGAGAAACAAACCGAATCACATCTCTCTTCATTCCCGTCCACCAGAACTGACGACGCAAGTCATGATACATCTTCAAGCATCCCGAATGCACTGCAAGACGTGAGTGATGAAACTCATGTAGCACCTCAGTACGGCATGACTTTGGCACAAACAGACGCCCTGTCAATCTCAAACTCTGATCTAAACCCACCGTCCATCCTGCTGTGTCCTTCCCACTAGCAATGCGGTCCCGAATCATCAGAGCCTCCTGATCGGTCCACTGAGCCTCTAACACGCGTGCAACGAATGCGGACTGTGAAGCTACTAAATACAAAGTCGCACCTTCTCCTGTCTCCCTGAGACACAAATCAAACTCCCTAACATCTCCAAGCATATCCCACTCTCGTCTAGCCATAGAAGCTAACGAACTATGAGATCTCCTGCTAAGCGCATCAGCTACAATATTTGCCTTACCCAGATGGTACTGCAAATCAAAGTCATAGTCCTCCAGCAACTCCATCCATCTTCGTTGGCGAAGATTCAAGTCCTTCTGCGAAAACACACACTTGAGGCTCTTGTTGTAGACTTTTCCAATTGTAAAATTTATAGGAAGAGTACAAGTGGAACATGTTAATTCCTAGGATACTCTTTAATTTCATGGTTTAGCAAGAAACAAAATTTAGTAGCCTTATCTATAGATGAGGCTGAGTACATTGTAGTTGGTAGTTGTTGTGCACAGGTTCTTTGGATGAAACAACAATTATAAGACTATGGTATAAGTTTATATCATATTTCTATTAAATGTGATAACACTGGTGCCATAAACGTATCTAAGAACCCAATATAACACTCAAGAACAAATCATATTGAGATAAGACATCATTTTATTAGAGATCATACTCAAAAAGGCAACATAGAATTTGAATTTGTAGACACCGACTACCAACTTGCTATATATTCAACAAACCTTTAAATGAAGAAAGACTTTGCTATATCAGAAAAGAACTTGGTATGTTATACGCTCCAAATTGATTCTTAAATTTTCATACTAACCATGCATGTTCAATGCATCTCAATTCTTTTCATGCTTTATTTTGATGTGTGAAAAGTGTCAACCCAATGATAAAAAGGGTCGACACATGTGTAAAGAGCTGACTCAACACTATATAGTATTGACACATTTTGTTAAAAGTGTTTACCCCAGCTATATAGTGTCGACTTGATTCATTTATCTTGCTCTCAATAAAATTTGGGTCAACTCGTTTAGGAAAGGTGTCGACTCAATAAGTCGAAGGTGTCGATACCCTGATAAAAAGTGTCGACATAATTTATGTCTTTAAACACCCCTAATGTCGCATGAAAAGTGTCGACTCAATTTCATTTAGGGTTGACACAATTCATAGAGTTTATATATAGGCGGTTTTTCCATCTTTTCTTATTCGCGCTCAAAATCATTCACATTCAAAACGTTGGTTCATCTCCTCCCTCTTCGTGTCTCTTTGATGAACCCTAGAGTCGACTCCTCCCACCTTTTTCATCTCTTTCCCTCCCCCTCTCACCATCAATGATGGTAAGAATAATGGGTAAGGGAAGCAAATGCCCAGATGAAGGACACCTTCAAGCCTTAGGGCTTCAAAAAAGAAGAAATCGAAGACAATGGTGACGACAATGCCAGCAGCGAACACGAGAATGGATACTTCGCTCAAGTTCCAGTATTCCAAGTTCAAGACTCTCTTCTTCGCCTCTTTTGCAAGTCGAATGGTAATGTCGCTCTATTGACTTTTAGTTTTTTGATTCACTAGAAATGAAATTCTTTGAGTTGGTCTCCGATCTCGATTGGATGAACTTACTCCAGATCTATGAACCTCACTATCCTACACTCGTCAAACTCTTTTATACTCATTTCAAAATCTCTTACCCAAATATCATGACCATCACCACTTGGGTGAATGGTGTAGACATTCAGTTGATCTTTAAAACTTTGAATGAGATCATTGGTCTCCCTGAGGGTCGATTGTTTGTTACCTGTAATAAGAAAAAGAGAACTATTGACGATTTCTCTTTTCATGATGCGGTGAAATAAATTTTTAAACTCGAAGAGGTTGACCCTTTAAAACCCCTTGAGGCTAACTCTCTAAAGCCCGAAATGAGAATTTTGCATCATTTTGTTAATCACATTTTTTTCCCCAATCTGGCAAATTTGGTGATGTGACCTTTATGCATGCTTTTATTATGTGGTGCATCCTCAAAGACAAGAAACTATACCTCAATAATTTATTAATCTCTGACATGTTGCAATCACACTTTAAGTCAAATTCCTCCCTTCCTCATGCTATATTTTTGACCTATGTGCTTCGGCATTTTGGGATTGACTTGTCCACCGAGAAGGGTATTCCATTTTCAAAACATGATTTATATGGATAGACAACTTTGAAACATATTCAGATTTCAAAAGTTGATGGTGTTTGGTCCACTAAATGTGGAAATCTTGCCTCCCCTGCCCCAGCTCCACCATCATCAAGTTGAACCCTTCTTTCTCCATCTGCTCGTGCAAATTCCCCCATACCCTTTGCTTCTGGTTCCCCTGCTTCTCCTCACTCTAGGACTAAGATTCTTGGCCCTTCCTCTCTTATTCCTCCTCCTCCTTCTATTGCATCATCATCTACTCCTCCTATTGATCCCTCTTCTCAGGAGTTTACACAACTTGTCTCTTTTGTAAAGGGATTGACCTCTTCTGTAGAATTCGTTGAAGCGAAACTTGATGTTGACCTCTTTGACATCAGTTGAAAAGTGTCCTCTATCTTTGATAAAGTTAAACATCTCGACAAAATCAACCATACTCTGTGCCGAGAAATCAAAAATGCTTGTGATGCTAGACTATCCATGAGCAAGACAATGAATGATAGTGTTGCCCCCATTGTAAAGGATAATGTTGCCATTCTTCAGCAAGTCCAAAAGAAATACGACGAAGGCATCGTCACTGCAGTGCAACAGAATATTAGGAAGGTCGAAGACCATCTCAAATGGATTCAAGAGGCTTGAGCTTAACAATTCAAGCTTAAGGAGACCAAGGCTGAGAAAAAAGCTCAATTGCAACGCGTGGTAGACTTGGCTTTGGCAGCCACATTCGCAACTGTGGCAGAGCAAGAATCTAAAGCTGAAAGGGCCAGCTCCTCAAAGGAAAAGACTTATGCTAATAAGCAGAAATAAGAAGAGAAGAAAGCCTTGAAGAAATTCATGGATGAGCCCTAATATTTTTTATCATTCCAAAAGGGGAGAAGAAAGAAGAAGAAGTTTAAAATTTTAGAAGTTTTTGATTGAAGGAGAACTCTTAAACATATATTTCTATTTTTTTATGGATGTGTTTTGTGGATGACATACATTTCTATCTTTTTATATTATGGATGTTTCAATTTTAGTTTTGTTGTGAATGGGAACAAATGTTGTTTGTATGAAATCCTACCTTCTATGAAATGACATTTCTCAATTTCATGACAACTGCTATATCCACATATATCTCATGATAAGTGCTTTTCAAAGTTTACATGAATGCTTATATAGATCACTGTGTATGTATGAAATGTGTTTGATACTTGGGATTTGAAATTATTGCACATGTATATACTTTCTAAGTCTCTCGAACACTTAAACATTTTGAATTGATGCACAAGTTTTAATAAATTCAGAATGCTTCTTAATTAAATTTACAAATTCTCTTGAACATGTGTTTTATACTGTTGTTGAATATCTTACTGTTGTAATTGCATAATTTGTTTAAGGCATAAAGATAAGGGAAAAACCTTTGTTGAAAATCCTTTTAAATGTTTTCTAGAAAATATTATAATCATAAAAAATAGGAGATTGTTAGCCCAAGAATTTCTTAATTAGATTTTGATGATTTTAATAAGTCATTTTCTTAATTAAATTGATTTTAAAAAGATTATATTTATTTGTCTAAAAAAAGGTAAGTGTTGACACTACATGACTAATGAGTCGACACCTTAAGTCATTTGTGCAAACTCTTTGCATCAAATGAGTTGACACTAAGTGATCTGCCAAAGAACATTTTGAATCGACACAAATTGATATTTGAGTCGATACCTAAAGGCTAAGACGCTTGAAACTCTCAAGTGTGTCGACACCATTACGAATTTGAGTCGACACTAAACTAGTTTGGGTTGACACCTTTAGTATCGGACCGAAATCTAGGCAGTAGAGCAAAATGAGTCGACACAAAAAGAATTTGAGTCGATACCTACACAAGCCTTGTGGAATTCACTTTGGGTCGACACTAACACCATTTGAGTCAACACTAAGTAATCCATCGGATTCTTGACTTCGAGTGAAATTTGTCGACACCAAAGCTAAATGGGTTGACACTAGAGCTTCAAGACTATTCTCGACTCCAACTCAAATGAGTCGACACCAAAGGTTTATGAGTCGACAAAAAGGTTCCCTAGAGGAACAAGTTATTTGGGTCGACGCCAAATGACTTCTAGTTGACCCCAAAACATCTGAGACATCCTACAATTTTTTGAGTCAACACCAAATCAAAATGAGTTAACTCTAAAACTACCAAGGCTGACTGTAATTTTATGAGTCGACGCCAAAACGAAGATGAGTCAACACCTAAATTTCAATAGCTTGCCAGACAAAAAAAGTTGGCACCAAAGACGATATAAGTCGACACCAAAGGTCTCTTCTAGAAAATTGAAGAAATGATTGTATCGACACCAAAAGCTCCATGAGTTGACAAAACTGTGTGGGTGAGGAAGATGCAAAATTTGTGTCAACACCTTTGAAGAAATGAGTCAACATAATCACTTAAGGAACCAAGCCCAAGATATTTTGTCTCGACACAAAATGGTTTTGAGTCGACACCTGCGACAGATTTCAAATCTTGCACTAGTTTTAACAGTTGGATTTCAAAGCATTAATTGCCTCCACCAACCCACCAACGGTTATTCACTTCAGATGGCTATAAAAGGAGTTAAGATTTAGAGCTTTAAATCCCCTAGAACATCTGGACACTATTCTATTGCTTAAATCAAAAGCTCAAATCTTCAGGAAAGCACTTATTGCTCATTAATTCCTCTAGCCAATTCTCACCTTTTTGTATTCATTTATTTCTAATATTTTGTAAAGAGAGTGAGTCAGTGAATCTTTGATTCCTATACATTTATTGTAATAGATGGTGAGTCACCCTTGATCCTTTAAGAGAGTGTGTGATACTCATTAAAGAAGAGCCCAAGAGAAATTATAAAAAAATAGTGATTATTTTGTATGATCTTCTTGAGGCTATAAAAGGCTTTGAATGTGCCTGTGAAGCATTCTATCTAAGTGAAAATTCTCAAATGGAGTCTTGAGGAGTGGATGTAGGCTTGAAAGAAGCTAAACTACTATAAATCTTGCTATCCGATTTAATTTCTCTCTCCCTAACCTCTTTAATTTCTTCATTGCTTTATTTCTTGATATACTTGCTATATTTGTTTAAGAAATTAAAATGTATTAAAAAAGGTTTTTAAATAGTTATTATTATTTTTAAAACCCAATTCACCCCCTATTGGGTTGCTTAGGACTAACAGATCAAACCGATCGTAGTTCGTGGGATAATGCATATGATGTAAAGGGGCTAATCATAATGCATGGAAAATACAATATGGTGCAAACTTATCAGTTTTAGGTCATAAGAGGACTGAACATGAGGAAGACCGAACATTCAAAGTGACATTTTTAGGTCATGCGAGGACCGACGAGTCAATTTAAGGTCATGAGGAGGACTAAAGATGCTAGGAGAAGTTTCAGGTCGTGCGAGGACCGGTAAGGTAAATTTATTAGTTTTAGGTCATGAAGAGGGCTGAAGAGGTAAATTTATCAGGTTTAGGTCATGATGAGGATCAAATAGGTAAACTTATCAGTTTTAGGTCATGACGAGGACCGAAAGGCTGAAGGGGCATCTAGAACATGGAGAGTAGCTAAAACCCACACGGGGGTAGTTCAAAAGTTCAAAAAGCTGGGGGCATGAGAAAACATGGCGGCCGTTACTTTCAAAAGTTGCAGCCTGAACTATTGTTCCCTAGGGAACTAGCAGCCTACATATAAATCTCACAATCATGAGAAACCTTTAAGGAGAGGTCGTGGCCATTACAAACAAATGTAGCGGCTTAGACCAAATAGTCATTGCCGTCACTTTTAAAGGTTTCGGACCTCACGATCGTGAGGTCGATGACAGAACATAATGTCACGCCCCGAGCCCCCGAGGAGCCGTGAACTAATCCCAAACCGACTCGTATAAGAAATTACCCATTGCAACATTTGTTTCATTAATGATTTGAACTCAAAAGTTTTTTTTTTGAAAGATAATAAAGATTTTCGACAAGTAACCATATCCTCATGCATATTAAATTACAATCAAATGCTTTTGGTTTCTAAGTGTCTATTACAATAACAATATCATTACAGTAATCCATCTCTGCTTTTATACAAACATATAGAACACAAAATCTTTCTTCAAGCCCTTACTCGAAGTGTATTCCTTGCACTGGCTTTGCCCCTGGTCCTGAAGACCTAAAATGGTTTGGTAAACATACGTGAGCCGAAACTCGAATGATATAGATTAACTCAGATGTAATGCATGATTTGTGAGGTGTGATGGGTGTAACCGAAGTAAGATGCAAATTTTCACCAATTTGTTATTCTTTCACACGCACACACCCACGCATGCCCACTTATTCCCATTTATTCTTTTATATCATCCATATCATCATTCCATTATCCGATTTTTTGCAAAAATCGTTTCACATTTTAGTTACCCAATTTGTCACAAAACCGTATCACAATTAATGAACTGGTATCGGGTGCAGCTTATAGAAACCCCTCCCTATTAACCAATAGGCTACGTGGAGCCATTGGGTAATAAATAGCTCCATAACTCACCACAACACAACACCACATTCCGGGGGCTAACTCGTGGGCAGGTGATCCCCATCTTGTGCAAGTTTTTGGTCTTTCACCGCAGACCTACTAGGCCAACTTAATTCACATCAATCCATACGGTTCATTATTCCCGATACCATCATTTTTCAAAAACCTAGGAGTCCACCCCACCACAGGTTCCTCTCCCCAAATATTTTCTCATAGAACCTCTTTTTAATTTTTACATTCCAACTTCCCATTTTATTTCCAATGAAGTCTTATTTTAGTATTCAATCCTTTCTTTCAATTCAAATGCCACCATAAATTTCAACTCATAATTTCTCATAAATCACATTCCATTTATCAACTTTACGAAATGCCAACGCATAATTAACTTACACATGACCACGTCATTTGAAACAAACGAAAGGCACCCACCATGCATATACATGTGTGTACAAATTAAAATCCATGTTTCCTTTCTAAAGCTTCAAAATCTTAATGATAACCATATCACGAAATAACCCATAATTACCTATAATCATACTCGTTCTTAAAATCTAAGTAATATGTTGAAAATCCATCTTTATCGCAAACACAACCAAACGGTACGATACTTACATCCCAACCCAAGTGTAGTAGAGTAGATATATTCATAGCCCATGGGATAAGAAATTCGATGAAAAGGCTCGACATTGATGAAAATATATTTTTTCAAAGCATTTGGCCAAAATCGGGTGAAAAATAGTTTAAAAAATTTGACATGCCCTCACTATTGTAATCATAACTTTTTCTACAAAAAGCATTTTCTTATGAGAGTAATCTTTTTGAAAAGAGGACTTCCGAGGCTTCAATTTGAGTACAACAACGACCCTATTCGGAGTCCGAATGAGGGAGATATGATAAATAAAAGTTAGCCATCCGCAGTCAGTCTGCTCAAGCGGACGTCGGGCGCTCGAGAGCCCAACTCTCTACCAGTTGAGCGCTCGAGAGGACAGCGCTCTGCTCGAGCGTGATGTCGCCTGAGAAAACCCCTAATTTGCCCCTATTTTTAGTTTCTAACTTCAAAACCCTTAACCCTTCATTAATCAAGTCTCAAATCTCAATTTCCACCATAAAAACATTGGATTCAAACTTCATAATCCCTTTTTATGCAATGATTTCTTAAAATCATGGTTAAACCTTTCTTAAAAACCCCCATTTCCATCAAACCCAATGCCATACACCCACAAATCTATCAATCTATCCATTAAACATGAAATCAACTCTATTGTTATGCATATAAACAAAATATCAACCCAAATCTTAACACACATATGAGAAAATCTAGATCCTACCTCATATTCATTCAAAAGCTTGATATTACTCCAATTTCTCCCTCCCAAGGTTTGGATGTTGATTGATCTTTCTTTCTTGATGCTCCATTTCCCATCTCCTTGCTCCAAAGCTTGATTTCTATCCTTGTTTATTCTCAATCTCGCTTCAAATCTTCAAATTTCATGGGGAAGAGTTAGGGTTTCATGAGTGTGGTGGTCTCTCTATCTAGGGAGAGGAAGAAGAAGAGAAGAAGTGAAAAGGAAAAAGGGGAAATGGGTATCTCTCTCACGTGGGCTAGAGAGCTCTCTCTATATATATATATTCACAACTTTTCTCCAATGTTCTAGATTTCTCTGCACATTTCCTGATGGTCCGCTCGAGCGGTGACCGCTGAACCTGAATTCCGCGAATTGTCCCAAAAACTCATCCTAAACTTCTAACTTTGCTCACATTTTAATATTTGAATCTTTCCATTAACACACCCTTATCATTATCATTTATCATCGGGTATCTCAATTTCACTTTCACATATTGTTCATTTTAACCGTTTACGAACAAAATTTTATAATACCCACGTCCAAATTTAGTTCGATCTCTTCTCTTACCAAAAATATGGAATCACAAAATAAACAGGTGTCAGATCCTTACAACTCTCCCCCCCCCCCCCTTTGGGAATTTTGTCCTCGAAATTCGTCTCAAGTCACACTAAACCGTCCTTTAATCTTAATATTAGTTCTCACACTTTGCTAGTCGTTCGGTCTACATAGCATCTTTCTTAGTCTACCATCTTGATCATTCATTCAAGATGACATGACTCAAGGGTGTTAATACGCCTCTGTCCCCAAAGTGTCATACTATCATCAGGTTTAACTTCTGAACACTAGTATTTCACAAATATGCCATATACTATTGAACTAATCGCAAAGCTGTACTAATCAACATCAGAGCTGGACTCAACCACTCCTTCATTGGTCACCGACTATCCATCCATGACCGCCATCTCACACCGCATACACATTCCCAAAAAATAAACATCCTCGACTATAGCACTATGTGTCACAAGTCTTTGCACCACTGAAATTCTCCCAACTTCATCAATTCACAATCAAATTCATAGCTGTATTCTAATATAAATCGAGGACTACTCCTTCGACCCAAACACATGTTTCCTAATCTCGAACATTATTTACATGAGTTACATGCCCCAAAATTGCCTTTATAGCCAACTAACCACCACAAATTAAAATCGTATCACTACTTGCACTACATCACTCTAGTCCTTCAACCATTAAAACAAAACCAACAATGCCACTTGAACTTCACGAGCCACTAGGATTGAGCACTCCACATGAGTCAAACACCTTACAGATATACACTTACCCATTAATCTCTCGAGTCTACAATCTTCTGCCCCAAACTAGACAACTAGCAATCCTTCGCATGTACATGACCCTACTCGTCAACACTATCATAGACACTCGTGTCTTCCCTTCAAACGATTAACAATTCTTCACACTTTAAAAACTCTGAAAAGTTTCAAGCTCCAAATAAAAAATGAATCCAGATTCACATGTACCTGTCAAAAATACATCACATGGATACCCCAGCCACAAGGTTCCAACAAATTTCCCACTCTATCGAGAACTAGAAGCATAACTGTACCCACGTAATCCAGAACAAGCTGCATACAACGGTTAACGATATACAGTGGATCATTATAGATAGAACTCTATGTTTCAACACTAATTTCCTTATCCACAAGACAAACACTCTTAGTTTACCAACTCAATCTTGGAGAGAACGCAACTCTGCGCACTTACATCCACCCAATAGAGAAAATAGACTCCATCCAGAAAGCCCACAAGGAACTTAGTCTTCCGATCACCCAATTTGGCAGTACCCATGCCTTAGGTACACATTTAAGGATTTCAACACGAACACCAATCCACTGAAACTTCTATCTTCCCTAAACAACTAGAAACCATGGCCTAACCTCAACACACTCTGAATACCCACCAACACTTGGTCTTCATAAAATCCTGTAAATCTCTTCTTGAGGTCACATAGTCCATAACCACACAACTACCGTTAACCCCGATCATAATACCCAGGTCATCAACTACACTTTAGCTCTTAACTCTCAGACCTCATTCGCACACGTAGAAATATCGTCAATCCACATACTTCGTACCATACATCCCATAGAACTACAAATTCATCACCCGCCATACACTGCGACACAATGCTAACATTCCCATCACGCTAAAATCACACTTCATAAGGTTACACTTCACTAACCTAACTTTTACTAGGCAAATCACAATGTCGAACCCACTGTCCAAGCAACTTACACGGGAAACGCACGACACCCAAACAGAGGAAATTTACTCATGGGTTCCTTTATTCAAAGTTACTAATAACTTCCACGATCACGCAAACGCTTCCCGCACACTCGTCTCTAGATATGCATCTATTGCAGACATCTTAATGCATGAGTTCTTACCTATTACCCCATGTCATCCAAATCACATGGTACACTACTGAACTTTATTACTCCACACTTTATTTTCCTTGAGCAAACAACAGCATACCCTTCTATGAACCTATGGTTGGATACAAGCAATCTCCTGGCATATCATACTCAAAACAAGCCATCTTAGAACTAGGCCAACCACACCATCGAACCCTTCTATGTTCTTTTTAAACCTCAAATCTCTGACACGTTTCCAAACACGGTCTCCTAATTATGAGGGTAACAACTAAACCATGATCCTGCATTATAGGAATCTCACAGAACTAATATTCGAGAATCTCATCACGCAAAAAACTCAATCACTAAACTTCCTTAGGGATCTCACTCAATGAGAACTAAAGCTATCGACATTCCACAGAAACCAAACTACATCTTCAGAAACATCACCCAAACGCTTGGGTTTACGGGGTAAAGTAGACGGGCCCACGCTCATATGTTCCAACATTTAATTCTCACCAAGGAAGGATAATCACATTATTCAACCACCCATAAAACATCTCTCCCACTAGGAAGACAACGAATCGGCTCTAGGCTCTTGCACCACGTCACTACCTCTTAGGACCACCATTGCACACTTGGTTTGAAAGGATGTTAATCACTAGTCTTGTAAAGATAGTCTTGTAAAGACGTCAGACATCATCATATAAACGTTATCGGCCACCCTTCACGATGAGCATATCTCTTGTCGCGCTAGGCCTTCACACTTAGATCTTTACCCAAGCACATTAACTATTGCCTATTCCTTCATATCCCAACGAGGCTTCACACGCATCCATAAGACTCTCACCGGCTAAACACCAAGGATAATGCCACATATATTCACATCATTTTAGCACATCTACTTACGAGTCACGTCGTACTAACAAGAAAACAAGTAAGAAAACCTATGCCACAGTCTTAAGCTCGCAACTCCAGTATATTTATCAAAAATTGTAAAACGTTTAACTAAAAATACTTATCTCTTTCGTCACGATACGCGAACCACCAACACACAGCTGCCCAATCATGAAAGCAACTACACATCACACGAACAAACGATCCTCGCTCACTAACTTTAAACCCAAGACACCACCCTATCACCTGCCCTATAAGGGTAACACAACACCACCGTACCCAGACTTTAAGCTAGATATAAACCACTACCATCATCCTCTTAAGGGATCTCTTCCTATCAATGCATCGTCTTAAAACGATCAAACCAGCCACACAAATAACATTTATCACCTGTCCCATGAGCCTCATAAACTCACATTCACATTCTTACCATACACCATACATTCCACATAATCTCCTATTCTTGAGAACGATTACCCAAGTCACAAAATGCTTCTCCATGAAACTTTCCAAATGACCTCGAATCTTCATTCACCTCATCACAACAATCATCAATATACATCTCCTTTTTACGTACACACACATCACTCAACAGCTAACCCATCGATATCATCTTCATTCCATATACTCTTCCCACATACGCTATTAACTTTTATCAAGAAACACAACTCAGCTTCACATCATAAAAATACAAGGGTCATCAATTCGACCTTCAAAATCATATAATACCACAGTGGTTATCAACAACATATCTCAGGGTAAGAGACATTCCCACCCACGTGTCCAAGCATAAACATTCTAACACACTTTAAGTCATAGATTATTACTCTCTCATCTACTATGTTTCCGTCCACTATGCTCCCGTCCATACCCAATCTCGGGGTACACAGCTCATGACATAGTACGGATCATGACGTACATAACCCTCAATGCGCCTAAAACCACACCTCATATCCATCCATAACCAACAACCTCCAAGGGATTTCAAACAACCTACCATACTTGTCCGTCAAACTACTGGTGGCTCAACACATAACGAACAACTAACTACGGTCACCCTCGACTCACATGGATACAACAAACTTTGAACAGTCATTGCTCATCTCTCGAGCTTACACCCACCACAATCACTAACCACTGGATCGTAATTCCACCATTCATACCACCGTCCAGATCACAACTCATCCTAGCCCCACGGGCATAATCCCTACAACAAAAATATCACGACACCCAGCTAGGTCAAGCTCAATCTAACCTCTTAAAGTCAAGCTACACACTACCTAACACCTAGTCACATCACATTAACACATTCACATACCGAGGTGTTAGTAAACAGGCAACCCAAGAGGGGGGGAGAATTGGGTTCTTTGCTAGCAATGGATATTTAAAAAACTTTTCAGAAAAACTCTTAATATCTCACAGAAACTAGATATGCAATTAAAACTTAGTGCAAGAATTAAAAGGAGAGGGATAGAGATAA
>JAOTRH010000002.1:3434156-3444386 GCA_034768845.1 Heliamphora exappendiculata
AATGGGAATATCATATTATGTAATTACTGTGCCAAACGGAGTTGGACGGAATTTTAACGGTCTGGGTTGATATGTAACAACATTTTAGACGGTAAGAAAGATCAATGTAATTTGTCCATCTGAATGGAATTAATTGTATTTGATTAAAACCTCATCAGAGGTAAGTGTAATTTACCCTTTTCTTAAACCCATGGTTGATTTGTTAACCAACATATTTGATCTCAAACCTTACCGTGGATGCCTGGAAGGGCTTTAACATGCAAAGATTACACCGAGTGGCCTTTGGCCCAATGGTATAGGTGTTGGCCTCCCAAATAGAAAGTTAAGAGTTCAAACATTGCCAAGTGCAAGGTATGAAAATTGTGAGTGTAAGCATTTTCTGTTTAAAAATAATAAAAAACATGCAAGATTACACGCATAGACAGACCTAAAGTGGGGCAAATAGAGCGGCCGCCTTCCCAAAATTTTGAAAAAAATAACTATTATAGACTTATAGTAGTAGTTTAAAATATTTCAAGATTATATAAGTTTGTCCCTCTAAAATTTTTTTTTATAACTTAATATATACCTTCTTAAGAACTTATAAGAATAATTTGTCATTTCTTAATTAAAATTCTGCGTCTGTTTCTGATTACATATAGACTGTATTGCCTTGAAATTTGAAAACCTTATTATGGATCTGAACATCTTTCAAACTGCTTATAGGTTCATTTGGAATATTTGGAGGCCGGTGCTGACATATTGATAACTTCATCTTATCAGGTTAGCAGTCTATTTCATATAGCCCTGAATTCTATCGAGTTTATATGTGTTTTATGCATTTTTCTTTTTATTAGAACAATGTTGTTATTGTTTGATTAGGAAAATCTAGGTTGTGCGTGTAAAATGAATTGGGGTAATGTAGCAATTCCCGTTTGATGTGGAAATTTACCCACATTCATATATACTTTACAGTGAATTTTGAAATTTTAGAGGGGAGAACAAATTTGTTTACCCACATCTAAAGTGGGTGAACAATAGGTGGAGAGGATGTAAGGTCCGAAAAAGGTAAATTGATCCTATAAACCCTACACCCTCTTCACCAATGAGAGTGGAGTATTGTTCACCCATTTTGAATATGGGTGAACAAATTCTTTCTCCACAAGTGGGGTAGGTGGTTGGGTTTCAATTAGACAATTCAGACTTTCTGCCCTCTAAACGTGCCTGTTTCTATGTTCCCCTGGATTTTATTGGTTTGTTGACCTGCCAGGTTTTCATTTGGCAAAAGTGTGACCCCATGAACCAATAAGATCCAAGGGGACAGAGCAGCGGCATGAACCTGTTGACCTACTTGTGATTTTAGCTGTGATAGTGGAAGTGCAGGGAGGCATCATATTGAATTTTGAGTACTGTTGGGAGAGGAACACAAGTATTGATTATTGTCAAACAAACAATAGTCTTTTCTTTATCAACTTGCAATGGTTCTTTTCTAAATGGCTGAATTTAAATTTATTGGTCAAAAAATGCAAGCATCGGGACGAATCCCTGATTCAAATTCAGTATTGGATCTTTTTACCCTCTGAGTATTCAAGTACGGACGCAACATATTAATTCATGGGGATGAATGGTTCTTACAATCACTCAAGAGGCAGATTTTAGATTTAAAAAGAAAAATGGGAAGCAAACTTATATAATCTTGAAATATTCGGAACTAATACTCCTATAATTTTTTTTTTCTGAACTTA
The DNA here is from genome assembly GCA_034768845.1 of Heliamphora exappendiculata. Lineage (NCBI taxonomy): Eukaryota > Viridiplantae > Streptophyta > Magnoliopsida > Ericales > Sarraceniaceae > Heliamphora > Heliamphora exappendiculata. The sequence continues at coordinate 3,435,881 of JAOTRH010000002.1, forward strand.
AGAGGGGTGACTGTTTCCATCGGCCCCCTAGGTCCATCTATGTGAGTATTGCTGCATCATTCTTGGGATGATTAGACATAAACACACAGGGTGTGTTTTGCTTCCTTTAGTTTACTCTTATATATAATCTTCTTCTTTTTTTGACAAACCTGATTCCCTAGTTCACATGCAATTTGAACTCACCATATTTTATTTGTGTCCATAGGCAACCATTCCAGGATTCCTATCCAGAGGATTGTCCTTGGAAGAAGGGGAATTGCTACTGAAAAAGAGTGTCAAACTCGCTGTTGAAGTGCGTGATAAGTTCTGGGATTCCAAGAAAAGAACCTCTGGACAAAGCTATAACCGGGCTTTGGTTGCCGCCTCCATTGGAAGCTACGGAGCTTATCTTGCTGATGGTTCAGAGTACAGGTGCCCTATATGCTACATTTCCAGAATATCTAGTTCATTTCTGTAATTAGTAATAATCTGTGATCTTTATGGTTTGTTTAGAGACTGATGTGGGTTGGTGTATTGTATTTAACCCAGTTTCTCTCATAATCCATTCACAATGTGCCAGGCCTGTTTAATAGGCAATTAGTGAGGTTTTGTCGTAGATCCAACCCGATCATATTAGAATTTCTTATATATATTGGTATTTCGGGATCTAGGGCTTCATGTAAGAGTTAATGTTACAGTCTGCTCATTGTATGCTTCTCTTTTACATAGTGTATTCTTGGCTAATCTCCACCATGGACTAGGCTTCAAGCTGAAACACATAAATTCTGTGTTTTAGTTTGACTACTTGTTTGTTCTATGATCTTATTATAATTGATGCCTATATGTCTTTTGTGTCCAGTGGGTGTTATGGACCTCTTGTGGATGTGGATAAGCTGAAGGATTTTCATCGCCGCAGATTGCAAGTTCTTGTGGAAGCAGGTCCAGATATGCTTGCCTTTGAGACCATTCCAAATAAACTAGAAGCTCAGGTGTGCTCTTCCACCAATTATCTTCGTTGGCTTCATCAAATATAGGCCACTGTGAACAAATCTTGTAATTTGACAGAAATGGCATCACAAACCACAGCTTATTTTTAGAATTGCTTTGATTTTATTGAAGGTGCCAGAATGTTATGCATTCTTAACTCTTCTTTTTTTTCCCTCAGAACCATCTTGATGAGCTTTGTTTCATCCAAGCACCTTTACATGTTCTGTTTTTTTTTCGCCCTGGAATTGTACATGCATTGTCTCTCGCATACATAAGTTGTAAAAGATTACTTTTGTAGTTGCACTGTATAGGAGTTCAGACTTATGTATTTGGAAGGATCCTTTGTTGAGTTGAACATCTTGAGATTAGTCAGTAGTGCATGAAACTTAACAAGAATGGTGAACTATTTTTATCTTAGAAAACTTTTGATGATAAACTAGATATTTTTAGTTTGATTATTGGCAAAATCATTACTGATGTACAAATATTCCGAACAACTTCAACAACAATGAAAGTATGTTGGTCATACGTGTTTGAGTAACAATCAAAATGCTAAATGACTATAAACCGTCAAACATGCGTAGAGAAGGCTTGTAATTTTAATCTGATAGCCTATATTACATGGATTTAGGGTACGGGTACATGTGTACATAGAATTGTCAAATTCATGTAATTAACATGTCCAACAACACGGTGACGCAACAAGAATATTCATATTTGTTAATGTACTTAATTTTACTTTTTGTTTACTTTTTAGGACAAAATGGTATTTCAACTTACCATAGAGAATTTCATACATAATACTAGAGTTTCATGCATAACTTATGGTAAACTCGACTTTTGACATTATGTTTATAGGGGTGAATGTTCAAATACACGCATATGCATAAATCTTGTACTCTCTCATTGGCACGAATACTTCTTACATTTACCAGAGTTTGTGTTGCAGAGTTTATAGAAATCTCAATCTTTGACAATACAATTTGCAGGCATGTGTCGAGTTGCTTGAAGAAGAAAACATCCAAATTCCATCTTGGATCTGTTTCAGCTCTGTAGACGGCGAGAATGCGCCGTCGGGAGAGAGCTTTAAGGAGTGCCTTGAAGTCATAAACAGTAGCAACAAAGTTTTGGCGGTAGGAATAAACTGTGCGCCTCCCCATTTTATTCAAGGCCTTGTTCAGAAATTTAAAGAGGTAATTTGCTAAGAAATTCTTACTAAAATTAAGAAGTGAGCTGTTATACTTTTCTTTCATCATTCGTCCTTTCTTCTGAATCGTGCAATTTCGTATCGTAGAAATCTGAACTGCTATTTTCTTCTTCTTCTTTTTTTCTTCCTTCGTTGCTTATAGTTAACTGAAAAGGTTATAGTTGTGTATCCCAATAGCGGTGAAGTATGGGATGGCAGAGCCAAGAGATGGCTGGTAAGTCCCCAGATCTTATTATCACTCTGTCTAACTTCTCTCTCTCGGTTTTTTATTTAAATGCTAAAATAGGCCCATCTCTCTTGAGCTTTGGTTTAGAAATTATTGTTCCACCCCTGAAATTAAAAATTAGATTACAATTACTTTTTATATTAACCGGAAACATCTCAAAACGTCAATATTGTCCATTTTGTAGTTGCTGACTTGAGTTGCTGGAATGAAATCTCATTCTTCATTCGATAAAATGTATTCTTTAATTGCATTTTGTGTAATTAGGTTTATGTTAAGATTGTAGTTTATTGAATGAAAAATAAACTTTCATTACAGTCACTTGGTCTATATCTACAAAATGGACGATATTGATATTTTGAGATGTTCTTTGTGGATGTAAATGAGATTTATTGACCCCGTTAACCTTCACTTAACAATGACGAAATAACTGTAATATAATTCTATAACTTTAAGAGTGAGATGGTAATATCATTCAAGTAAACCTTTGACAGCCATCAAAGTGTTTTGATGATGACAAGTTCAAGTTGTTTGCTACAAAATGGCGCAATTCGGGAGCTAAACTCATTGGCGGCTGTTGCCGGACTACACCTTCCACCATTAGAGCCATCTCAAAGGTGTTGAAAGAAAGTCAAGGAGCCGAGTAATTTTTGCATGCAAGGAGGGTATTGTACCGTCACGCTCTCTTTGAATGTGATTGATTGATAGAGCAAGGTTAAATCACTTTTATGTTGCTGTTTTGCCTAACCCTATATAGGAGGCACGACAACATGCGATTAATGTTGGGTACCACTTGACATTGCGAAGTAATGATCTCCTTGTTTTACGTTTAGATATCCTCTTAAGAAATTTCCAATTAATTATATTTAATCATAGTTTACATAGATTTTATTCACTTCCGTTCTCTTATTTTCATTTTATTTTTTATTCAGTCATTTTCTGCTCAGTAGAGGCAGAACTGAATGTTATGTTATCATCAATCTTTCTTGTTTTCCTTTTCCAATTTTTTTTTTTTTTTGTGTACGCTATTTTTAATTCAATCCAAATGAATCAAAGGATAGTAGTCCTTCATCCTTTTAGTTTTTACCACTGTTTCTTATCAGAAAATATTAAACTCATTCAGCGGTTAACAAGATTTTAAGTGGGCTCACAATGATGATCCAAATTATTTATCTAATAGGTTATGCAAATAAGATAATCTGTTCAATAATCGAAGTTAATTGGATATTGATAAATACATAAATAAATTGTTTTTTTTTTTTTTACAAAATTTAACAGTTCAATGAATTTATGTTAGACCATGTAAAACAAAACTTATCAATGTTGGATCAATTTAAATTTTTGTATATATGTTCTTCTTTGCGAGATTAATAAGAGATGAATTATTTAGATCATTGTTGTTGATACATTTCAAAGTCATAAAACTAAAGTGTTAAGAGGATGTCAGATTTTTAAATATTAAGAGGAGCTTGACCCTCAATAACATTAGAATAATATCAGTAGATTACACTTTCATGCTATGATGGGATACATACTATTGTATTTTGATCGAATTCGTTCACTATATAAAACTCCAAGTTATTCAAACAAAAAAACTCCAGCAATACCCATGCACTAACCGTGTGCCATCATGAGTAACAACAGTAGGCACACCAGGAGCTCGACCATGCAGAGGAGAAGGTAGAGCTCAAGTAGTGGCTGAACCTCCAGCTAGAGGGAAGATTATAGTCGGGAATGGGGAGGTCAGCTCAAGACGTGGCTTGGAGGGCGCTAGAGCAGATATCTGCCTCCCCATTTACAAGGGAGGTGAATGGAGCAGATCTGCCCAAGAAGTTTTAAACCCCGAAGTTCAACTTATATGATGGGAAAACTGACCATATGGCTCATATTTGACATTTCAGACATATTATGGCACTCTGGAGCGAAAATGATGCCCTGATGTGCAGAATCTTTTCGTCCAGCTTAGTCGAGGTGGCTCTGCATTGGTTTGACAAACTCCCAGCTGCTTCAGTTGGAAGTTAGAGGCAGCTCACCAAACTGTTAGCAGTAAGATTCATTACGAACAGTCGTCAGCCTAGGGAGATTGACTCTCTGCTCGACTTGAGGAAAGCTGAGAATGAAAGCTTGAGGTCCTATGCTTGGCGTTACTGGGAGACCTTTAGCGACATTGATGATTGCAATGAGCAGCTCGTCGTGGCCTCCTTCAAGCTTGAGTTGGACAAAACTCAAAAATTGAGGCACTCGTTGACCAATAGGCCGGCTTCAAGCATGGCCGAGCTGATGTTGAGAATAGAGTAGTACTCTAAAGTCGAGGAGGATATGGGAGGCGTGAACGATGAAACGCCTGCCCAAGAAGCGCAAAAAGGAGCCTGAACAAAAAAGATGGAGAACAAGAAGGCCAAGAAGAAGCCTGATCGGGAAAAGGAGCGTGAAAGGCCAAATGAAGAATACGAAGTGGCCAATACTGTGTTTAAAGAGCCCATCAACAAGCTCCTCCACCAGATCAAAGACAATCTATGGTTTGTCTGGCCGCCCAAGGTGTTCACCACCTGAGCAAACGGGATGAGAAGAAACACTGTGCTTATCACAGAGAACATGGGCATTACACAGATCGTTGTCGGACCTTCAAAAGGTTCCTCGAGGAACAGGTGAAGGCAGGAAACCTCAAGCAATATATCGATAAAGAAAAGACCCGGGCTAAACAACACGTTCACGCCAAACAGGGTAGAGGAGCGGAGGAACCCGTGGGAATTATCAATGTCATACATGCAGCCCCTAGGCCAGAGATGTTGAATGAAGTAAGGGGTGAAAGCCAGAAGAGGGCACATCAACGCGAGGTTATGCAGACCCAACTCGGGCAGGGTGGTCCGGGCAAAAGAAAGTCTCCGAGTAGTGAGTTCTTGGCAGGAGACGTGACTTTCACTGATACCGACCTAGAAGGGGTTGAACACCCACACAATGATGCACTTGTTATAACCTTTCGGATTGGGAGGTACGACGTGAAGCGTATCTTGGTCGACCAAGGAAGCTCGACGGAGGTAATGTATGCCGACCTTTTCCACAAGTTAGGGCTCAAGAAAGAGGATTTGTTGAAATGTCACACCCCGTTGGTCGGGTTCAACGGTCAGCCCATCCTGCCAATGGGGAGAATCACACTGTCGATCAGGGCATGCTCCGAGCTCAAGAATAATGAATTTTTGGTGGTAGATGTGTCATCCCCCTACAATGCTATAATGGGGAGCACATGGCTTCATCAACTTAAGGCTATCCCTTTAGCATATCACTAGGTCCTGAAGTTCCCAATCACTAGGGGTGTGGAAACAATCAGAGGAGATCAAACGACAGCTAGGTAATGTTTTATGGCTACTATTCAAGGAAAAGAAGGCTCGTCCAGCGATGAGCAGATATGTGTGGTTGAAGTTCAAGACAGGCCACTCCTTGATGATGTTGGGAGAGCACCAACAGAAAAGGTTGTAGAGCCACTGAAGAAGGTTACGCTGAATGAAGACGACCCTGATCGTTTCTTTCTGCTCGGATCCCATATGGTCAAACAAGAAGAAACCGACCTGGTGAGCTTCCTCAGATCAAATGTGGAGGTATTCGTTTGGACTCCCTATGAAATGCCAGGTATTAACCCCGAGGTGATGCAACACAAACTAAACGTAGATCCCACGCACAAGCCGATAGTCTAGTGCGGGAGGAGGTCTTTGGCTCAACACTCAAAGGCCGTAGCAGAGAAGGTTGAAAAGTTGCTCGAGGCAGGGGCAATAAGGGAGGTGTAATACCCCCAATGGCTGTCTAACACCGTGGTTGTTAAGAAGAAAAATGGAAAGTGGAGGGTCTGCGTGGATTTCACCGACATGATCAAAACCTGCCCTAAAGATTCATTCTCACTTCCTAAGATTGATCAGCTAGTGGACTCAGCAGCCGGGAACGAAACCATGGGTTTCTTGGATGCGTATAGGGGCTACCACCAGATAGTTTTGAGCCCAGATGATCAAGAGAAGACCAGTTTCATCACCTCCAAAGGATTATACTGCTACAAGTCATGCCCTTTGGCTTTAAGAATGCTGGGGTAACCTACCAAAGGCTGGTAACTAAGATATTCCAACCTATGCTAGGTCGAAGTATCGAAGTTTACATAGACAATATGGTAGTGAAGACCAAGCAAGAGCACGATCATTTGGCCGACCTGAGCAGCGTGTTCGAGGTGCTGAAAACCTATAACCTGAGGCTCAATGCATCAAAATGTGCATTCGGCGTACAGTCGGGCAAGTTCCTGGGGCACTTGATCAGCAGGAGTGGGATCGAAGCAGACCATGACTAGATAGCTGTAATTCAGAATATACAACCCCCAAGGATAGTTAGGGAGATACAACGACTGATAGGGATGGCAGCAGCTCTTAACAGATTCATCAGCCGATCATCAGATAAGTGCCATCATTTCTTTCAGTTGTTGAAAAAGGGAAAAAATTTTGTCTTGGGGGAGGAGTGTGCTCAGGCGCTTCAAAAATTAAAAGAGTACCTAAGCACATCTCCTCTCCTATCCAAGCTCTTGTTTGGAGAGGAGCTATTCATGTATCTTGCAGTGTTAGAACATGCGGCTAGTGCCGTCCTGGTCAGGCTGGACGTGGCCGAGTAGCTCCCAATTTACTACGTCAGCCACACTTTCCTCGACACCGAAACCAGATATCTACCTCTGGAAAAATTGGCTATGGCTCTGGTCATGGCATCTTGAAAGCTTGCCCAATATTTTCAAGCACACAAGATCATCATTTTGACCACACACCCTCTTAAAGCCTTGCTGCGCCGTGCTGACTTCTCTAGGAGAATTGCCAAGTGGGGAGTCGAGCTCGGGGAATACGACATCACATTCTAAACAAGAACAGCAATAAAGGGGCAGGTCCTAGAGGATTGTATCGTAGAATTCTCCAGGCCGAGCTCGCTGTATAGCTCGGACTCCACCACGCTTGCGTCCGAGCTGGGGGGAAAGATGACAAGGAAGACCGAGCAGGAACAAAAAATGGGGAATCCAAGGCCCACACCGCAATACAACAATGGAGGTTATACACTGATGGCGCGTCAAATCAGAGAGGTTATAGAGCAGGGGTGGTCCTCATCTCCACCGAAGGATCAGTAATAGAACATTCTATCAGGCTGGGATTCCCAGCATCTAATAACGAAGCTGAGTATGAAGCATTGCTCGTAGGGCTCGGGAGTGCCGAGCTCCTGGGCATCAGAAAGTTAAAAGTATTTTGTGATTCCCAACTAGTGGTCAACCAAATGACTGGGCAGTACAATGCAAGGGATGACAGGATGGATGCCTATCTTTCGATAGCACTCGAGCTGATCAAGGGGTTCAAGGAGCTACAGATTGAGCAGGTCAGCAGAGAAGGGAATTCCCATGCCGATGCTCTGGCAACTCTAGCCTCGGCCACCGAGCTCGGGCTAAAGCGGACAATGGAAGTACAGAAGCAGGAGAGCTCGAGCATTGACACCACTGATCGGTAGGTATGTACCCATTGAAGAGGACCAAGAGCCGAGCTAGATGGACCCCATCGTTAGATTCCTTAACGACGGCAAACTCCTAGAGGACAAGAAGAAAGCACACAAGATCATACACAAGTTTACACGTTTCCGGCTATCTCCTAAGGGTCAGCTATACAGGAGATCTTTCTCTAGACCCTATCTATTGTGTGAGCATCCGAACAAAGTCCAGGACTTTCTCTTTGAGCTGCATGAGGGGGATATGTGGGGGTCACACTGGGGGAAGGTCTATGGCGCACCGAGCAATAAGCAAGGGCTATTAGTGGCCCACATGCAGAAAGATGCCCAGGTATATTCATAGAAGTGTGAGAAGTATCAGAAGTTTGCACCCTTGCACAGGCAACCAGCCGAGGAACTTAGCCCGATCACTAGTCCATGGCCCTTTGCTCAATGGGGACTGGATATTGTCGGGCCACTACCCAAGGCACTCGGTAATAAAAAGTTCCCAATAGTGGCTACAGATTATTTTTCCAAGTAGGTGTAGGCTGAGCCCTTAGCTAACATCAGAGATGTGGACGCGAAGAAATTTTTATGGAAGAACATCATTACCAGGTTTGGTATTC
>JAOTRH010000002.1:3444486-3459491 GCA_034768845.1 Heliamphora exappendiculata
CAGGAATAATAAAATAGAATTTGCAAACCGAGTCCTGCAATCGCAGTTTCCTTAAGAATGATTCGCCGCCTACCGAGTGTGTTGTAGGGATTTTACCGGCGTCACTCTCCCAGGATAAAACAGCTCCACGATCTCTGGAACACCTCCAAGGATCGGCTACAAACACTCTTCGTCTGTCTTTCTCTCTCTTGCGGCTTGTTCCGTAACCGAGGATTGTATCTTAACTTTCTCACCTTCTGTCTCTCGGTATATCTGTATTGGAGAGTTCTGTCTTGTGTCTTCTGTCCCAGATGAAGACAATCCTTATATAGCCACAGATGAATGAGAGGGGTCACAGAGAAGTAAATAGCCACAAAGAATTCAATTTCCACTTATGGCAATTGAATTCCAGACTATTGAATTCCAGGCTGTGCCTCTTCCTCTTCTCTGTCTCTTCATCTTCCTCTTCTCCTGAGAGAACACCTACAGAGCACCTGGCTCTGTCTCTGCCTCTTCCGTGAATCTGCCCCTTCCTCTTCCTCTGAGAGATGTCTATAACATGCATTTTTCATTATGAAGGGTTTATCCCTGAAAATCAATAGCCACTCATGGCTGTTGGTTTTCAGGTTTTGAATTGCAATTGAATGACCAATTCAATTGTAATTGATCCAGCTAGTGAAATCTAAATTTCAATTGCCAATGAAATTCACATATTCTAACAATAATTTCTCATTATATATATATAGTACCGAAATGGGCTGGTTAGATTTTATTTTGCTTGTCATTTCTGATGGACAAGGGTTTCTGGTACTCGAATGTCATAAGAATGCAACAGACATTATTTGCTAAGCATGCACTATTTTGATATCATTATTATTATTATAAGAAAAGAAATTTAACCGGAATAAACTAAGAAGTTGTCCGGCCTAAAATTCATAAATTTTGTTTATTTCTAGTTTTTGAATTGTTTTTATTTGTAGTTCAAAAATTTTGTTTATTTTTATTTTTTTGAATTGTTTTTATTTCTAGACTATATTTTTTATTTTTTTAAATTATCTCGATGAGTTAACAAGAAAAGAAAAAAAAATTAATCAAAAGATAAAAAAGTTTTTAAAGACAAAAATAAACATTATAATGACTTATTTTTTTGTATTTTATGAACTTTTTATGATATTTTTTATCAAATGTATTATATTTTTTAGGTTCATCTCGAAGAGAGAAATTAAAAAATATAATAATTTAATTAAATAATAAAAAAAATTAACTAAAAATAAAAATAATTAAACTAAAAAAAATAAACAAATAACCAATTATATATCTCAAGAGGACCTTAAATATCAAAATTGGAATTTTAAAATATATCATATAATAAATGTAATTTGTTTAAATATTTAACGATATCTAATTAAAATGATTCCTTGTTGATATAATTTACATATTAAAAATAATAAAATAAATAATAAAAATTATTAAAATAAACACATTAGTCCTGTTTGGTGAACTTACTTATTGGTTTATTTGCTTATTTTACTTATAAATTGACTTATTTGGCTTATTTGCTTATTTTTTGTTTATTTGAATTTTTTTTTATATTTTGATCAAAAAATTTTATTTTTTTGACTCGTCTCAACAAGAAGAGTTTAAAAAGTATAAAAATTTGACTAAATAATAAAAAAATTCACTAAAAACAAAAAAATTAACTTAGTCAAACTTACTTATAAGTAAATAAGTAAGTTTAGTCATATGGGACCATTATAAACTTAAAATCGATAAAATTTAACTTATTGTGCCTATTTATGGATAAAAAAAAGTAACCTCTATCTCTATCATGTTATTTGGATAAATGTTATTTATTAATTTATTGATTTATTTTTATTTATTATAATTTAAATAATATAGAATTTGATTTATGAGTTTATTTTATTTATTTTTATTTATTTTTGATTTTTTGAATTTTTTATATTTTGATAAAAAAAATTTATTTTTTAATTTATTTCAATAAGAAATTTTTTTAAAATATAATATTTTAATTAAATAATACAAAATGTATTAAAAATAAAAAATTTATAATATTAAATAAGTGAATAAATCAAAATTCACCTAAGCCATAATTATTAGAAGAAAACGTTGCAGCGTCGAAATTATCCGTAACTACTAGCAGGAAGCCGGAACACGTGATGATATGTACTGTCATGTCCGAGTCCAATCACAAGACGTATGAATAACAGAAAAATCCATTGTTAGCCTCGTTTTGGAAATATTATTCAATGCCACCGTTGTTAGATGCTTTTAGGGCTTATTTAGTATTTTAAATAAAATTAGATTAGATAGGAGAAATTAGTAATATTGAGAGTCTTATATATATTTTTTGTATATTAATAAATTATAAATAAAATTATATATGTAGTAAAAAATTTAATTTATATTTAATTAAAATAAAATAAATAATAAAATAATAATTGTAGAATTATTTTTTATTTTAAATAAAATAAAAATAATTCGGAGCTTGTTACTAATGATACTAAGAGGACTTTGTAGGCCACTAAAGACCTAAAAATGGCCCGGCGCGGTTGTGGTTCGGGCGGGTCAAGCTCGGCTCAAACTCAGTGGGCTCCTGCCAAAAATTTCGGACTAAGCTGGGCTGATTTTTTTTTCAAAGGATAGACTTAAGCCCATGGGTATAGGGTTTGGGACTCAGGCTTCGGGTAAGACTTTTGGGCGGGCTCGTTTAGCTTTTTTTAGGTTTTTAGTTTTTTTAAATATTTTTGTTTGTAGCTTGTATAATATAAGTTTAAATTTTTCTTAGTTATTAGTTATTGTTATAATAGTTTATTATTAATTTATTAATTAAACTTCATAATAAATTAATAAGTTAATTTATTATATATAATAAAATAAGTTTATTAGTTTTATATTTTTATGAGTTTATAAATTATAATTTATAAGTTTTAAAATTTATAAATTTATAACCTATTAATATTATTATTAAGTTTATAAGTTATTAACTTATTATTTTATTAAAAATTTATAAGTTAATTTATTATTATTATTATAAGTTTGTTAGTTTATGCATTATAGTTTATAGTTTATAATTTATAGTTTATTATTATTTTTATTAGTTATTATCTATTAGTTATATTTAAAAGTTTAAATTTTATTTATTTTTTAGTTTTTAAGGGCCGGGTTGTCGGGTCGGGCCGCGGGTCGAACTAGGTCACGACTCTGGGTAGGCCCAAATTCAAAAAATTTACATTTGGCTTGGATTGGACTGGATTTTTCTCAGGTCAGGTTGAATTCGCACAATGCCAAGCCTCAAACGGGTTTCGAACTGTCCACGGGTCCCAGACTATTTTTACACCTTTATAGGCCATTATAATCCCCTAATCCAAACCAATCCTTTCTAGTATTTCATAATAAACAAGGTCTTAGAGTGCTTCGTTGGCAATAATATATGTTCTCAATAAATAAAAATATTTTATATTTTATATTTATTAAGTAAATTATTTTTGTGTTCTTACTCAACAAAAGTGGGTCTATATTAATCTATTCAAAGCATTTTTTGTTATATTATTAAATTAAAAAAATTATAAATAAAAGTAATAACACGTAATATTTTAAAATTATTAAATAATTACTTGTTTCAAACGACAGCTAAGCATATATGGAGGATGTTTGGTGTAATTAATCTTTTAAATTTATAAATTATATTTTTTTAAAAATTAATTATAATTTTAACTATAATTTGTAAATATTAGTTAAAATTATAAATTTATAATTTTAAATAATACAATTTATATTTATTAATTTAAAATCATAAATTATAATAAAAAAAACTATAACCATGCTGGTCCTCATTGATTGGGGGCAAAGTCATTGCTTTGTTGACTTTGGCCTGAGACCGACCCCGACAATAATCACAGTTATTTGAAACTTAATTTTTCTAGAATTAAAAGTTAGAAGGTAAAAGGTAAAAGTTTGGTCAAGAGAAACGCCTCATTAATGAATTCTATATGTAAAATTATAGAACCAACACATAAGTGTGATTTAGATATATTTGGAGGATTGTTGCATGTCTTGTTACATAATTACTCTTTTATTTGGAATAATAAAAAGTATTTTTTATAATAAAAATCCGACTTCTAAAATGTGTTATTTGACATCATAAAAAAAATAACTATTTTTTTAAGAATAAAAATATTTTCATCTAAAATAACTTAACTTTTTATTGAATAAAATGATTACAGTGCTATTAATAAAAAAAGAGTCAATTCTATCGTCTCAAAGAGTAAGAAATTTTAAAAATTATCTCAAATATTATAACTTAAAAGCAAAAAAAGCCATTAAATATTTTTTCAAAAAATGTTAACAAATTTTAAAAATTACCCCAAACAATTTTAAAAACAAACCTTTTTAGACATTTTGAATAATTTAATTTTGTTTTCTTTTTTTTTTAAAAAAAACCTAAACTTCTATCAAAATTAGACATATCAAACAAACTCTTAGTAAGGCCATGTAAACACCAAGTTTTAATTTTCTCCTCTTGTTTTTTTCAATAATTTTAGAAATAATAACTTATTTTATCAAATTAATATATCAAATATTATGGCACAATTACAACCATTGATGTAATGAACCCACATGAATTCTATTTAAATTTCATAGTTGTGATTGTACCACATTATTTAGGATATTAATTTAATAAAATAAGTTAGTATCAATAGTATTATTGTTTTTTAAAAAAAAACCTTTAGGGATGGTGTTTGGGTAATTTAGATCAACAAATGCAAGCCAAATCTTACTATTTACTAAAGGTCAAAACTAACTCCCATATCATGCGTGAATTTCACCAATTTCTTTACATTTTTATCAGAGTTTGAACTTAAAAAGACTCACCGTTGTATTCATCCCAAAAAGGTTATTAAACAAAGAAAAAGTGGGTTTGTTTGGGTCTCTGTCTATCTCCCTGAAAAAGCCTTATCTGATCTTCTGGGTGTCTCTTACCATCCCATTTTTGTCCTCTACTGCTCTGTTTGCCTTTAAATCCTTGCTTGCATTCCCACATTTGCCGGTTTGCAGTGGGTGTTCAAAAAATCAGTAAAATTTGTAAATCGGTTCATACTCATTTAATTAGTATAATTTGGTTTTGTTTCTCATTGATAGTTTGGTTCTGATTTTAAATTATTAAGAATTATTTATTACGGTTTAGATCTCGAATCAAGTTTTTAGATAATTGTATAAAACCTGTTGGCTAGAATATCTTATTTTTTATAGAGCCAGTATTTTTATTAATTTTAATCTATATGAAATTAGGTAAAAGAGAGTTTAAGAGCCCAGTAAAAATTCAATTTGCATAGAGTTTAATTATATGAGCTTATGGTCATAGAGTTTCCACGATGCGCCTATAAGTATCTAATTGTAGAAGCTCTAGGATTAAGATGTGAGAAAGATAGATAGTTTAACTGGTAGAGAAAAGAGAGCGATTATACTATTTCACAAACGGTGTAGTGAATTTTTCTCTTTCGCTCATGGACGTATGTTGGTGTGAACTAAACTGTTGAGATTTAAATACCAATCTCCGAATACGAACGAAAGCAAAATCACGCACAAAAAAGCATAAAATTAATTAACACTTAGAATTTACGTGGTTCAGCTTACACCGCTTTATATCCATGAGCGAGAGAGAAAATATTTCACTAACGTCGAATATGAAAGAGTACAGAACCCGTCTCTCTTCTCTCTACCAGTTAACCTCTCAATTTTCTGACTCACGACTTTAAACACTAAGACTCCACTAGTGTTTTATTTATAGATACATCCGTAAAAAGTCTAAGAAATTCTAGTAAACTCATATTACTATAAATCATATATATAAAAAATTCTAGTGGATTCCTAATTCTACCTCAACTCAATTATATATATATCAAAAAATAATATAATAAACATGAGCCCGGTAAAATACAAGACACAGCCCAACAATCTCCACATTGGCTTGAATTCTACAAACTACTCTAAAGATAACCAGTGTTGATATTGATTTTACTGTCGTCGTCGTAGATCTGCCACACCGAAACAACATAGCCCGCATCTCTACATCAAGGTGTCCGCTCCCCAACCTGGGTGCCCTACAAAACTCACTACTTTGTAGAACAACGTGGCCCTATCTCTCCTCCTTTGTGCACATAACTGGAGAGATCACCGCCACTAATCAAATCAAGAGAAAATGTGACTCGCTTCTGTCGAAATGTACACCTGTTCGTCATGTCGTTGTACTAGTCTCATTACTCAAAGCTTCCCTATGAACATCCAACAACTGTTGCTCTGGCATCTTGTCGGCATCCTACACACCATTTGATTTGCTCACTCGTGCACTTGTACTACCTCGTCGCTTCTGTTACCCCTGTGCCTATTTTGTATGCTTTTCTACAACTGTTGTTTACCCTGATCACTGTTACATTTTTTCGTGTATGCTGCCAATCTATACTACTCATCGGATGTCTGTCAATAGCTCCACCTATCACAATATTTTCTACGAGTCTGTACAGATTGTCAATCATCTGTCCTTGCAGTACATCCATGTTTTCCTTTGAAACCCAAAGAACTCCACATCTAGATGAGAACCTGCAACCTCTCAAATCCAGCAATCCTAGAGAAATCAAATTCTTCTTTAGATTCAGCACATGTTTAACCCCAGTCAAGATCAAAACGGTCCAATCAAGCCTGCAAGACTGCATTGTCCTTCTACCAACAACTCTGCTCGCTGCATTGTTTGCCATCCTGACAGTACCCTCTATAGCATGACTGATACGTATCAAAGTATTCTCTGATTGTACACATGTGAAACGAACATCCAGAATCTAATATCCAATCTGATTTTTTCGTACCTGAAGTAACTTTGAGCACTTCTGATTCTTCATAATCAGAGCCCTCTGTAATTGTTGTCTCGGATGATTGTTCTTTTTTCTTGTCTGCCTTGTACTTCAGACAATTCCTCTTCAGATGACATTTTTTGTCACAATAGTAGCACTTTCCTTTATAATCTTTCGACTTGGAATGACATTTCTTCTTGGACCCCTCCTACTTCATTGTCACTCTGCCTCTGACTTTCTCACGGCCTGATGCAATCATGATGCCCTCTCCTTATCATCTGTCACTCTCTCTTATTCAACATCTCATGATATATGAGAGCAGCAACAATCTCATCTAAATCTGGGGTATCTTTCCCAAACATCAGTGTTGTCCTCAGATACTCGTATGATGAAGGTAAGAAAATCAACAAGAGAATTGCTTTATCCTTGTCTTCGATCTTCACGCCAATAAAGTCCAATTCTGTCAGTATTTTGCTGAACTCGTCCAAGTGCTCCATAAAGTTCATTTCCTCTGTCATATGAAGTGCATATAATTGTTTCTTTAAAGACAACCGATTCATTAATGTTTTGGACTTGTACTTGCTCTCCAACTTAGTCCAGAGTTTCGTCAAATCGCTTTCGTTGATGACTTTCCAAAGAGTGTTATTCCCGAGATACAGCTAGATTGTGTTGTTTGTCAAGTCCCGCATCTCTTCCCACTCTACATCCTTCATCGTTTTCGATTTTTCTGACTTCTTCCTAAGAGCCTTGATAAGTTTTTCACGCGTCAAAATATTCTTCACTCTTTGCTGTTATAAAGTGAAGTCGTTATGGCTGTTAAAATGTTCAATCATGAAATTCGAACTCTTTAACGCTATTAAATTTGTGTCTGATAATCCCCATAATTTGAATTATTCGCAATACCAGATATGTGTAATCATCGTTCCACGCAGCACAAATCAATTCTGATTATACCCGATCACTCTTGATTGTACCAGATCACACCCGATCAATCTCAATCTATGCCGACCTATCTAATCCAAATAAACAGTGCATAGATAGAAAAATCTAATCGTACCGATGAATTCGCAACCCTAAAAAACCCTAGAAGACACATTTTTTTAAAATTATTTTACTATATATACGATCCGATATAGCAAAATAATTATAAACCATCGACTTTAAAACATTGTTGCCAAACATAATAAAAATCCAATCTGTTATCAATTCATTCTAAACCCAATCAACAACAGTGAATTTGTACGGCACAAAAGCAAAAGCACTTGGACTTCCTTCAATTGATTTGATCAATCCAAATCCCAATAATCACTATTCTGCTGAGATTCAATTGAACAAGGCAATTTCGATACTCGAATCAGTGACGTGCAAAAACAAAACCTAGCCACTGTTGCTGCTGGTTTAAAAAAGACAACCCGTGCAAAGAACTTTGCACGGCGACGCTGCTTTACTCAAAACCCAGATTTTGCAACCTTTTTTTTGTGTGCAAAAATAAACAATTGTTGATTATACGATATGAAATAAAAAATTCATACCTTACTCTGATCACCTACCACAGTTTTGAATCGTCCACTATTAGTTTTGATACCACTTGTTGGAATTTAATTACCAATCCCCGAACGCGAACGGAAGCAAAATTATGTACAAAAAAGCAAAAAATAATTAACTCCGATGATTTATGTGGTTCGGTCCACACCGACTTACGTCTACGAACAAGAGAAAAAATATTTCACTAGCGTCGAATTTAAAAGAGTACAGAACCCGTCTCCCTTCTTTCTACTAGTTAACTTCTCAATTTTCTGACTCATGACCTTAAACCCTAAGGTTCTACTAATATCCTATTTATATGGACACATGTAAAAGTCTTAAAAAATTCTAATAAATTCATATTATTATAAACTATATATACAAAGAGTCTCAGTGAACTCTTAATTTCACCCTAATTTAATTACATATAGATCAAAAAATAATATAATAAATATGTATCCAGTAGAATATAAGATAACCCAACACAAACCGCGTTAGTTATTTGTATTGATTTTTTTTTTAAATTTTTGTGCGTGGATATTTGTTTTTGGTTACATTCGGAGATTGAAAATTAAATCATAACAAGTGATATTAGATTTCATGATTGACGATCTAAAATCGTGGTGACTAATCGAAACAAGGTGTAAATGTACATAGCCACTCAAGACATTGCTACGGTTGCAAACCAACATACTGATGAATGAGGAAATAGAGCAGGATTTTTGTAGGTGCTAGAGAAATATCAAAATTTGTTTGCATTAAAATAAAATTTTCATTGAAGATCACAGCATGACAAAAGCAGAAGAGCGGCAGTACCTCGGTAACGAAGCTGGCTTGTCATGCACAGATTATGGTTGTAAAAATGAAGGCTAATTGTGCACCGGTAATTTGGCACTAGATTTTAATTGTCTAAAACCTTTTAATCCAGTGTGGTTATAGGAATGACATCACCGTTCGATTTTTTATTTTTTTCTTGCCATATTAACTCGTATATATAGCAAAAAAAAATTTTAAAAAAAATTCTTTTAAGATTTTTAAGCACTGCAAATTCATCGGTATGATTAGAATTTTTAAATTCTGATTGGTTAAAAAAGATTGAAAAAACTCTGTGCAAATCAAAATTGATCAGGAATAGTCTGTTTTGATCATGTGTAATTTGAAGTGATCAGAAAAAATCTGATTTAATAGATGATTGATACCCAATACACCTTAATAAATAGGTGGAGTGACAATGAACACTGCAGTGAATAAATATCGGACATTTCGGTGCAGAGGTACGGACTATAGTGGTTTAAGTGTGACAGATCAATGGTAACAAAAGAGTCAATATCAACACCAATTATCTTCAAAGTGACTTGTAAAATTTAATCCAAATTAGAAATAATCACCAATTCCCACATACAAACGGGAATACACTAAAGAGAAAATTATGCCAAAATTTATACGGTTCGGCACAACTTGCTTACGCCCACGAATAAGAGAGATAATTTGTTATAACCATAAAATGTAGAATCATAAGACAAAAATATCTTTAAAACTCAATATTTACAATCCAAGTTGAAACAAATCTCTTTTTTTCAGCTCAAGAATTATCACGATGCTTCCAAAATTATTTTGGTTTTTTCTATATGTTTATCCATTCGATTTAAATCTTCACAAACCTAGAATCACAAATTATAATTATATACATAAACCATCATATAACTATAAAACTCTACATGCATTAAATTTTTATAAATTCATGATTTTAGTTCGTCTAAATATATATAAATAAAATTATAATTATATACATAAACCATTCTTTAATTTTTCTATATTCATATTATATTATGTATTATATATAACTAATTTTTTTAGAGTATTGACTATTTTCTTTTTGCATCTTTTTTTTTCTTTTGTTTTTTTCTCCTTTATAAGCTAGTTTTTTTAGTTTCTTCTCATAATATTGTAATATTATATAATTTATAGATTATTAGTATTAATAAAAAAGTAAAATTACAAAAAGATAAAACATAATAAATAGTTCAAAGATACAACAATGTTATTTTGTAATCTTATAAAATAAGTAATAAAATAAATATAATGTAAAATAATATAAGAAAGAATAGAAAAAGAATAAATAAAAAAGAAAAATTATAGACCATTTTTAAACATAAAATAAGTAATTAAGTATTTAGTTGTAGAACTGCGATTCCAATGTGTGGAATCGAATGGTTATTTATTGGTTTGGCTTGGATCGATTCCATAGTACTCATGATTTATTTTTTATTCTTAAAATCGATCAAAACGGTTTAAAACTTGGTTTAACTTAAAATCGATTCAAATCAAGCAGTGAACACTATTAGTCCGTGTCACATGTTGTTATACTCGCTTAAATAGAAAAAAAGAATATTTAAGTTAGAAAATGTTATGTTAGCATGTTCAGTTGATGCTTCAATTAATATATCCATATTTGCACACATTTGGTTTTGTTTGGAATAATATTTTTTATTTTTTATTTTTTTATTTATTTTATTTATTTTAGATTTTTTAATCTTTCAATTAATTTTTTTTTACTTTTTTAAATTATCTCGATGAAAGAAATAAAAAACATAAAATTATTTAATCAAAAGATAAAAAAAAAGTTTATTAAAGACAAAAATAAATAATACAAAAACCTGATTTATTACTTATTTTGATTTATTTTTGTCTTTTCATAACCTTTTTCATATTTTAGTATATTTTTTTTAGTTTTTAAGTTCATCTCAATAAAAAGAATTCAAAAACATATAATAATTTAATAAAACGATAAAAAAATCACTAAAAACAATAAATAAATAAAATAAAATAAGCAAATAATTTATTATCCCAGATGAGGCCATTTTTAGTGAATATAATCCTACATTAGCTCTCTCTCTCTCTCTCTCTCTCTCTCTCTCTGTGCGTAAAGCGTAAAAATTAGAATTTTTTTTATTTGAAGAAGAGAGAAAATTGTGGTAATTCCTCTGGTCTCATTTTTCCTAAATCTCTTTCATCTCTTCTCCAATCTCTCAATTTTCTATCATAATCTCCGTGATCTCCTACTTGTTCTTTTTTTTTTTTGTGGGTTCATTTTGTGTGTGATTTACATTTTATTTTTGTATTTTTCCTTTTAATATTTGTTTTTTACTATTCTATTTTTGTAGGTAGTTTGTTTAGATATAGACGTTTACCATAAAATCGAATTCAATAACATTAACTTTGAGGTTAAGTGACTTTCTTCGGTTTTTAATCATTTTTTTTTGTGAGAATGTAATAAAAATTACAAGGTCATTCTAGCTATTTGAAGGGGAAAAAAAACCAGCAATGTCATAATGATCAATTTTTATTCATTATAGTAAGATCTTTTTTCAGTGTGTATTAATAATTAATAATGTCTTCCTACATAAAAATATATCATCCTTCTTAAACGAAGGTTTGACTTTTTCACATATAAAATTTTTTTTCACTCTTTAAATTTTATGGAGCCTTTTATAGAAGAGAAAAATTATATTATGTGAACAATCGTTATATTCTCCGCCAATCTAACTATAGACGGATCCAGAGGGGACGAATGGGAGCAATCGTCTTCCTAAAATTTTAAAAAAATTCACTATTATAATAATATTAATTTAAAATATTTTAAAATTATATAGGTTCATCCCTTTTAAAAAAATTTCAAAATATTTCAAAGTCGTTATATCTTCTGCTATTAACTTAACCCGCTGAAAATACATATTAATTATCATGATCCTACATGCAATGAATTTCAACAACATATACATATTTACATTTATTTAAATTTTTTATAATTTATAAAAAAATAAATTAGAACATTTATAATTTTTATTACTACTTTATATGCTTTGAATATTAATTTTTCAATAAGAATGTAATAAAAATAGTATTGTTAGAGATATTTAATTATGTTATTATTATTATTATTATTATTGAATTGCTACTATTATTTTTAGTTAATCTCTTGCTTAATGTATTAAATACATTTAAAAAAATAGAATATATTTTTATTGTTTAGAAATAAATTTTAAAAAAATAATAATAATATTTTATAACTTTTCAAACCGGTAAACGGTTTAACCAGTATGTTGAAATCGCCAAAAAAATATATCACCGAATCTGTTAATTTTAATGATTAATGAGTTAATGGTGAATTAAAAAATCAATCATCCACCAAAAATAAATTAGTTAAAATTTTTTTTCCAACCCCCAATTCAATCCGGGCACACTCCTACTTTCCAGTATGGGCGCTTTCTTGGCCCAAATGGTCTCACAGAAACAAAGAAGAATACATGGTACAGCTGGTTGAGTAGTATGTTTGGGCTTTCTTGGGCCTATGTTTTAATCCATTGAAAGAAAGTTGGCAAACTGAACTTGACCTGAAAAAAGAACCTCCAAATCTAGTACTATCTGTCCTATTTAAATAAAAAAAAAAAAAAAACTTAAATTGAGTGCCCCTACGGCAGATGTTATCTAACTTAGCAGTTAACGTTGTGCAAGTTAGAGATTTTTTTTTTAATCTAAATTTTAATTTTTAAACTTTTCATAACGAGATAAATTTTAATGATATATCTATTGGGGCTGAAATTGAGAAAAAAAAAACTACTAAATACGGAAAAAAAATGGTCCTCAATCAGTCTTTTCACATTATTTAGATTTTTAAAATTTTACCTAAAACAAGGAAGTTTTTAAAAATCTGTTGTTTGAACTAATATTTAAAAACAACTATTTAAAACGAGAAAAAATCATACAAAATAATTCCAAATAAAGGTTTGGACAAGGTTTAAATTATCAGTTTGTGTGTTTAGAATCTGAAATTTAGAATTTGGAAAGAAGAGAAAATGAATCAGAAAAAGATAGAAGAAGAAGGTGAACTAATAAAAGCTATTGCTTTCCTTTTTCTTTTGAGTTGGTAAAATGAGAAATGAATATAGATTGCTAAAAAAAATACCTTATTTCTGTTTCTTGCGTTTGGGTTGGGTTGGGATAGCTTGTTGTATATGACTATTTTTCATCTTTAACCATTTTTTTTAAGCTAACCTAAATGGACATATTTTCACAATTTCTCGACATCAAAAAAATATTTTTTTTATAAGACTCATCTTTAGCAATTTTTTAAAAAACTTTAACCAAAACCACCATACTTTTTAAAATTTGTTTAAACACAAGGAACCAAAAAAATAAAAGTACAAAAATCAAATAAGACAAAAACAAACAAACAAACTCTACAAAAGCTACCCATGAGTAACCCATAATGGATAAAGCTTCTCTCAAAACCCTTATTCCTCAGACTTTATTATATAGGTCAAAGGTGGATCCATAGCGATTATCTAAATAGTTCATCTTACAATTTACAAAAAAAATCTACTACTCAAAAAATCAACTTGATCAAACATCCATACGCATGAACATACCGTATTTTGTTTTGTAAAATAAACTGTTTAAACTCAAACAACTTATTTTAAACCAAAATCATCCATTTTGTTTTGTAAAAACAAAATGCAACCCACTCAAGCCGAATTTTTGAATAAATAATCTGTCTCTACGGACTCGTGAGATCAAAAGATGAGTTGTGGGCCCAACCCATACCCACAAAAGTGACAAAATGGTAACTCTATTTCCTTTTCATTAAACTCTCCTCTCCCCCCCCCAAAAAAGAAAAAAGAAAAAAAAAATTCAAGATTTAAAAGTAGTTTAGTAGCCAAATTGCTGGGACTAGAATGCTACCCATAAACCAGTATCAAGAAGCATGAAACCCTTTTACTTCTAGCTGCCAATCCAACTCCTCTATGATTTCTTAGCAATGAAACTTGACAAAGGAGATCCATATGCACCACCATTAATAACCAGATATCAATATCAACAGTTCCAAGTAAAGCGCATATCAAGTACATATATTCAAAGCACCATAGCATTATATAATCATAGAGGTATCATCCGACAAATATAACCAAAGAAGCAAAACCCAGAAAACCCTATCTAGTGTCATCCTGCAAAATCTACGCATACCCGGTCATTCCAACAGTCGAGTTTGAACGATTGGTTTTCTGAGCTGCCTGAGTCGTAGCCTTGGTGTAGTACATGTAGTAATATACGTTAAGAATCATTGTTGCGACCACAAACACTGCTCCTGCAATAAAAACGCCTTTCCTTAATGTTTCACAAGAGAAGTCTTGTGCGTAGATTATATTGCGGTACTTGGTGTGATAGGCATTCTTCTTTGCACCCGCAACGAGACATGCTTCTGCTACCAGAAAAGTTGCCCTGCAGATGTTTAAACATCGTAAGATCTAAATTAGATTTTGCTAAACATGTGAATTTGAGAAAATGACGTCATATATTCATTTGTACAATCCACTGCCAACCACAAAATTCACAATAGTGTAAAACTTTGAGAAATAGTTCTACAGTTGTGAGTTGTCACAAGTAGCTGTTGCCGACTGTTGTGGGTTTGGCGCCTAGTATTTAAATTGGTTTCTCTTATATTACGTTCATGACCTGTGCGACTCGATTCATCATATTAGGATTTTCTATATACATACACGTGTGTATGTATATATGTATATATTGGGTATTTCGGATTTTAGGATTTTTATGTGAGAATTATGAATACTATAGGCT
>JAOTRH010000002.1:3461277-3474743 GCA_034768845.1 Heliamphora exappendiculata
ATGAAACCACGAATGTAAAATCATCTCAAATGTTTCTCATTAATATGCCAAGGATCTAGAATAAAATACATAAAAAGTATGACTTTTTAGTATACATTCCCAACAGGTTCGGCTCATACCGGCCTACGTCCACGAGCAAGAAAAAAGATATTTCATTATATCGAACGTGAAAGAGTACAATACCAGTCTCCCTTCTCTCTACTAGCTAATCTCACAATTTTTTTTTCTCATGACTTTAAATTCTAAAGCTCTACTAGTGTCCTATTTGTAAGTACACACGTGAAAAGTCAAAAAAAATTTAGTCATCCTATATTACTATAAATTCTATACATAAAAAATTCATGTGGGTTCCTAATTCTATCTCAATTCAATTATATATAAACCAAAATAATATAATAAAATATAAACTCAGTAGAATACAAGACACAGTCCAACAATATATATATATTAATTTGTAAATTTTATTCGACAAAAGAATAATGACTAAGTAATGTTCTATTGAGCAACAAGAGTCTCTTTATAGTTCGTGTCAATTTAGAATATGGCTCAACTCTGTCGAATAGAAGGGTCCCGTTGAGTTATTTAGTAAAAGGCCTACATGCTAAAATGTGACACTTAACAATCAATAAACAAAAAGAGGCAAGTATAACAATGGTAGTTCCACATGTAATGAGTAATCACAATGGTAGTCCTACGATCAAGACAGTTAGAGACAGTTGCTACTTCCAAATCAAAAGCGAAGCCAGTTAATTTTCAAAATTATAAAAAGAAGATCCCAACGCCTATATAAAGGTGTGATTGCCGAAAAAGATAATCATCAAATCCACCAAGAAATCTTTTGTTTTTAGCATTTAGTTTTAGTTCTAGTGTTTAAATTTTTGCATTGTAATCTTCGTTACCTTAACAATAAAATTCTTTTTTTAGTTCTGTTCAAAATCTTGTGTTATTATTTACTTTCATCTAAAGAAGTCCAAAAATACGACATCAAACCACACGGCGGCTTAATAGGGTTTTCAATCGATCTCAATAGAGAATTTATTTATTTAGGTAACAAAACAGTTAAAATGTCCTTCGCTAAAATAAAGTTTTAGCTAGACACTTCGCTAGATTATTCAACCATTGAAAATGCTCTTACAAAAAAATAAAGGGAAATGTCATGCCAAAATATCCAGTGCTAAGTGTCACGGATTAATTTGAGCGCCCTAAGGCATATACATGGGACACCGAATAGCAGCCCATGACACTAAGCCTTGGTTAATAAACTGCCATTTTAGCTGCGAAGGAAGTTGTTCTTATGAGACTGCCAAAAATGGCAAATGGCATCTGCGATAGTGGTTATAGGTTTGAAGTTTCAACAATAATTGCCATTCTTAAACTCAGTTTAATCCAAATCTTGAGCACCAGAGCCAGATTAACGAGGAGCATGTGACAAATTATCCCACTCAATCTTTCTCGACAAACAGCTATTGCGTGACAATTAGGCAAAAGGCATACACGTGTATTGAATTGGAACGGATTGAATTAAATCTTTAATAGCTCTCCTTAAGCGCATCAAGATTTTTTTAACTGTGAACCCATTAACTTTTAAGATTGGGGAGTTTAATAAAAGAAACTTGGCAATTTAAACTTGTAATTTAGGCAATTTAGCAGGTTAAAAAGTTGTGCTAATTCATTGTTATTTTATAAAACATAAAAAGTGTATTATAATATTTTCAAGGAAAAATACTTAACACTTCAAATAAATTAGAACAAACGAAAATCAAAAGTATTCAGTGAACAGTAAAAATAACAATATCAAAAATAACATAATTAAATATTTCTAATAATAATATTTATAACACAAATTTATTCTAAAGAATAATCGCATGTAACATTACAATCACAACAATAAGTACTTTAGCTTGCTCTTTTTATTTGTTAAAAAAATTATATAACTAAAAAAGTACATATAGAACTAAAATTCATTGGTTGTAAAAATACAACAACCAATATGTACTCTAGGGTTGATTGGCAATAACAAAATGAAAAAATATAAACCACAATTAACCCAGTCCCATTTTTTTTTCATTCAACCCCACCCCAATTCAATCACCTATATAAACCACGGATAATGGAGCAAATTAAAGGCACACATTAGAGCAAGTTAGCAAATTATTTGCTTATTTGCACACCCCAATCAGGCCACACCTCATCACGCCACTTTGCCAGTCAGATAACAATGCTAACCGGAAAATTTGTCAAAAAAAAAAACACATCTGTTGCACACTATGACTAACATGAGAAGGATCAGACCTTCCAAATCATATATTTACAAAATATAAGTGACCACTGACCACTACTACCAACTTACTTTTTACAAATTCTCTTCAGAAAACCACCCACAAGAATTCCGACCCCAAAATGGTAATAGTTTTTTTAAATGTCCCTTCTTCCCAAACCTACTTACATCATAAGAGGGGAACTACCTTCATGATTTTCCTAAACATTAATAGAACCTAAAAACCTGTCTCTCTTTCTCTCTTTCTCTCTTATTTGGTTAACTCTTTACTTACAGACACATTACAGACCCTTTAAACATATTTACATTAACAAAGGATCAAACTCCCTCTCCTTGGCGAAAATGTTCAAAATTATCTCCTGCTAATATCTTGTTTGTTCATGTTCAGTTTCAGTTTTTCATGTACCTTTCAGTGTTGAGATTTGGGTTCTCTAGGCCAGGGCAGGGATGCTGCAGTTTCGCCTATCCCTGTCGAGGCAATCAAACCCCTCAATCCTAACAGCCGGGTTGTTCCCAAAATTCGCCCTCACACATGAGCCTCCTTTCCTGGAGGAAGAAGACGGTGACAGTGACGATGACAACCCGTTTGGAATAGGAATCGACCGTGGGGAGATTGGGGTGAACTTCTCATCCCCAAATCGAGCGTCCTGAATTAATGGGTTAGATACTCTGCTCGGCGGAGACCCGCTAAAAAATGGGGGCGACGAGGCTGCCTGTGCACAAGATTGCTCAGCATACCCACCCTGTAAAGCCATTAAAAGCACAACTCAAAATGCATATCCCCTACGAAAAATGTTATATCTACAGTTACTACATCACAGACAGCATCCATACATGTAGTAGTGCTCCTCATCCAATACAGAATGCTTCTAACCATTCCAAATACAAGAAGCCGCAATCCATAAATTGCACCGACAAGTATTTCAATGCCCCACAAATGTTTTGTAATGACTATTCTTATGTACCAAAGTTAATCTTTCTACTTATATGTTTTTTAATCTCATAATACCCAAAAATAAGGTAACAAGATAATATAGATAATTGAATAATACCTTTGGGAGGATGAGGTCTAGGAGATCTTTTCCTGCTTTGGATTCGCACAGCTCGGTTTGATGACTGTTAAACCAACAAACAATCAGTTATCAAACTGGATTACGAGTTTTAAGTAAGAAGATGCGAAACAAAGGTAGGGAGTTAAGAGAGATAACAAATCAAAAACAAAAGCAAACATTACCTGACATGCCATCTCAAGGATCTGATTGGATCGCCAACGCCTGTGCTCAGGAGACCAAGACGGCGAGGCTTGGGACAAACCACAGTCTCCCTCTTATCAGAGGCCGAGATAGAAACAGAGCTCCTCATGTCTTCATAGGTTGCGAAGGCGTTCTGTTTTTGGACCGCACAGTGATTCATTTTCGCCCGGATCTAACTTCGAACAAGGCCTATCATAAGAATGAATTTCGGACAAAAGCTTGAAGACAAACGACTTGATCCGAGAAAAAAGAAAACACAAATTTAATATAAATATAAAAAAATGGAACCTATAAACCATGATTATAATTTATTTTTGGAACAGATCTGAAAGATATGAACAGTTGCAGATCGAGATCTACTCGACACGAAGCTATAAATAAAAAGCTAGAGCCTAAAAAATTGCCAGCCGACAGTATTTGACCTATTCGCTAGAAAACAGTAAAAATCATTGGTAGCTCAACAAAGCCAGCCTGGCTGCACCTAAAATCCGAATTAACCATAAATAAATTTTTTGAATTAAGGAACACGCTGCAGATCTAACACAAAAATCAAAAATTTTCCCCTTTCAGAACAACAAATCAAGAACTAATCGCAGAACCGAGTGTTCTGGCACTTCTCTAAGATAATTTCTTCACAAAAACTAACGCATACAATCTGATCCCTTGCTAAGAAGCTGAACATAATCACAAGCTTCGAAAAATAACACAAACTCCGCATGTTATTCTCAGATCTCTAGTGAAACACGTGGTGGAAGTAAAGATCTATTTCAGAACAAAATTTTGTAAAAATTTAAGAGAAAACGAGGAAATTTAAAGGCATGGAAAACAAGAAAAACTGAAAATCCAATAAAAGCTACAAAAATCACAGAAAAATATTCATGAAAGTGAAATGATTTGCAGAGGAGCGCGGCTCGGAAAATAACGAGCTCCACAAGTTACTCTCAGATCTCTGCGAAACACGTGGTGGAAGTGAAGATCCAATCCAGAGAAAATTTTCTAAAAATTAAAGAGAAAGCGAGGAAATTACGTGATAGAGAAAGCAAGAAAACCCGAAAATCCAACAAAAGCTACAGAAATCACAGCAAAATATTCATGGAACTGAAATGATTTGCGGAGGAGCGCGGCCCGGAAAACAGCACGAGCTCCACATGTTACTCTCAGATCTCTAGTGAAACACGTGGTGGAAATGAAGATCTAATCCAGAGAAAATTTTCTAAAAATTTAAGAGAAAGCGAGGAAATTGCAAGACATAGAAAGCAAGAAAAACCGAAAATCCAACGAAAGCTTCAGAAATCACAGCAAAACATTAACGAAAGTAAAATGATTTGCAGAAGAGCGCGGCATACCTCAGGGAGCTGCAGAGAGAAGTAGTGAGAGAGCGTTAAAGCTCCACCGGGAGGAGGGATTGAACTAAGCAGCAGAAGAATTAGAGAGAAAACAGTTAAAGAGGTAAGAAGGACAACAAAGAAGGGGTGAGGTGAGATTTTAAAGGGAGTAAAATGTAGAGAGAGAGAGAGAGAGAGAGAGAAGAATCAGAAAAAGAAATGTAAGTTAGAGAAAGGTGTGGGGGGAGCGTCGGCGAATAAAAGCATTTGGAAAGGACAGAGATGGAAAGTGTGTGGGGGGCAATGCCTGCAACAAGGCTGCAGCGAAACCACATTTATTTCTTTTTCCTCCTTTTTGGATTTTTTTGAAATTTTTTAATCCTCACGAAGGCGGTGCCTCCCGCGAGAAATCCCATCGGATTTCGCACCCAACCTTACAAATATTCAATTATTTGTTTTAATAAAAATCTTAAATATCAACAAAACTAACCACCACTTGACCTTGAGAGCTACCAAAGAGGCAAGAAGTGTTTATTTGAGTTAAATTTTACTCTATATGTTTGTATTAGTTTTTTTAATAGATTTTTTAGTTTATTGATTTTTTTATAAAAAAGTTGTTATAAAAATATATAAACAAAGTTAATTTTGATCAAATAAGTAAATTTTTTTATAAGTTTTTAAGCTAAAATTTTTTTAAAAAAATTAATTCAAATATAGGGTTAAATACTTTAAAACTTTTAATTATAATTCAGTAAAAAATTTTAAAAAATCTAAATAAGCGAGTTTATAGTTTTCATTTGTAATTTTATTAAAATTATCTTTGTACTTAAATTTTTTTTGGTAAAGGTCCAAATATCAATATTTAAAAATTAGTTTTATTTAACTTTTTTAAAAATAAAATTAGTTCCACAATATTAATGTTTATCAAAATATATTTTTTTTGATTGAGAGTACAAGAGCAACGGGGAGGAAGGAGGAGGACTCGAACTGCGGACCACCTGAGGAGGAGCCTTATAAGAAAACATGAAACCACTGAGCTGCCAAGGCTCCTAGTAAAATATCTTTAAACTACATTTTTAAAAGATTATATTGACCAACTCCTTCTTAAATAGGAGTAAAAAATTTATGCCCAAAAATCTCTTTCAATTTTTTTTTCAAAATCAACACAATCCTAACTCCGTCGCCAATTCATGCTTTGCCGTCGACATCGCGAATTAGGGCGTTACCGTCATCGCCGTCAGGGCATCATCGTTGTTACTGTCATAGTTGATACATGTATCAATTGGCACTCTACCTTTCATTTCTGTCTATTATAGCAATACAAACATGACTGATTACATGTATCACTTGACACTTTGGATTGCATTTTTTCTGATCGCTACGATATAAATACAATTGATAGATGTATCGATTGATGGTTTGCCTTGTACTTTTTCTTGATCCTGCATCACAAACACAAGTGATACATGCATCAGTTAGAAATCTACTATGAAGGACGACGATGAGAGAGGACAATAGCGAGGGAGAGTGATGCCTTACTTTCTCTATAAATTATTCGCACGCTGAGGAGGACAAAAATGAAGTCAGTAAATGTTTGGGTGGTGGAGAGCTAACATGAAGGCGGCAAAGATTTATGTGAAGGTGGTGGTGGCGGCGACAGAGGTTTAGGTGGAGGTAGCAGTGGCAACGGCTAGATCTAGCCAAAGCAATCGCGGTGAGATTTGACCATGACGAAGGCAGCGAACGGCGACGACAACAACAGCAGTAGGGGCAACAACAAGGGACTGGTAGAACTTCAATTTTGCATATATATATATATATATAGAGAGAGAGAGAGAGAGAATGCTACTAAGGATAGAAAATGAGAAATGTGAAGGCGACAGCTATGGTTTAGATTGGTAGGATTTATATTTCTCAAATTCAAATTTTAAGTATGATAGAAAAAAAATTAAATATTTTAAATAAAGCTAAATCAGTCAAAAGATCTTATTCTAATTTATGATCGAATTACAATTAGCAAAATAAATATGATAGAACTAAAACTCTTACAGATCTAAAAAAAAATGACTAATCTTTAAATTTGTCTTTTATATAAAGCTAAAAGGTCATTTAAGTCTTATTTTTTAACCTTAATTTTTTTTGTCTTTTTGCTTATTAACTTTTAATTCTTCAACCTTTTTATTTTTTACATAAATTATTTTTATATATTTTTTTAGAAATATCATAATTTTTATCATATATATCTCTTTTTTATAAAAATATATATTTTAAAAATCTACTCATCAAAATCTATTAAGATTTATATTAAATATAAAATTTTGTAAAAATAATAACTTCTTTTTGGCTTAAACTTTTTATCTTTTTTTTTTCTTTTGTTTGAGGCCTGATTGATAACTTAGATTTTTTAACTATTTAGCTAAAAATTTTAAAAAGTCAAGATTGTCTATTTAGCAAAAAAATTAAATCAAAACACAAACTCTCAAAATATTCTATTCAAACTCCAACCACTTTTAAAATACAATAATACTCTTTATTAATAATTTATTTACTACCACTATAAATTACATATAATTATTACTACCACTATAATTATCGTGAAGTGTATTGTATTAAAAGATAACTTTTGAAACTTATATGCTGGCCGTTTGGGCTAAATTTTGTAAATTTTGTTTTTTTGTCATTTTAAAATTTTTTTATTTTATGATTAAAGTTTTTTACTTTTTTGAATTATCTCAATTAGATTAATTAAAAAAGTAAAAAAAAATTATGAAAAGATGAAAAAAGGTCTACTAAAGACAACAATAATTAACATAAAATTTACCTTATTGACTTATTTTGATTTATTTTTGTATTTTTTTAAATTTTTTTATATTTTGATAAAAAAAAATTTACTTTAGTCAAAAGGTATAATAAGTTGACTAAAGAATGAAAAAAATTTACAAAAAATAAAAATATTCAAAATAAAATAAGCAAATATTCCAAACAGGGCCAAAGAAAAATAATTTGAATGAAATAGAGTATGAAAATAATAATTTCTCTTTTAATCTTTGACCTTTAAAGAGTTGAGAATAACTTTTAAAATTAAAAAAAGAATTTGAAAAAGGCACAAAAAATCTCCGTAAGCAACCTTGCGTTTGGACTAACTTTATTTTTAGATTTTTTGACTTTTTAACTATTTTTTATAAAAAAATATATGTAAAAGTATGTAAAAAAAAGTTAACTGATGTCAAATTAATAGGCTTTTTACAAAAAATTAAATAAAAAATTTTTTAAAAAAATTAAGGCAAACATAAACTAAGTTTGTTAATGTACTTGCCTCGTAAATAAAAAAGCTAGCAATATTACATGGCTATTACTTTTTTTTTCACATTAAACTAGTATAAACTCTTGTTGTGCGAAATCTTAATAATAAAAAGTAAATTGTTAATTGAAGTTTTTTTTTGTAATTTTAAATCTTAATTTAAATCTTATATGTACCTTCTTAATTATATGTGAGCTTGACCTTGGGATAGAGCACATGAATAGCAAGCATGTCCTAACTCTTTGAGTAATTTTTACATAGTTGGGGACTATATATTTAGTTTTGAACGATTTACATGTGTGAAACTTATACATTTAATAGTGAGTCATATATCAATGTGCTGTTAAGATCGTTGGAGATATATAATCAATATTATTTAATGATTATTTTTCTCTATTCAAGAAATTAGAACAGTTATGTAGCTCTTAATATAAATCACAATCAGAACTTATTTACTTATTTTAGTTTATTTTTATATTTTTTAAATTTTTTTATATTTTGATAATAAAAAAAAAATTTCAAATCGCCTAAAAAAAATATAAGTCAAAATATATAATAGATTGATTAAAAGATAAAAAAAATTTACTAAAAATAAAAATATTTAAAATAAAATAAAAAAATATTCTAAACAGGCCGAAGAAAAATAATTTATATAAAAAAGAGTATCAAAATAATAATTTCTCTTTTAATCTTTGACGTTTAAAGAGTAAAGAATAAATTTCAAATTCAAATTCAAAAAAAAAAACTTGAAAGAAAGGCACAAAAATCTCCGTAAGTAAGTTCGTTAATGTACTTGCCTCGTGAATCAGACAGCTGGCAATATTACATGGCCTTTACTTCCTTTTTCACATTAAAAGCTTAATACTATTTTATATCTGAAAGAAAAGCAACGAAGACTACCCCTAACCGTCAATTCTAAAAATTATAACCTTTAAAAATTAGAATAATGCTAAAAAAATTTGCTCCTTTTGTGCCAAATTTATGAATTTTTATTTATTTTTATTTTTAAAAATTTTATATTTTGATTAGATATTTTTAGTTTTTAATTCATCTTGATAAAATAACTAAAAATATAAAAAAAATAATCAAAATATGAACAGAATTAGCTAAAGACAAAAATAAGCAACATAATTGGGGGCTAAATTTCGTAACTTTCGTTTATTTTTATTTTTATTTTTAAAAATTATCTTTTGACTAAAAAACTTATACTTTTTCGAATTGTTTTGATAAAATAAACTGAAAAAATAAAAAAATTTACTAAAAAAAATAAAAAAACATAAAATTTTATTTTTTGATTTATTTTAATTTATTTTTGGCTAAATTTTTTATATTTTAATCAAAATATTAGTTTTTTAACTCTTTTTGATTAGAAGAGCTAAAAGGCATAAAGAGTTAACTAAATGATTAAAAAAATCACTATTTACGAAACTATAGCAAATAAAATATAAAATTATTAATTATCCTAAATGGGGCAAATATTGAATTTATTTATTTATATTTATCTTTTTTTAACTTGTTTTATATATTTTGATTAAAAAAATATATTTTTAACTCATCTTAGTAAAATGAATTAAAATATATAATAATATGAATAAATAATTTTTGTTTTTTATGAATTTTTTTTATTTCTTTATTAAAAGTTTTTACTTTTTTTGAATTTTCTTCATGTATAAGCAGGAAAAGTAAAAACATTTAATTTGAAGTTAAAAAATATTCATTAAAGACAAAAATAAACAACAAAAATTTAACTTATTAACTTATTTTGAATTTTTTTCTCTGTAATTTTTTATATTTAAAAAAATTACTTTTTTGACTCGTATCAATACTAGGAGACAAAAAATATAGTAATTTAACTAAAATATAAAAAAAAAGTATTTTAAAAACAAAAATAAGCCAAGTAAAATAAGCAAATAGAAATTATTCCGGGAATTCCGGTGTAAATTCAAAATATTATATATAATTTATTTTAATGAAAAATAACCAAAAATAATTTAAATAAGATAAGTTAATTTATTTTTATTGCTTGTGTAAAAGTAAAAATAATTCAATTACACTCTATTTGTTTTGATTCTGTAAAGAATATTTCCCAAAAAAATAAACTTTTACAATTTTTTATTTTATTTTGGGTATGAATTTTTAAGATGTTAGTACTGGGGGTTATAGTAATGTTAGGGTCTGTTTGTTTACTTCATTATTTGTTTAAACAACAATGTCTAAATAATAGTTCAAAACACATGCATATCTTAGGAAATATTATACCAGAGGGGTAAGAGTATTTAATATCCAACCACTTTAAAGACTAATTTACCCACTGTGTTTGGTTTCTCCAAAAACTTTTTTCTTTTGTTATACTGAACTTGTTGGAATTTGCTCACTGAACATGTTATACAGAACTTGTTAGAAATTTTTTTTTTTTCCTTTCAACATAGTTTGACCCCCTCTCCCTGATTTGTGTATTCAATTTAATTGCTGAAAATAGTGTTGTGGTTGATTGGGAAAAAAGAACATAAAAGATAAAATTAAAATTTTATAATGATAAACAAAAAAAGTATATTTTTTTTATATTTTATAAATTTATATTTATTCATATACATTATAAAAATAAACATAGTATATGTATATATACTTAAATATAACATATTTAATGATATATTCATTTATTTAATATCTACCTCTATATTTGATATTATTTTATATTGGCTAATTTAATTTTTTTGGGACTAACAAACCGATCTTTAATGTTAGCCTGGCGGCCGTAGAGAGGGCAAACATCTCTTTACAAATATATATATAAAACACTATTGTTATGTTAGTTTTAATTTTAAATATTTTAAAATAATAGTTCTATTTGAAATATATTGCTTTATTATTTGTTTTATTTTATTTATTTTTTTAACAAAAAATTAACTTTTGATTATGATTATTATTTACTTAGTAATGCGTGAAAATAATTATTGAGAGTTGAGAGTTGTTGGGATGAGTTTTGAGGTGTGTGGATCAAAATTTAAATTATATATATATTTATTTGTTTAAAGTGCTTAAAGCGAATGACCGCTTGAGCGGCCATGGATCCGCTTAAGTAAACTATCAGCAAACAGCTTTTAAGTTGCAGGTTAAAGCTTCTTTTTCTCATTTTCATCACCTTTATCTCTTTCTCTACTCCGAACTAAAGCCCTATAAACTTCTTGACAGCTCTCTTGAGCTCCTCTAAATCTCCAATGGTGAATCTCTTATGCTCTCGTTTTGATCTTGCGCTATTGGAAGGTTGATATATGCATTAAAAGCTCCATTCTCGTCGAGGGGTTGGTGATTTTCGTGGTTAGAGCTTAATAGAGCTTGATTCTTATGAATTTATCAAGTAAGATGTAGGATATAAGATTAATCTTGATCGATAGATGTATACGATTGTATATTTGTTGTATTTACATAAAAACATGAAAAATCTATATTTGGAAAACCTGATGTTGAAGCACGCTAAATCTTTGAGTTTATGGATTATTTATACTAAATTTATCATGCTATTGTTGTTGGAAGAACATGAATTTGTGAATTGAGAAATTAGAATTTTGGTTGGATTAAACCTTGAATATATTGAGGCTTTTGGGCTTTGATGAATTCATATGATGAAATTGACTTGAATTTTAATAAATCGAAAGTTGTGTTAATCTATTCGTGCATAAATTTTATGAATTTTAATAAAATGTAAAAATCATGAGACAATGGGTTTGAGATTTTGAATAAATCATGAGTTTGGTAAGACATGAAAATCATGTAGTGATTGGTTGGGGTTTTGAAACTAATTTAATCCGAATGGGAGGAACATGAG
The DNA here is from genome assembly GCA_034768845.1 of Heliamphora exappendiculata. Lineage (NCBI taxonomy): Eukaryota > Viridiplantae > Streptophyta > Magnoliopsida > Ericales > Sarraceniaceae > Heliamphora > Heliamphora exappendiculata. Next base: position 3,473,261 of record JAOTRH010000002.1, read on the forward strand.
AAAATTAGTGAATGCTAATGATTTTAACTCCAGTTATGTTGGGTGTTGACGAGAGGAACCATGTTTGGGTTTGACTCGTGTTTAAAATTTTAAAAATAAATTAATCGATTTGGATCCGTAGATCGTAATTATGTGCTAGTTCAGTTCCTCAGTTAAAGACCGAAAACTTGCGCGTGTATGAAGGACTTTTCATCGGGTTAACCCCCGTAAAAGAATACTTGGAATGGATGGTAGGCCTTCCAATTGGATTAAATCTCGTAAAAAAGTGTTCTGGACGGTCCACCCATCGATGTTTTTGAGAGAAATTGAAAATATGTGCTCTCCGTGTCGGGCTATGAAATGAGTATTTATCCATTGGGTCTCATATAGCCCGGTGATAATAACTACGTCTGGGTCTATAGGTACTATTCAGGCTTTGGCACTTAACTAAATCATAAATGGTTAAGAGTAATTGAAAGTTTGAAAAATCGTGAATTGAATTGGGTTTGCAAGATCTTGATTAAATGCTTGGAAATAATTACTAGCATTGAAATCATTGGAATTGATGTAACGTTGGATGTGATTGGAGACGTGAACACCTTGAACTGATTAGAAGTGTTTAAATAATTACGGAAATAGAAGTGTTTAAAACGATATTTTGGTGATTAGGAAAACCTGATTATGTGAAAAAAAAATTGTTTGAAAATGAAGTTGGTTTGGGATAAAACATTGTCGTACATTTCACATAATTATTCTCGCATGTCATATACTTATTTATCTTTGTTCTATTTTTATGAATCTCGGCTCATGTTGTATAACTCAGTTCAGGTGATAACTAGAAGCCAGTGACCAAATGAAAAGAACGGCTGTGGTGACTTATTGAGTTATGTTTTGGATTATCTAGAGTCATTGAAAGATGTTATGAGAAATGTTTAATATAAATGTAATTCTTTTGATACACATTAGAATGATGTATTTGCTTTGGTATAAATTCGCTTTGTAAGACCCAAAGATTATGAACTCATAAATTATATGCATGTGAAAACGTTGGACATGTATTTCAGGTTTCTTCCTTAATTTTTGTATGAAATTTCATGGTTTAAAATGTCGGGTTTTGAGATGTTTGATGCTATTTTAATGTTAAATGTATGTTTTAATTTCAAATTTTTGGTTTATGAAAACTATGTTTAAAGTATGAGAAATTTTGGTATTTTTTTAACACAGAATTTTTTTTTAAATTTTTGGGTTGGTGTACTCCTGGGTACCCCACTGCTCAAGCAGTGTTGGAGATTCGCTTGAGCGGACCTTGTTGAGTGAATTTCTTTAAAAAAAATTGATTTTAAAAATAAATTTGTTTAGTTTATGTGATTCCGCCTTGATGGCTTTCTCCCTCTCTCATTCTCACATGGTAAGTTAAGAATTAGATTTTTTTGGGTTGGTGTACTCCTGGGTACCCCACTGCTCAAGCAGTGTTGGAGATTCGCTTGAGCGGACCTTGTTGAGT
>JAOTRH010000002.1:3484512-3512837 GCA_034768845.1 Heliamphora exappendiculata
TTCATGTACAAGGTTACCAAAGGAGGATAGCTCGGGCGTTCAACAAGAAGGTCAAGACTCGAGATCTTAGAGAAGGAGATTTGGTTCTCAAGGAAATCAGAGCTCCTATTTTTGACTCGAGGGGCAAGTTCAAGCCAAACTGATCCGGATCGTTTCTCATCAAAACCATCATGACCGGTGGTGCAGTCATCATTATGGATCTGGATGGCAATATATTCTCCACTCTAGTAAACCTCGATCAACTCAAGAAGTACTATCCCTAAGGTAAAAATAAAGATAAAAGAAAAGCTCGCTGAGTTGAAAATCGAAAAGGCAACTCAGAAAAAATGTTAGAGCAGCCCACAAGGCCGAAAATCCGAAAGGGTGACCTTGGCAAAAGTTAGAGCATCACAAAAGGAGAGTATCAATATCCGAGTGAAAACCGAGCCCGAACTACGTTATGGCCTGATTCCACTTTCTTGGGATACGTAGGCAGCTTCTTTAAAGAAGTTCGGCCACATTCTTTGTTTTTAACCATCTTTGAATTCAAGTAAGATCAATGCAAATCAATTCTTGAATTTTGATAATAAAGTCATTAAAATTTTGGATAAATTTAAACTACCTTGAACATAAAGTGAAAAGTTTTTCATTACTACAGACAAGATTACAAAGTTCTTAAATAAAGAAAGGGAACACAAGTCCCAAACTCTACAAACAAAATGAAAGAAAATTGTGAAATTTTCAAAACAAAGCAGAGGCCCTCAAATTCTCCTCCTTTTCGCCACTTGTTTTCCTTCTTCTTTGTCTTTCTTCTCCCTATCTTGTGTCAACCATGTCCTGTATTCAGCAGAAAGATCAGGACATTGTAACTTGTGCATCTCCATCAATGAGCGAGATGGCCAGGCATCCCGATACGGTGCTAGAAAAGGAGCTCACAATGTAGAGGAAAATAGATGATCTCGAATGTTGGGGAAAATAGTCTGACTCTGCCCGAACTGCCGCATGATCCGACAAGGGTAGTAAAAAGAAGTCTGAGACAAACCAACAAGCAGCACACCAGGATGATCCATAGTGGTCAGAGTCATAGCAGGAATCCGCCACCAAGGGCACTGCCAGGTAATGTCTGAACCAGTCAAAGAGGAAAGATACTCTCGCCAGGCTGCCTCGGTATCACGTATCTGGTAACGTGGGCGATAAAGGAAAGTAGCAGCATTATGCCTGTCAGTGGGAGGCTTCTGTACAAGGTTCACTCTCTCCATCAGCCAGATCTATAGTAAGAGTTAAAACAGTAAGAGAAAGACTTTGCAGTATGATAGAGAACTTGATACATAGGAAGATGATAAGATCACCTGGAGAAGTAGAGGGCTGCCAGTAAAGGTGGTGGTTTTACCACGATGAACAACGTCCAAACCCAGTAATGTCTCAGCCAACACCAGGGGCACGAAGTCTTTCTCCATCCACATTTGGCCAACAATGTTGACCAGGACACAACTAACCTACCCATCAGGAGGGACAAGTAGATACTGGGCAATGAGGCAGAAGCAGAGTGCATAACGGCGCCGTAGCTGGAAGTCAAGATCGCTGAGGTCGCCAATAGAATGAAACCTCTCAATAAGCCACGAAATTTTAAGATAGTCACTCGAGGTCAGACGGGTAGCCTTCATTTTAGGCAAACCGTAGAGTTGCATCACCTGCTGCCAAGCCAAGAGAAAAGGAGTAGGAATGACAACAGAACTCCATGGGGTCAAGTCCAAGATGGCAGTAAACTCCTCTACAGTGGAGCAAAGTTCTTCAAAACCAAATCGAAAGACATGGGACTGCGAATCCCACAGTTGTGCAGCAGCTATCAGTAAGGGTTTGTTAATCTTCACGGTCTTCAGTATGAAAAGGGCATTCAAGCCAAATGGGGCAAAGTTCAAACGTTCGATATGGGAGAGTGTTTCGATCCATAGAGAAAGAGGAGAAGCCATCTGAGCCCAAGAAACAGCAAATGGTGCCTTCAGGGCTATATTTATAAGGAAGAAAAGGGCGGGAAATCAAAATTTCTACAAAAAGGACAATCAATGAGGCGACCGCTATCTTGAAACAGGCGACCGCCAACTCCAAAAAGCACAGTACAATGACATCAGCCCTTTGACCAAGTGACCACCATGTTTAAACAAGCGACCGCCTGGTTAACATTTATGGAAAGTGGCGACCGCCATGTTGTATTATGGCGAACGCCATGTTGAAACATGGCTGGTACAGGTCAGTTTACAATTTGTGTCATCTGTGTTAGTTGAGGAATCTGAACAATGTGCCCATGACAGTTTGAGCAGTAAAGTGAAAGAAACCCATATAAGTAGATCGATATAAGGCAATAAATGGCACGAAGGCCCACAGTATATCAAAAGGCAACGTATAAACAAAACAGGGCACCCAGGCCCAATAAACAGCAAAATGGGGCACGCAAGCCCATGGATGTATCAAACTAGGGGCACGCAAGCCTATCAAAGTAAATGTATCAAGAAATAAATAAAGCTGGGGAAGGGAAAAGCTCTTTCTCTCACTAGTGCCTGGGATGAACTCGCCGGGAAGGGCCGGCCTCCTCTGAGCTGTCATCCTCGAAGAGTCTGTCGAATTCGTCACCATCGTCACTGTTGGAGGAAGAAACGGCTCTGGATCGGCTCCGAGGAGATGAAATCGACCCTCTAGGACGAGCCCGAGAGGATTCTTGGGAACCACGACCTCTAACTGGGGTTGGGGCCAGAGCTAGAGCAGGTGGCGGCATCATATCGGCGGCTGGAGCTGGAGGCTGTCAAGAGAAAAACAAGAATCAGAGAAGAATAAAGACTGGAAAATAAAAAAAAGTTGAAAAAGAACACACAGGCTACTCACAGCGGCTACTGGTATGAAAGCGACGCCGGCTGCCTGCATCGAGGCATCCATCTACCGGACCAGTACCCTCAAGACGGTAATCATCAGCATCGCCCGGTCTAACCAAACCTGATCGACCTATAGAAGAATGCAGTTCAGAAAAGACTAGACAGATAAAATAAGTAATTGAGGGAAAGGTAGAAGACAAACCCGGCCGATGTCAGCCCTGAACTCCGATTCCGGCAGAACAGGAACTGGCAGAGAGAAGGGGAAGCCGTAAACCACAGTTTGGACGTCCCATGGCAGCTCTGGGCCCCTTCCACAAGCAGCATCCCTAGCAGTAGCTCCGGCAGCTGCTCCAGCAGCAGCCGCAGCCCTAGCAGCTCCAGCATCAGCGCTTGCAGCCTCTGGTACCGGTCATCGTCTCTGGCCTCTTGGGACAACCGGGCCAGGTTCTAGTGGCCCCATCAGATGAGCCCAGGCCCAAGATGTATAATCTCCCTCTGCTACAAGAAACTCCATAGCGGGGGTCCCCACGGTCTCCAGCAGAAGGTCGACCCGGCCCAGATCCTCAGTCCGGCGCATACAAGCCGGAGGAACCACTAGGATCCAAAAGTCATCTAGGCCGAGCGACTGGTGAACCACTCGCTCTCCCAGGTAGTACTCCTGCCCAAATGGGCCCTCCAACAGGATACGCCTTTCCGCGATATCACAGCTGCGCATCAGATCTGTGCTGGCCCGGTCCTCAACTCCCTGCCAGATGCCCCAGTGAACCTACAAAGTACAATGATATACAGTGTAGCATCAGTAAATGAAATGAAGTAATCAGTATGGTACAGTGCAGTAAACAAGTATGGTGCAGAGGGTAATGAACAGTAAGTGGTGATACCTGGTCGGGGGTCAGCCGGTCCAAAGACACTCAGAATCGGTCGAGATCCTTCCCTCCAGCTTTCTTCCCCTTCAGACCACGGGACCACTGGGCTGCACAGGGAATAACTAGAGGGTCTGTCGCAGAGTTTGCCGAAACGTGAAGCCCGAGGAACTCATAGGTCCATAACTGCAAGGAAGAAGATGTCAGTAGGCAGAAATAACAGCTAACAGAAATGGATGAAAAACTGCAAAACTAAGTCATACCTCCCAGACCCTCCAATATCCCCCAATGCTGAGCTCCTGAGGGAACCAGGTCAGTGTCCTCATGAAACTGTAGAGCGTAGCCAAAGCAGCGCCGCCCCAATCATATGAAGCTACCTGATCAAGACGAGTTAGGCCACCCAAGTAATGCAAATGAACGGTGTTCTCTTTGTTCGAAAATAAGGAGGTACTGAACATGTACATCAAAAAACCTCGGGCGACCCAGTCATAATGGTGGGGATCAGTGCATTGAAAATGTCTGAACCGCTCGAAGAACCAGGTGTATCTGACTCTGTCGCGATCCATCTGAGCCGGAATAGCCCCAAGGAAGTACATCAGGGCATCAACAGACTGTGCAATGGTAGGGTCAAACGGGATGGAAGCTCCTCCAACTCGGATGCCCATAATAAGTGCAAAGTCCAGAGGCGTAAGGGTGGCCTTGAAGGTGGTAAAATGGAAGGTGTTGGTGGTTTCCCACCACCGCTCAGCCAGGGCTGTTAGCCATACCCGGTCGTTGCTCGTCCTACCCAGCAGGGGTATAAAATGAGCAAAACCAGAGGCATCAATGTAAGCCCGGCTAGGAGCAAGGAGGATATCATACCACTCCAACACCTCCCCAGAGGTAGAACCTCCGAAGTCTCGGACATAATGATCAGTCTGTAAAAGAAGACAGATAGAGAACATATAAAGAACAAATCAAGCAAGCAAGGTGTAGAAATATCTGAAGGCAAAGCCCTAGGAAACTAGGCGCCCCAACCCTAGGTTCGTGTTCAAATGATAACCCTTCGATTTCTTTCAAGCACTAAGGAACTCGGCACCCTAACCCTAGGTTTGTGATTCCTAGTAGTCCTAAGTCTTAATACACCAGTCAAATTTCTATCATTCTTTTTTCTTCCCAAATAAAAATAAAAATCTTCTTAAGATTTCTGAAATTTTTCTAAACTTTTCCCCAAATTTCTAGGGCATTCTTAAAATTTTTCTTAAATTTTTTAAATTTTTCCTCAAATTTACAAGGTTTTCTAAAAAATAATTTTTTCTAGGGTTTTCTAAAATATTCCTCAAATTTTCTCAAAATATTTTTCCAAAATTTTTCTAAATTTTTTTTCTAAAAATTTCCTAAGTTATTCCCAAGATTTTCCTAAAAATTTTCTAAGTTTTCCCAAAAATTTTCTCAAATTTTCCTAGTATTTTCTCTAATATTTTCTAAATTTTTTTTAAAATTTTCTCAAAATTTCCTAGTATTTTCTAAATTTTTCTCAAAATTTCCTTAGTAATTAAGTTTTTCCAAAATTTTCTTAGAATTTCTAGTTTTCTGTAGTATTTTTCAAAATTTTTCCAAAATTTTCTCAAAATTTCCTAAGTATTTTCTAAGTTTTCCCAAAATTTTCTTAAATTTTTTTAGTATTCTCTAGTATTTTTCTAAAATTTTTCCAAAATTTTCTCAAAATTTCCTAAGTATTTTTTAAGTTTTCCCGAAGTTTTCTTAAAATTTTCTAGTATTCTCTAGTATTTTTTAAAATTTTGTCAAAATTTTCTAGTATTTTCTAAATTTTTTCAAAATTTTCGCAAAATTTTCTAGAATTTTCTAAACATTTCTAGGACTTTTCAAAAATATTTTTCAAAGTTTTCCTCAAATATTTGAAAATTTTCTCAAAACTTTCAAAATTTCCTAAAAATTTTCAAAAATTCTTCAAGGTTTTTACCCTAATTTTCTAAGATTCGTGAAAATATCAAAAATCAAAAATTAAAAAACCGAAAAACAAAAGAAAGCTTCCCCCCCTAGGATTGTGTTTTTCTCAAAATAAATAATAAAGTTTTTTAAGATCTTTCGATAAAAATAATCGCCCATTTTTGTTGGTTGTTTAAAAGATCCTAGTTGTCCCTACTGTTTTGATCTCCATTGCATAAGTACCTAAGTTAAGCTCAAATTCCAATTATCATTCATCAGTCAACATTCACACATCAGAAATAAATCATCATCAACAGTCATCATCATTCATCATATCATCATATGGGGGATCCTACACATGCGTCTACATTTGATATTCCACGCTCTGGTATTAAAACAGGTAAGGATGGGGTACTTACCGATGGGCGTCGACGAGATATATGATGGTTAGGCTCCCGCAGAAGAAAGTCGGCAGCAACAGCATCCTCGGGAGGCTCATAGCGTCTCAAGCCACGTGGAACTGCGCGATGAGGTAATGGGTCATACGTGTGCGGGCCAAAAAGTCTGCCACCGCGGCCTCCGCAGAAGCATCAGTAGCCGCCTGAGCCTCAGCAGCTGCTCGTGCCTCCTCAGCAACTCGGCGGGAGGCAAGCTCTGCATCAAGCGCATCCATCTTAGCAATGGGCTGCGTGGAAGTACCCCTACTAGCAGAGGGGTCTCGTCGTGCCCCCAAGTTATCATCTCCATGGCCCTGGCCCGCCATGAAGAGGAAAGGAATCACGAAAAGCAATGTAAACATGGTGTGAAGCGAAAGGAATCAAGAAAAGAACAAAAGAAAGCTTGGAAGCACAAGAAATTGGAGAGGGACAAGAGAGAAGCATGAGAGCATCGGAGTTCAGAGAGAGAGTAAGGAGGGAGCAAATGAACAATAACTGCGCGCTTGGGGGGCCTTATGCGCGCCTGGAGTTGGTGGTCGCCAACTCCAAAGTGAGCGACTGCCATGTTTCTGAAACGCCACACGGCGATCGTCAGGTTCAAAGGGTTTTTACCTGGCGGCCGCCATGTCAGAGGGGTTTGGGCTTGGCGACTGCCAGGTTGCCAAAGGTTACGTCAGGTCAGTTTGTCATTATGACGTTTTGGGGTTTGAGAAGGGCTGTTTGGAGCTTTTTAAAAGCATTTTTGTTTATCATCTCATTATTTGCATACATTTATTTTTGCTCTCTTTGCTTTATTAAAATTAATTTTTAGAAAACATAAAATTTTTAATTATTTTTCTTTAATTTATTTAGTGTATGTGTTCTTCTCAAAATGACACTTATAGCTTTCTCAAAAATAATTTTGTAACAGTTCGAGAAAATTTTGTGAGGTATTTTCTTCTCCCGATAAAGTGATTTAGCTTTTAAAATAAAATTTATCTCATGTCTCATCCCGAATTTTTAGGTCTTAGCTCGGCCTATTAATTTACAACCTTTCTTCCCGATAAATCAAAATATTCAGCTGAGGTCAGGCTTCTAATTATTTCGATCTCACTTCCGATAAACCTAATTCCAATTCCCACATTCTTAGGTCTTGACCCGACCTATTAGTTTGATGTCTGACTCGTCGGTCCTCCTCACGACCATAAACTGACTCGTCGGTCCTCCTCACGACCCTAAACTAACTTGTCGGTTCTCCTCATGACCATAAACTGACTCGTCGGTCATCCTCATGACCATAAACTGACTCGTCGGTTCTCCTCATGACCATAAACTGACTCGTCGATCCTCCTCACGACCATAAATTGACTCGTCGGTCCTCCTCATAACCCTAAACTGACTCGTCGGTCTTCCTCATGACCATAAACTGGCTCGGCGGTCCTCCTAATGACCATAAACTGGCTCGTCGGTCCTTCTCATGACCATAATCTGACTCGTGTTTGCATTACACTATACATATCTACATCATGTTAGCATTTATTCATGTCAGCATCCATCCCATGTTTTTTATCATTGAATCTCGCATTTTGCCCTGTGAACTACGTTCTGGTCTGATTCCTAGCAAAAGGGTACGTAGGCAACTCGATAAAAATTTCAGTACGACCAACATCATGTGCATGTTAGTGTGCTTGTGGCCTAAGATTAACGGCTTGGTCAAATGGTTGTTGTCTTTGGGTCTTTGATACAACCTGCTCCACGCGTTGCTATGCAAGTTATATCAAAGAGGGGCAACTGTGCACACCCCAATTTGACCCCACCCAATCTTAGGCGAATCCGATGATGAAAACAGATGGATTAGTGCCTTCGTACGATCCTCAGGTAGTGATCCAAGTTCAGTATTTGAACCTGGAACCTTCGAACCAATAAAATTTTGTCGAACCATCGAAACTTGCTGCCCAAGTAAGGCGACCGCCAACTTGCATTGTGGCGCCCGTCATAAAACTTTGTAAAAATCCTAGCCACAAGTGGCGACCGCCACATACCATCATGGCGACCACCATAGAACTTTGTGGAACCTTCCAAAAACATGGCGACTGCCAACTTCAAATGGCCTGACGTGTCCCAAAATGTGGCAACACCCCATTGGTTGAAGAATTCTATAAATACCATACCTCATCGTACGTTTTCAGTATGAATTTTGAGTGAGAGAAACTCTGCCGATATACCGAGCGATTCCGAGCCTTGACGCAGAAATCCTGCCAAGATACTGAGTCCCGAATCTCCAATACCTATCTTGAAGCCTACATTGCTTGGATCACCACCCGAGGATTGGACAATTGGAGCTCATTCTACCGACTTGAGGATTCTACAATTCAGGTACTCTGTTTGGATCCCTAGTCCTTCTAGCCCTATTCCCTCTCTTTTGGGGCGGTCAGATTACATTCAATTTCAATTCATGTATTCTTTTACATAATCTTGTCATCATTTACATTATTTTATTTATTTTAGTTGCCTTAATTTCATTTAATTTAGTTGCACTAATTTCTTAGTTCATACTTTCACACTAAATACATTATCTTTTTCTTTAATTAATTCATTAATTAGTGCTAACATCAATTAACAATACGACTAAATAATGTCGTTATTGTTATAATACAAAGCACTTACATAAAAATAGTTGTAATTATTAATATTACGTCCATTTAAATTCTAGCATTTTATTATCTTTCTCTTTCTTTTTATATTAAATTAATACTCAAGTATTATTTATTTTCCTTTTCTTTTAACTAGTGTAATCTAATATTTCACCTTATTTCATTTATTTAATGCTCCATTTTAATCTCTAACTTTTATTTTATTTTCTAGCATTCCACTTTATTTTTATGTAATAATTAGTTTGTTGGTTCATTTTATTTCTTTTATTAGTTAAATATTCCTTTTCTTTTAGCTTAATGTAATTTTCTTTCAATGCATTAGTTATTTCTTTTTCATTTTTTTCTTGTAGTTTTAGTGTAATTTTCTAATTTTTATTTTCTCTTCCTTTTATCTTCTTTTATTATCTATTTTATTTTCTTTAAATGACAATACTACATTTTCTTTGCTCTATATTTAATGTTAGTTTAAATGTTTCTTAACTAGATTTAATCTAATTTTCTTTTGTTAACTTTTATTTTTCATTTTCTTTTCATTTTCTTTTAACAATAAGTGTAATTTTTCTAAATATTTTGTCATTAGCTTTATTTTCATAAAAATGTTCCATAGCTTTATTTTCTTTTATTTGTCTTCTTTTCTTTTCTTTTCATAAACTTAAAAAAATCATAAAAAGTTCCTTTAAACTAAATTTTATCTTTAAAGTATAATTTTCTTTTGATTTCTTTTTTCTCTTATTTTCTTCTTTTAGCATATAAAATATGAATAGTTAGGTTTCCTTTTAATAGTTTAAATAAATATTTTTCAACCTTTTCACTTAGTATCTTTTTCTTTTACAAACTTCTTTTTTATTTTTTTTCTTTGGATTCTTTGAATTCTTAAACTCTCTTTTGTCATTTTCTTTGTTAATAACCTTTCTTTTACGTATAGAATGTGCATGCATTTTATTTTATCTTTTCATCATGGTAACGTTAATTTAGCTTATTTTGACAATGTGCATATTTTAGTTACTTTTTTTAAAATCTTGTTTGGTTTAGTGTATTTCTTGTTAGCAAATCATGTTTAGGTAATTTTGGCATATCCAACCATATTTTTATTCTTTTATACAAACCATGTTAGTTTAGTTTATTTTCGTGAATATTGCATGTGGGTATGTGTTTCATGAATCTTTTAGATAGAAATTGTATGGCATTGGACTTAGAAATTTTCTTTTAACACACTTATTTTGGAGTGTTATGTATATATTTTATGTATTTTATATACTTGATTTTAAATGTTATCTTTTTACTCATATTTTCTTTATTTGCATGCATTTGAAAATTTTTATTAAAGAACCAATGATGATTAGTAAAAGTCAATCTTACGGTTGGGCGAACGAGGTGCTTAACACCTTTTCTGATTCGTACTTTAACCCCCGGACCTTCTTTCTCTGGTTAAATACTTTTAAGATCAGTTAGCCAATTTTGTTTTTCTTTGTTTTTCTTAAAAACTAAGTTGCGACTCTATTTTCAATAAAAGGGAGTTTTCAAAAGTTAGTTTTCAATGTGTTAAATTATTTTTCAAAATATCTTTGAATTCTCTCATTTATTTTGTAACCCCCAAATCCCAACGCCACATAAGCCCGAAATGGTAACCGTGGAATAGACTTTCAAAATACTGCTAGATCCATTATCAAATACAAATAATAATATCCTACTATAGTAAATTAAACAATTTAATAGTAATATGCTATCCATTATCAAATACAGATAAAAAAATCAGCAAGAAAAGGTATCCTTTTGTGTTAGAGAATGTTTAATAAAATTGATGGGATTTGCAAGGATATAAGGATTCTTAATCAGGAGACTTCAATCATAGAATAAAATGTAGCTCAATTTTTTTCTTCCGTTTGGTTTTCGAACAACGAGATTTCTCATTATAAAAAAAACTTGATATTATATTATTTTATTTTGCAAAATATATATTTTTAATTTGATTATTAGTGACAACAATTGTCATCACTAAAAAATTAGAAGATTTTGACGACCCTTTATTGTCACTAAAAGTTATATTTTTAAATTTTAAAATACTATTAAATTTTAAAATACTATTTTTAGTGACGATTAATCTCCATAGTGATGAAATTTGTGTATATTTAGTTACAAATATATCGTCACAAAAAGTGATTATTTAGTGACAACTTATTGATTTTGTCACTATATACTTTTAGCTATGAATTTTTAATGATAACTCTGTGACAATTGTTTTATTGTCACTAAAAGTCTTTAGTGACAAAGGACTTCTAGTGACAAATAATAAATATTTTATGACTATTTTTAATTATTACTAATGATTAATTTTCTTGTAGTGGGTTTGAAGTAGACTTTTGAAATACTTCTAGATCCACTATCAAATACATATAATAATATCCTATTATAGTAAATTAAACAATGGTTATATGCTGTTAGATCCATTATCAAAACAGATAACAATATTAGCAAGAAAATATGTCCCTTTGTCATAGAGAATGTTTAATACCAAACACTTTCTTTTGTAACAAACATGTCTCTGGCATTAAACAAGAATTGATGTCAAAATTGTTGGGATTTTGAGGGCTCAAATCCCCTACGCAGCAGAAACAGGAACGTAGGCTTCAATCCACACAAAGCAAATAAAGAACAAGAATAAGAACACGAATATACGTTGTTCGGCTGACTGCCTATCTCCACGGGACAAGAAAAAAAATTCACTATTATCAATAAGGATTACAATCACTCTCTCACACTCACACTGTATTTGTGGTCTCAAACTTGAGTCTCTCACTGTCTTTCTATACTCTTTCTAGCCTCTCTACTGAGCCCTCTCAAGTGTATAGACGACCTTCTGGGTTTCTATGAAACATAAAATCCTTATATAGGCAGCACCTAGGTCAAAACTTAACCCTAGCCGCCGTGCAAAAAATTGCTACTGCGCCCAGACTGATCGATCCGTCTAAAAGATCAACCGATCCGTCTTTCATAGGTCTCAGTTTCTCTGCCTTCTACAGAGCTCTTGCGCATGTGTCGACCCACTTTTCAATCTTTTAATGCTATCCAGAAGTCCTACCGAGCATGGATACCAAAATTCGAGACATCAAATCAACAGAAATCATTTTAGTGTAATACTAAAATTGATGGGATATTTATAAGGATATAAGGATATAAGGATTTTTATTCCTGAGACTTCAATTTTAGAATAAAATCTAGCTCAATTTTTTTTCTTCAGTTTGGTTTTTGAATAACGAGAAATAAAGTGCGAGACCTGTCATTTATGTGAGTGAAGCAATTCAATTTCACTCAAATCTACCTTTTATAAGATTAGATTTAGTCCCCCATATGGGGATAAACTGTGTTAAAGGGAATACAATCACTTCCAAGTTTATATATCAAACACATAACAAGTTGACACTTTCATAAATTGTCCAATCTTATGCCAAGGTTTGCAATACTAAAATAATTGTGCTTGTAGCTATAATATTGTTAGTATAAATGGTGGTAGCAGTGAGAGGTAGGGGTAATGATGGAGGTGGTGATGGTAACAGTGGCAGTAACAACATTAGCAACATAGGAGTGCTAGGGTGGTAGTGACAGTGTTGGAGGTGGTGGCGGTGGCAATGGAGTGTGGTTAGATGGTGGTTGGTGGTTGTAGTGGTGTGGTGGGGAGTAGTGGCAATGGTGGTGTGGTGGAGTGTAGTGACTGGATGGTTATTGTGGTGTTAGAGTAATGGTAGTAATGCAGTGATTTTGTCTTATTAAATCTAAAAAATATATTTTCTACCTTCAAAAAATAAATATTTTTGGCTAAAATTAATTTATTTTCAGTGACTCAAGTAATTATTTTTCGTTGGCTTTTAGTCTTTTTGTTCAAAGTTACGAAAAAGTCATGTGTCAAATCATTGCATTTTCTCTTCATACATATGGTAACTTATAGTCATTTTTTAACTAAGGCCTCGTTTAGCAATTGGCTTTAAGCTAGGTTTTTTGTCTTTTTGTTTAAAATCTGAAAAACTAAAAAAGCCTCGTTTAGCAATCCAAAGGCTTTTAGTCTTTTAGCCTTTTTGTTTTTTACATATTTTTTACATATTTTTTAAAAATATCATAACTTTTATTATACACATCTATGTTTTATAAAAATATATTTTTAAAATTTACTTGTCAAAATCTATCAAACAAGATTTATATTATCAACAAAGCCAAAGTAGACCGGGAAGAAGTTCTTGAATTGACTAAGCTTCAAACTGCTTTTTGGGTTAAAATCGAGATGGGGCTAACTGAAATTCCCACCAACCAGATTAACTTTAAGCTTCATGAAATTAGGAAGCTCACCCTTAAAAGGCGGAAGTGGAAGACAATAGCGTGAAAGGGGTCTCTACGTTTTTTCCTGGTTTTTGTTTGGCTCTTGGTTGCATGGGCTGCTGCTGTTGGGTGTGTTTTGCCTTTTGTTTTTCTCCTTTGTTTGGTCTCTCCCAAAACTTTGTTGGAGGCATTTTAGCTTGTACTGCTTCCTTTTGAACCAGTTCACCTAAAATGCTCCTGTTATCCTTTTGTGGATTGTTTTTCTTGTAATCTTTCTGAGCTTGAAATCAATCTATCTTCACTTTTTCTTGTTGAACTAAATAATCACAAACTTGTAATTAAAATATTTTCTCTTTTGTATTACTCAAAGAGAGAACATTTGTATTTATAGATATAAAAGAAGATAGATACAAAAATATTAGATACAAATATTTGAATGTTTAAAATGTAAAGCCTATTACCTCAATAGCCCCCCTCAAGATGTAAAATCCAATGGTTGGATTTGCAGCTTGTCTCGAAAGAGTTGAAAGGATGTGGAAGGTAAGACCTTTGTGAGAATGTCAGCAATCTGATCCTTAGAAGAACGGAACTGAACTTGAAGCTCCTTTCGACGAACTTTGTCACGAATAAAATGAAAGTCGATCTCAATATGCTTAGTGCGAGCATGGAAAACAGGACTTGCAGACAAATAAGTAGCACCAAGATTGTCACACCACAGAATGGGAGATTGAGAGAGAGAGATACCAAGTTCAGATAACAAGGACCGTAGCTAAGAGAGTTCTGCAGTAGCATCAGCTAATGCCTTATATTCTGACTCTATAGAGGATCGCGCAACAGTGCGTTATTTTCTTAATGACTAAGAAATTAAATTTGTACCCAAATAAATCGCATAACCGCCAGTGAATTTGCGATCATCTAGGCATCCTGCCCAGTCAGCATCAGAAAAAGCCTGCAGTTATGACGAGGTAGATTTTTGAAGCAAAAGACCATAGTTTGAAGTGTGCCGGAGGTAGCAAAGAATGCGTTTCACAACTTGCCAATGCGAATTCGTGGGGGAATGCATATATTGACAGACTCTATTGACCGCAAATGCAACGTCAGGTCGTGTGATGGATAGATATTGGAGTGAACCAACAAATTGTCGATAAAGAGTGGGATCTTTAAAGGGAGATCCGTTGGCAGCAGTCAACTTCATTGTAGTAGAGAGAGGTGGCAACATGCTTTGAATGGTCCATTCCAGATTTCTAAAGGATATCCAGAATATATTTGCGTTAGGACAGGAAAATACCATTATATTTAGAATGAACCTCGACCCCTAAAAAATAATGAAGATTACCAAGGTCCTTGATGGCAAACTTTTCATCAAGAGAAAACGAGAGAACCAGGCGCGGGGTGCTTGCTTAAGATCATAAAGAGACTTGTGAAGTTTACACACATAGTTAGGATGATCCAAGTCAACAAAATCGGGCGGCTGATGCATGTACACTTCTTCAGTACTAAGATCCCATGAAGAAAAGCATTATGAACATCCAATTGGAAAATAGACTAACCTCGAGAGATAGTAATGGAAAGAACAGTCCAAATTGTAGTAGGTTTAACGACGAGACTAAATGTTTCAAAATAGTTGAGACCTTCTTGTTGATGAAAACCTTTTGCAACCAGATGATCTTTGTAATGTTCAATGGACTCATCAGCACGACGTTTGATCCAATAAACCCATTTACACCCAACAATATTTGAACGAGGAGGAGGAGGTTGAAGACTCCAAGTGCCATTACGAATTATGGCATTTATTTCAGCAGACATGGCTTGGCACCATAAGAGATTTTTGTTTGCAAGTGTAAAGCATGTTGGTTAAGTAGGAGGAACAGAGGACTGATCGGATGTCGAGGTTAAAGATGGGTGGGTGAGCAAAGCATTTGGATTTTGTGACATGTGGCGTAGAACCATTGGGTGTGTTCGGGTAGAAGGAACGATGGAATTAATTAGGGGGTTTGCTTTTAAATCAACAAAGAGATCGAGGCCCCCAGAATTATGAATGGTGGGAGAAGTAGAGGATGTGGGAGAGTGAGACAAAGTTGGAGTTAGAGTAGGAGGGACTGAATTATAATTATTGGAAGAGAAGGGATAATGATGTAAATTGGGAGTGGAATTAAAAATAAGAAAAGAAGATGTAGGGGTTGGAGACACCAAAACATGGGATGAAATAGGTAAAGAAGAATCTGTGGAATGTGAGGAAATTAGAGATGACAGTAGTTGGGGAGGGCTTGAGTGCTGCGAGTTGGGTCGTGGATGTCACGGTGGCCGTCGATTATGGCAGATGGGTGCCCAAAAGGGAAGGAGAAGTAGATGGAATGGGTGCCGCGAGAGGGTGAGGTTGAGATGTGATCTGACGAGTTTCCTGGAGAGGAAGATTGGTTTGAATGGATTGGAGCAACGAAGAAGTGACTGGGAGTGAGATAAGTGGACAAGGTGATATGGAGGATGGCCGAACCAGTGGGGAGAGAAGGCGCGGCTGAGTTGGAGGAAGTTGAGATGAGGAATCTGGTGACTATATTGTAGGGATTGGAGTTGAGTGAGCAGGTGAAGAAGATAAGGTGGGTGACCGAAATTATAGGATTGAATGAGTCGGAGAGTGATTTGAATGATTAGGTAAAGAAGATGAGGGTGGGAGCAGAAATTGTTGAATCGAATTGGTGGGAGAATGATTCAGTGGAGGTGGATAAGAGGTAATTTGAGATAAGCGTGATCCAGTTGGTTGCAAATTGGAATTGAACGGAGCCGAAAATGGGGAGATCGGGGGAAGGGGGATTGGGAGATAAGCTTGCAGAATTGGTTGGCCGAGTTTAGGGGATGATTGTCGAACTGCTAGGATGGGATAGCAACGGGGAATTCAGGTGTGGGGAAGCTGAAGAAATGGGGGGTGGTGGAGGATGAATGTGGAGAGGAAATGTGGCAAAGGGGGATGATGAATTGGAGGAGTTTGGTGTTGAACCGATAACATTAGCATTGGAAAAGGAAAATTTATTTTCATCAAACCGAACATGGCGTACTATGTAAATGCGATTAGTTGTATAATCAAGGCAACGATAGCCCGAGTAAGACATACTATAGCCGAGAAAAACACACGGAGTGAATCGAAAGAACACACGGTGTGAGACAGACTATAGCCGAAAAAAACACATGGTGTGGATTGAAAGAAAACTTTATGTGAGTGATAAGGACGAAGATAAGGATAACATAAGCACTCAAAAGTTTTTAAAAAATGATAATCTGCAGAACGATTAAACAAAAGTTGTATCAGGGAGAGATTATGAGAGACACGAGACGGTAGATAATTGATTAAATAGACTGCAGTCTCAAAAGAAAAATGCCAATATTTATGAGGAACAAAACTGTGAGCAAGAAGTGCAAGTCTAGTTTCGACAATATGATGATGCCGACACTCAAAGTCTGAAAATACCCGAAGTCTGAAAATAAAGACGAAACTTACGATATTCGCCACCCCAATCAGTTTGAACAGACTTTAATTTTTGAGAAAATTGACGTTCGACCATGACATGAAATTTCGTAAAAAGATCAAACACGTTAGATTTATTAAACATGGAAAAATACCAAATGTTACAAAGTACTTATGACAATCACTAGAAGAAATCAGGGAAGGACCCCATACATCACTGAAAACTAAATCTATTGGAGCTAAATTTTTATTCTCAGTACAAGGTAAGGAAAGTCCAGACGACTTGCCAAGTTGATAGGCGTGACAAATGGTTCTGGAACACAGTTTTAGAGAAGAAATAGGTAGAGCATGAGACTTCACGACTTGACGAAGAACACGATAATGAGGATGTCCAAGACAATGATGCCAGGAAGTGAGAGGAACGCATTCGGAAGATAGTGCCAAATGAGAGGATGGCGCAGAGTGAAGCTTGTAGAGACCATCTTCATTCTTGCCTTGAAAGAGGATTTTCTTGAAAACTTGATCCTAAACAAGAAAATGAGAACGGTGAAATTCAAAGAAAACACGATTATCTTTGTTAAATTGATGGACAGAATGTAAGAATTTAGTGAAAGAAGGCACAAAAAGAACAGTGAAAAAATACCGTGACCATTACCGATGCGCAGTTGAGAGTTCTCATGGTAGTCTTCAATGTTGGAGAGACTGGCAATGTCAGGAGTCACATGATGAGTGGCGCCGGTATCAGGCAACCAATCCATCGGAACAGATTGACTAGCTGCATAGGTAGTGAGATGAGATTAACAGTGTGGTTAAACTGATAATAGCAGTGAGCAGCGGTATGGTTGTTGAGACCACATATTTGACAGCGAGATTGACTGTCAGAGGATGAGAGAGGAAGAATGCCAACAGACGAAGAGCGAGGGCAACCGCGACCATAATGACTGTGGCTACCATGACCTCAAGAACGAGAAGAACTAGAGGAGCCCCGATTGTGTCCAGAATGAGAATCACGATTGCGGGTAGTGGTCTGAGTAAGGTTGGCTTGAGGAGCATCAGAAGGGGATGAGATCTGAAGCGTGGAGAATGTATCTCGGTGGAGAAACTCATGACTAAGTAGGAGACTGTGAAGTTCAGAAAATGAGACTAGTTCTGAACGAGCGGCAAGAGTAGTAATAAGATCACGAAATTCGTGTTTAAGGCCTTTGAAGATATAGAGATTGAATTCGGCTGGAGAGAGAGGTTTACCAACGGCAGTAAATTCATCTGCAAGAGTTTTTGCTTTATGGAGAAACAAAGTGACAGAACGTTCCTTTTATTTCAAGCTCTAAAGACTCAAGTGGAGCTAAAGAATCCGGGTCTAAGAAGCAGAAGCAAGAGAGTTTCAAGAGTAACCCAAATCTCACGAGAAGTGGTGAGACAAACAGCTAATGGCAGGATTTCATCAGAAAGGGAGGAGATCAACAAATTCATGATGAGTTGATCTTGAGATACCCAAGCAGCATAAGCAGGAATCTAGGTGGGAGCACCATTGCGTAGGAGGGTGGGTGGAGGGCATGGAAAGGTGCCATCGACAAAGCCAAGAAGATTCTGACCGCGAAGATATGGGGACAATTAAGTTTTTCAATAGAGAAATTTTTTAGAAGGTAGCTTGATTGAAATGAAATGATGAGCATTGTTGAGAGAAATTGGTTGTACAGTTTGAGACTGCATTGTAATTGAAGAGGAATAAGAAGAATTGACACTGGATGTCTCTGATACCATGTTAAACTAAATAATTACAAACTTGTAATTGAAATATTTTCTCTCTTCTGTATTACTCAAAGAGAGGACATTTGCATTTATAGATGTAAAAGAAGATAGATACAAAAATATTAGATACAAATATTTGAATATTTAAAATGTAAAGCCTATTATCTCAATATTGTTGTTCAAAAAAAAAATTATATTAAATATAAAATTATCTAAAAATAAATTTTTAAAAATTATAACAATTTTAAATCATGCTATTTGTCTTTTGGTTTAAAATCACTTTAAACTAAAATTTTTTGACCTATTGCATTTTGACTTAATTATCTTTATAATTAACCAAACAAATAATTTGCTTATTTGGATTAAAGTGACTTTAAGCATAAAACCTGACATAAAGCCAAGTTCCTAAACGAGGCCTAAATAATAACTTTTCAGTTATTTAGCTTAAATCAAGAAAATTGAAAAACTAAAAAGAAAATCTAGTTTTAAGCTAGATTATCAAATGAATCCGACGTCATACCAAATACCAAATACCAAAAAATACAAATTTTTTTTTTTTTTGCTTTAAATGGAAACAAAGGGACCATAAATTTACAACTTCATCCTGTACTCTCTCTCTCTCTCTCTCTCACTCTCTCTCATCTTTAGTTACTTTTGAAATTCCGCTGATCAAGAGAAGTAATGAAATTCTTGCTAGTCCCATAAGTTTGTACTAACTGGATTTTGAATCAACCAGTAGTTATGCCCTAACTCTGTTTAATCCCCACCTCTATAATCTCTCAAGGATCGGTTGCAATAAAGTGGGATATATATATATATATATATATATATATATGCAGATTGTTTGGGGGAATCCAGTGGTACAGACTCATCACTATCTTCTCATGCCTTGACAAATCATTTTCTCTCATTAAATCAACACTGACCTCTCCATCTCATCGTCATCATCAACTTCATGCAAACAAAGCAAATCACACATGCAAGGTTTTCATACTAATTAAGACCTATAATATGTACAATCAGTTGTTGTAGGAGTATAAGACTATACATCCATTATTGCTCTTCAGGGATGTTGCCATCTGCAACAACAAAGCAGCCGTACGTTGTCGGTCCAAGACTCTTCAATTATAAGCTTCAATTGGTCTTTAATTCTTTGGGCATATTGTATTAAAAGCAAGCAAGATTGATGCACCTTAAGGCCATGTTTGGATTTAGGCACTAAAATTCTGGATTGAATTATTAGTTCAAAATAGGTTTAATTATTTCTCATATTTGTGTTGCGGGACAAAAAGTTTGAATTGAATTATTAATTCCTTGTTTTCCGGCCCTTATACGTATTTTGATGTAGGATTATCACGAGATTATATATATAAGGCTATTTGAAACTAATCCCATATATATTCATGTTTGGCAACTATTGAGAGGTAGTTAAGAAAATCCTCAAATCAACTTAGCACCCCATATGGGGGATTATTTCATTCCTATACGAGGAGTGGTGGGTTGACTAGTTCTAAGACTATTTTGAGAGTTTTGTACATGAAATAATTTAATTTTATTAAAATTATGTTAAACCAAACAATATATTATTTATCTTTACATTGTCATACTGTCAACCAAACATCATTCAATGCCAAAAACAATATACGAACAATCAAATCTATGATATTTTGAGCACTAATAATTTTAATACACTTATTATTATATAAAAATAATCTTCCATGAGAAATAAATCAATATAATATAGGAAGAGGGAGGTGAGATAGTCTAAAATAAATAGTTAGTGAGGGGACTAAAGGGGTGAAATAAGATTATTTTAAAGTATATCACTTAATTCCTTGTTTGGTTCATAATATGGGAAAAGAGTATAAACCCCATCTATATTCCCCATATAGGGGATTATTATAATCCCATGGGAGGGGTTTAATGCCACGACACTATCTTACTTCTTATCCCTCCTTGTGTTTTTCTCAATTAAACACAGTTTAGTACAACATATATTACACTATTAATCTTTTCCATAATAGTTTAATTACTAACTAGCGATTGGGCATAGGTAATGCATGTGTAAATTAATTATACAAATATTAAAACAGTTGAAAGAAATAAAGTAATAGAATAATAATATTAAGATAATGAGAGAAAAAACTTAAAAGGGCATTTTTGTCTAATGTAAAAGTCCACACAGTTTCAAAAAAAAGTTATATCAAATAGGTATTCTCCTTTAATAAAATAGTATAGATAATATAGATAATTCAAATACACCATTAATTCTATTAATCTAGAACTTCAACCAAACATGCCCTAAGAGTTTGATGAACTAGTAAAGGACCACAACTAATGTAATAATCCAAGCATATTACTGACCCAATAAATTAAATAATAATTAGTCTAACGACACTATCTAAAATGCATAAATTTAAATTATTAGTACATAATATCTCACTTATTTTTTTATATATATCAAATTAATTTTTATTTGTCACTAATACAAGACAGAATATCACACCTAGAAAAGTGTGACAAGATGTACATATACTAATTTTTTTATGCAAAGAAAATTTTATTATCAAAAAGTTTCCGCAGTGAGAACTACAGAGTGTGGGACGAGTTATTTCCCCCACCAACTAGAATAGTAGCAACTATCTCGATCATTAGATCATTAAGGCTTTGTTTACTTGACAAGTAAAGAAATAAAGACAAAAGAAACCATTTTATAATTAGTTGTGGTAGAAAAATATGAATCTCATGATAATATAATTTTTATATTCTTTTACAATATAAATTTTATGAAAATATAAGAATATGTATCACAAACATATAAACTAATTTTCCTACTTTCTCGCAAACTAATTAAATAATTAACAAAAGTTATTAATTTTCTTATATTTTCTTTACTTTACTTTGTAGAATATTTTATTGTGTAATTTTTTTGACAACTGAACATAGAATATTCACATACTCACTTTTATGGAAAATTATTAGGTATTCTCGAAGTACTATATATATATATAGGCGATGTTACGTGGTAATTAATCTCAGGCGATAAATGATCGCAACTCACGCGATCATTATAATTACTTAATAAAGATGAGTTATGATTATAATATTCGTACGGTAAAATTTTTTGTCAGTATATAAATTTTGTGGGAACATCTAGTAAAATTGTCACATAATTCTATGTGAATACCGAATAACTACTCAACTTTTGCAACTTATTCTTGATAAAATTTCAAATATTTAATTTTTCATTTAAGAGAATAACATCCACACATTGAATCAAACGCCTGCTAATCTACATCATTAATAGATTCATAGTGATGGAAACAATTCCCTGATGAAGAGCAAGGTTAGGGGCTCAGGGTACCACGACACCTGGACCTTCTCAGCAAAATGACAATAATGATCACAACAGTGTGTGTACAAGGCTAGTTTTTGTCTTGATTGACCTCGAGATATAAATGTCATCTTGCTTTGCTGATCCGAAACTGCATTAATGCCGGACTTCACAAAGGACATATGTATTTTATTGCCATTTCATAAGTGCATTCGTACGTGTATGTATATAGCTTTCTTTTGGTAATTCCTTTCATGTCCATTTTAACCATTTTTTTTATTTTTTTTACAAAATTTAGCAATTTAAAATTTTTTTTTTGCATGCAGGGAGGAGGCTTAAAGCTATTTTTTTAAAACTAAGCAACATTGTTTTTTGTTTATTTGGAATAAAATAAAAAATTTAAAAAATAATAATTTTAGACCGAGTTAATAGCATATACTATGCTTATGCATTTATATTAGCATTTATAGTACATGCTATGCCTCTGCAATATTCAATTTGTTGTAAGAAAGAATTAAATAAAAAGGATAAGTCAATCAAATACAATATATTTTTTTTTGATTGGAAATACAGGGACAGTGGGGAGGGGAGGGAAGATAATGGGAGAAGGGGGATAGAAAAACTCAAACCGCGAACTATTTGAGTAAAAATTTTTTAAAAAAGGTATAAAAATACTGAGGTGCCAAAACTGCTCCAAATACAATACTTAAAACTAAGATTTGAAAAGAGTGAAGGAAGAAAGAATGTGAAATTTTCACGAAATAACTAAAATAGTTATCGCGTGACATGATTTCAACCACACCAAATAAATTATTAACTTAATTTATAATAATGTGTGTGAAAATATAGATATTTGTACTATTAGTTGATTATACACTTCATTTTATCATCGGTCATGATACAGAAAGTTCTAGGGCAACGGATCTAGTTCCTTAAATACATAGCCCGGTTTGATAATATTTATATTTACTATTTTTTATTTTTTATTTTAATTTTTTTATAAATTGTAAACAAAAACACATTTAATAATTATTTTTGTTTTCAAAAAAGTATAAATAGTTTTCAAAATTTACTAAATTCTTGTAAATAAAAAAATATGTTTTTATTTGTTTTGCAAATAAGTTTTCTTTCTATTTTTATACATTCACCACCTCTAATCACCATTTTCGATCACCTCTCTCCTGCCACTACTTCCGACCATCGTCTCCGACCACTTCTTCCAGCCACCACTTTCAACCACCCATCTGACTGTTACTTTTGAACACCACATTCGATTATCATATATGACCACTGCCTCAATTATAATAATATTTAACCACCATCACTATTTCTTGTTATCATTAACACTTAACACCTCCTGTCACTACCTCCCACCATCAAACATAACCTAAGCCTCCGTTTGGTGGAGCATTTCTAATGCTTTTTGTTATGGCATTTTTCTTTTTTATTTTATAAGCTTTTTTTGTACTTTAATCATAAGTAACTAAAACTGAGATTTTTAACTAAAAATAAAAGGTCCTTTTTTTGTTTAAATTAAAGTTATTTTTTTTATTTTATCTCAATCATACTAAGGTCTCGTTTGGCAACTCAAAAGCTTTTAACTTTTTAATTTTTTAATTTTTTTATATAAATTTTTTTATATATATATTTTCAAAATATCATAACTTTTATTATATATATTTATTTTTTTATAAAAATTATATTCTTTTAAATTTACTCGTCAAAATCTATCAAATAAGATCTATATTGAAGATAAATTTATCTAAAAAAATAAAAATTTTAAAATTATAACAAGTTTAAACTAAGTTTTTTTTTCGTTTTATCCTAAAAGCAGTTTAAATTAAGTTTTTTAGCTTATTATTTTTTCATTAATGTTTGTGATTGAACGTTTGTATACATAGTATTTTCTTTTAAACTAACTTTTAATTATTATTTTTTACTAAAAATGAAAAAACAGTTATAAGAAAATGCATTCCAAAGAGAAACTAAATAGGGAAAAGAAAAACCCTAATGCAAGGTCCCTCTCATTCTCTTGCTCTCAACCTAACCAAATGCCAATACCATTCACCTGTCCCAGCCTCTCCCATCCCCACTCTCCTTTTTAAAGTCACGAGACCCACTGTCCCTGTTCTTTGAAGAGAGAGAGAGAGAGAGAGAGAGAGAGAGAGAGAGAGAGAGAGAGAGAGAGAGAGAAATGTCTCCAGAGGTCCTGGCAGAGGAACTGATAGAGAACTTTCAAGCTCCTTTCTCCACCATCACTCAACTAGCCTCTACATTGCAGTCTCAAACTGAAGTTTTATAATTTTCCAAGCATTAGTTATCACCATATATTCTAAACATTTTTCACCCCTCACATTTTTCTGTTTCTCTCTGTCGCTAGACTCGGTACCATGTAGGTCTCACCCCACAACCATCTCCAGCTCCTCCTTATCTTCTTCTCTTTCTCCTGTCTAACTCTTTCTCTCTCTCTTTGCTTTTTTCTTTCTTTTTTGTTTCAGGAGACCCGAGCGAAACCCATTAGACCTTAACAACTTTCCCGAAGATTACACTAGAGATGGTAAACAAGTTATTGAAGACAGCTCTTCATCTGCAGGTATATTACTTTCTCTAACTACTTTTATTTGAGTAATACAGTTTAATTATTAATCACAAGAAATTGAGTAAATGACAAAAAAGAAAGAAAAAAACAAATGGGTTGTCAATTTTTTGAATGATTGTGTGTTTTTTTGGTGGTGTATGTATGTGTGTATATTTATGAATCAGTGCAAATTAATCTGTTGTAGCTTTTGTTGATTTCTCCTTTTTCTTACCAGAATTTTATTTTGAAGCTTTAAATGCATTATTGCTCTTGAAAAGCAAGAAGTCTAAGCAGATAAAGAAGTTTGTAGGGTTGAATATTCATTCGCGATTAGGGCAGTTAGGGTTCGGCTTTTGCTCTGAGATTAGTCTCATCAAAGTTGCTTTAATTGGCAATTTGGCTGCAGGCTATAAGAAAAAGAAAAGCGGCGGCAAGGATGGAAAAGACGAGTGCGGGAAGGTCTATGAGTGTAGGTTTTGCTCCCTCAAGTTTTGCAAGTCTCAAGCCCTTGGGGGACACATGAACCGCCATCGCCAAGGCAAGTCATTTCTCAAGAGTACCATATTCAGAAACTAACTATACATATATGAACGGACTTTGTTTTTAGTTATACATTCAGAGAGAAAGGGTTGTTGTGTCCGTTAATGATTTGCCATGAAGCGCGGTCATGTCAATCTTTTCACGTCAACCAACCTTTGTGTTTCCAGCGGAAGAACAAAGTTGTTGTCCCTGAAATTGTTGGTGAGGGTCCGTTAGTGAGTTTGTGTTGATTTGATCTGATTTGATTCGTGTGTTTTGTGGTTTGCTCAGAGAGGGAGACAGAAACTCTGAACCGGGCTCGTCAACTGGTCTTCAGTAACGATAACCTCACTTCCCAAGCGGCTCATCATCTTGGGTACATGCGCGCACTTTTTCTTTCTCTCTTGTTTTCCTAATCTTCTTCCCCTCCTCCCCGCCCTCCATTTCTTCTAAACAAAATCCACACTTAGTATTCTTTTTCTTTTTACTTACTACAAACATTTCAAGGATCAGAACACAGAAGTTCGTTTTCTTTTTCCTCAATAGTTTTAATATCATTTTAATTAGCACCAAGATCCAAGATAGAGGTACCAAATGATTCATGTACTATTTTGAAGTATCGAAGAAGATGCCCATTTGATATCTCTCATTAGTCGTTATTAATTCACCCTCCACATTGATAGAATAATCCTCTTGCTTTCTTTCATTTGTTGATGTTTCTGTTTTGTGTTTTTGGTTTCTTTATTGCTGCTGAGTATGAATTAATTTTATGGTAATCTTAGCGGTGGCCAAACAATTCCACACGGAGGCTATCATCAAGCGGGCAACATGGTCGATCCAACAATACCTTTCAGACCAGTCTACCCATCAAGATTGTTTTCTGGTTCTTCCTCCACCATCTTACCATCACCGCCCCCGCCACCTCCGCAGCCGCCGCATCATCAGTCATATCTTTACACATCTCCTTCGCGTCTCGTCTCCTATCCCTCACAATATCCTCCACACGGCCACAATCCGGTAAACGATTACTTTCTAGGTCATGCCCTCTCCGGCAACAATCAATACAGCCAACCGAATCCTAACTACGCCGCGGCACCGACCGATGCTAATTACACCTGCATTGGTGCTCCAGTTGGACATGCGTTCACACCCGGAAGTGGAGGCGGCCGAGGGTCGGAAATAGGAGCCTCAGGCAGTGGCGGCGGAGGAGGTAGAGACGTGTCGCTGCACAATCAGGACGAAGGATTAAATTGGGGCCGAAGCTACGCAGGAACACAGCAACATTTGGATCCTTCGTCCATCAATCGGTTTCAAGATGGGTTCTAAAATATTTTGAGTGCGACTGCTAAGTTTTAATCTACTGTGGCACGCCACTCTTTTAGAGAGAGAGAGAGAGAGAGGGGAGAGAGAGGAGAGAGAAACGCAACAAAATGACAAATGGAGTCATGCAAGAAAGCAGGGGAAGTTTGATTTTTCTACAGGTTTGAAGTTTGGGGACAGCTTTTGAGCTCAGGTACATACTCGTCTAGTTTGGCTTGGAGCTGCGGATTGAATGAGGTCATGTTAGTATCTACTACATACTGAGAGGAAAACTAGAAAATGGGGGGCGCTGGTGCAGGTGGGACAACAAAGTTACATATGAACTGAAAGTTTCCAACCCCTTTTTGCTTTTGGATTTAATTTTTGCAAGGGAATGACCTCTTATTTCCATTTTTCATTTTGGGTTTTCCTTACTGTGTTCTCTCTTCCTCTCACTCTCTCTCCCCAAAAAAATAGGTATATTGTGGTTTCTTAAACCGAATTAGATCACCAAAATTGATGTTAAGAAGAATTATATTATAAAATGAACTCAGGTTAAGCACTGCACAATGTTGTGCTCGTTTGAATGTTTTTATTTTTGAACACATTTTTCTAATAAGAATCATTTATTCTATAGTATTTATTAATTTTATTACTCATGTAAAAAATTAAATTAATTAGATTTTATAACTATATAATTTGATTACATTTGTATTACCGATTTTTGCAAGATTATATTACCATTCATTTATTTTTCAATAAATGTGTGATCTACTCAGAGAGTTACTAATGTTTGATTAGTTTAATTTTCTGCACGAATAATCTACTTAATAAATATTAAATAAAAAATAATTTCGCTCATAAAAATATATAAAAAAGTTAAAAATTATTAAAAAGCATAACAGTGTGTTGTGTTTAAAAACACCAAATTCATTATAAAAAGAAATTTAAATAAATACCACATTGAGTTGTGGACTCACTCTAAGTTAAGAGATAATCTCAAATTATTAGTTGGATGTTCATATTATTTTTTATTTTTTAAAATTCTGTTTTGTAATTCAAATTTTAAATTATTGTATTTTTTATTATACAAATTTGTTTATAACAATATTTACAAATTTGCAGCGAACTCAAACAGATTTATTTATTAAGATCAATATTAAATGTAAAATATTTATATAAAAAGATGAAAGTAATTTTTTAGAATTCATTTTAAGAAAGCTCTAGATAAATAAACTTCAGTGATTTTTTTAATGTTTGCATGTTGTTTGAGTACATTATATTTGAAATTTTAAAAGAAAAAAATGTTTAATAGATATGATTGAGTTTTTTATTAAATATAAAACATAAGGAAAATATTAAGGCATTAATATTAAAATAAATTCATTTTATGAAATTTCCAATTAAATCAAACTTGAATATTTTTTTAATATATTTGCATGTTGTTTGAGTACAACATATTTGGAGTTTTAAAAGATAAATTTTTTAAATAGATATAATGGACTTTTTTTTGTTGAGGATAGAACTTAATTAGAGATAACATTAAGCCATTAATATTCAAAACAAAAAAAAAATCATATCTTGATGAAATATAAAATGAGAAATTTCTTAGTGTCGATTAAATCTTTAATACAATGAATTTTTTTAATGTAAATAAACTTTTGACAAAATGAGAAAATTTTTCATTACTAGAAATTTTTACAAGGAAAAATAAAAAGTTTCTGCAATGAAAAATAAAAAATTTCTTAGCATCAACAAGATTTTTAACACAATTGATTTTTTAATATTTATAAAAATTTATTACAATGAGAAATTTCCCATACCTTGATACAATGCAAAATGAGATTTTTTTTATGTTCATAAAAAATTTAATGATTGAATTTTTTTAATATTTTTAAAACTTTCAACACAATGATAATTTTTTCATACTTTGATGCAGTACGAAATGAGAAATTTCTTCATGTCAATAAAATATTTAACATAATGAGAAATTTTATAATATTTATAATCTTTTTCACACAATAAAGAAATTTGCATACCTTGATGCAATGCAAAATGATAAATTCCTTAGTGTCGGTAAAATTTATATACCACAATGGAATTTTTTTTAACATTTATAAATTTGTCAACAGAATGAGAAAACTTTTATACCGATACAATGCAAAATGGGAGATTTCTTATGCATCAATAAAATTTTTTACACGTTATTTTTTTTTTGAAACTTGATGCAAAGAAAATGAGAAAGAGGAGAAAAAAAGTAAATCATGTGTAGAAAAAAAGAGAATAAGCAAAAGAAAGTAAGAAAATTTCTAAAAAAGAAACATCAATTTATATGCGAGAAATTTCTGAGTGTACAAAAATAATACAATATAT
>JAOTRH010000002.1:3512937-3557992 GCA_034768845.1 Heliamphora exappendiculata
AACAAACATAACGAACTTTATATAATAAATTAATTTAAACTATATATATATATATATATATATATATATATATATATATCCGAGAGTGTGCCAATTAAGAGAGTGTGCCAATTAAGAGCACCGCAGCGTGTCGTCCCTCAAATGGCAGTCCATGTTATATGAGCAATTTGATTTATTATAAAAGCAAATCATATCATACTCAATGCTATCTCCATATTAAATCACAAGTTGGAAGAAGTCCCTGATTAAATTAATGTTGGATACTTAAATCCCTGTTCAAGTCTTGTACTCTGGTTTGCAGTGAAGTCATTGCATATAGCTGGCGACCAAGAACAAAAGAAAAGAAAAGAAAAGAAAAGAAAGTTCCTTCAGCTAAGACTCTAAACAAAATGAAAAGCAACAAGACACAAATGAGATGGATGACAGGAAAAAGGAGGAAAAGAAACGCAGTGGAAAAGAATCACGACAATGAAGGAACTTGCGCTTGGCACAAAATGGATGGAAGTTTTCATTTAAGGGAGCACCGAGAATCGAGCCATGTGATAATATCATTCAGTACAGCAAATATTCTGTCATCCGGTTCCCCTTCCAGAATGCAGTGATAACCCTCTTCATAGATCTTTAGGGTTTTGTCTCTGCTAGAAGCCTTGTCATAAAGAAACCGACTCACCAAGGGATCTGTCAATTTATCAGCAGCGCCATGAAGAATAAGCAATGGAGATGAAACCTGCACCATCTCTAGAAATGTGAATTTTCTTTAACGAAGCGTGGAAGCTAAGGCCGGTGTGAAGTGATTAGCTAAGGAATATTGCATCGTTCTAAGAAAAACCGGGCAAGCAAATAAACATAAATGTAAACTGACCTTCTCCACATGTGATTCAATGTAATTTGTAGTCTTCAAAAGTTCCACAGCAGTCTTTAAGCGCATTGGATCAGAGTAACAGATCACATTGTATGGAGCCTAAGAAACAAAGAAAACAAGGATCAAGTTCCATGAATATTTCCTTAAATAAATATATACGTGTATATATATATATTACGCGTGAAATCTAATTAGAGAATTGCCAGATACGATAACTAGAAGACAAGTGTTCCTAGTATAGAGAATCTGAGAACTGATGTAAATGAAAGTGCAAAGATTTAACTTAATGACTTTATTTACGGGCAAGAAATGCTGATCCTAAAGCAGGGTCGGCTAGATGCACATGGAAGTCCTGTGCCTTTTATGCATCGTTGTCGAATTGAGATTTGATTCCTTCATCAATATCCAAATTTTCATCAATCACAAATCAAAAGAAATCATGAATCAGGAGATTCATAATTACAACGTAAACGATAAAAATAAAATGCAAAATACACATAAAATAGGCACAAAAAAAGTGTGATGTATAATTTTTAATACTAACGCGCTTAGCTCATCTAGTGGGTGAGAAATTCTCCTCAGCTCTTCTAAATTTGCATCAAGGTTTACTGCTTTTGTCAAGAAAATGACACCACTAAAACCCAAGGATGGGAATTAAGGGATTTCTAAATATTTGAACAACTAAAAACAACTTCTAATTCTCAAGCCATAGTTGTAGAACTTCTGCGATATTTACTTGCTACGCAGCTCCTATCATATTCTAGATGAAGTGTCCTCGTGAGAACTTATAAGATCACTATCGGAATATTAACAGTCTTCTTATAATTTTTTTTTTTGCAGATCTATTAGAATGGTCAAAAACATGGAAAGAAAGGGATTTTGGAATGCCTTTCTTGTCCTATTCCTTCTATTCAACATTAG
The DNA here is from genome assembly GCA_034768845.1 of Heliamphora exappendiculata. Classification (NCBI taxonomy): domain Eukaryota; kingdom Viridiplantae; phylum Streptophyta; class Magnoliopsida; order Ericales; family Sarraceniaceae; genus Heliamphora; species Heliamphora exappendiculata. The sequence goes on from JAOTRH010000002.1 coordinate 3,514,721, forward strand.
AAAAACCAAAAAAAGAATACTCGAGGTGAATTTATTAGAAACAAAATGCTGCAAGCACATAAATTGCATCAGACTAGAGTCGTAAAGACGGGGAGAAGATGGCTAAAGAAGGGTTAGAAGAACATTCTTCCAGCAACCAGAGATCTGTAAATGATGTATACAGATGTTTCTATTGAAAAGTCATTCATTTAGGGCAATGATAATTAAGCGGGAAAGTGCAACAGGCCGATTCAGCCATCTCCAACTTCGTGTTTAGCTGTTCTTTTCATTTAAATTAAAAATACCTTTTCAGGTACCACTATTGTAGCAACATTTATTTTAAGCAATATACATTTATCTTCCACTTACAGAGGACGGGAAGACATGCTCCTACACATCTCAAATAATAGAAGCTGAAATTAGACCTTAGCTCATAAATACAAAAGATGACAAATTAATCCCTCTTGTAAGGTCCTCGAATTCAGCTGAAGAATAATCATTGTATAGGAAAGTAATATTTTCCACTCATACACCTAAAGAAGGAATAATCAAGTAAAAACAACGATATTAATTTAAAAGGAACTGCTTCTTTAAGTTCACAGCCATTTCACAATTGGATTTAACATCGTCATGTTGGGCTTCAAGCCGTATGACGAGCAAACTTCTCATTTACCGCTTTCTATTATTTCCTGTGTCAGTCTTTAAGGAAGGAATTCACAATGAGGTAACAAGATTTGTTGAAGTATTCTGTAAAACTATGTAAAAAACAAGTACATTTTGAAATTACAACAATATACATACATGCATACATATATATATGCAAGATGTATCCACAACAAGAAAGTAAATGAAAAACAAACCATTTTCCTTTTCTTCAACTCTCTGAATGCTAGCTCAGCTAGGTCTTTCTGGGGTACAAGCTTTGCTTTTGGCATGACCTTAGACAGCAGTGTTATGGCCTTTACAATGGCTTCAGGCGGTGTCACGTCCTCTGAAATCTTAGCAGCAAGTCAAGGTCAGATTTCTTTCTTTTTTTTTTGTTCACAATAGTTGCAAATGCAATACTTGATTCCCCAGGTTTTCCATAACACACTTTAAACAACAGTTGCAAATGCAATACTGGTTGTAGGAAGGCAAAGTTCAATTGAAGTAAATTGAACAGAGGGCATGTAAACATGTGGACATGTAAAATACTGATCGTGTGCAATACTGACTGAATATATGGTGAATTGTGGATGTGTAAATACACCTGATTAGAGCAAATGGAACATATGGAGCCAAACTTCATCGTAAAGCATACGGAGCATCAGAAGATTCAGAAACCAACCTTCATCTGGTGGCCCATATGTTCAAATATCATAAAAAGCTGGAGTCCAGCCAGCCCATGATCAAAATTTAATTGTTTGTGCCAGTAAAGAGTTTCCAGAAAGGTTATCAATCCATGAGTTTTAAAACTTGGAATAGATGAAAAACTAAATTATGATATCATGATCTTTCATTAGCCAGGAAATCCGAATACAAAACTAAATAAAAGGCTGGAACTTCCAATTTGAAGAAAATTTAAATACTGCTGAAAGTTAAAAAATGATCAGCTAAATGACCTCATCAAGAATAGAACCTTTGGAGGGATGTGCTGTTAAATTATATTTCCACAAATTATGAATTCATGTGAAGATAATCCTCATAAACCTCACATAAATTCAACACGGATATAATGGTTCATCTTACAACTGCTAGATTGGCTCACCTTGCACATTGGGGCTACAAGGACTACTCCATCCCAGTCATGTGGTGTCTTAAGATGAACTTTGAGAGCTACAGCTCCTCCCATGGACTGGCCCAATATAAAGCAGGGCAACCCTCTCACTTCTGGTCTTCCTACAATCAGAAGCAAATTTCATAGGCAAGACTGACCAGTCAAATAAATCAAGTCTTGCAGCTCAATATTGAAAGGTAAATGAAAATCCTCGTAAGGCCCGGTCTCAAACGTTCATCTTGAATGATTTGAAAGAGTTGCGTCTAATTTATAACAATAACGGTCATTTCTTCTTCTTCTTTTTTTTTGCGATGAAAATGATAAAAAAATTAAAATAAACCCCAAATAAAAAGTTAGTGAGCCACACAGCTGAAGATAGGCCTCATGCATAGTAGCAGTTGTATCGCTCACTATAAATCGTGACAAGAGCCGGGATCATATTAAGAGGAAATCACACCTTTGATTTTCTTAAAATGTTCAATAGCATTGTCAACTATATCATCAAAGCTTGGGATGTAACCATGCAAGCCTTCAGATAATCCAAAACCCGGATGATCAACAGCATAAACTCCATAACCAGAAGCAGCAATTTGCTTAGCAATACCTGAAATCCAAAATTACTCCGAATGTCATATGGTTGCCCCACTTATTGTGAGGTGTCAAGGGACACTTCCAGCTTAATTAATATATCAGTACTCAAATACACATCTCAATTTAACCTGACCACAAACCTTCAAAGAAGAAGGTACAAGTATCACCATATCCATGACAAAAGCACAAAGCACCTTTAATTCGAACACCTGGTTTTGGCAACCAGCTTTTGCAGAAAATTTCCAAACCTTTTGAATTCTTCTCATACCACTGAAACCGACGACACAATCACCAGGAGTTTAAAACAAGTAGGACAACAACTTCATTACTTTCTCAAACTAAAACTAAGGGAATCACATTAGAATATAACCCTGAATTATGCTTTATGTAACTGTACCTTTCACCAAATAAAAAGTCAATTCAACCGATCATCCTCTCACATAGCGACCAACAGTTTTAGAGTAATACTACAGATAACCAACCAGACCAACTACAGAAAATGCATTTTAGACATCCATATGCATGTAGAACCCACAACACTTCTAGGTTATGAGTGCGTATAGATGGCTGGGTTACACATGCATACAGATGGCTCATGGCTGACTGGCATGCAGGGGTGGTCCATGTGTTAGGCGAATTAAGGGGTCGCCTAAGGCCCCAAATTGATGAGACCTCCAAATTTATATGGTCACTGTTGCATATGTGCATTAAAAAAAACTTCTATCGATAAATTTTAAAAATATATTATTTATCAAGATAAAAAATAAAGTAGGTTAGGCCTTATTTGCTAAACTAAAGTAGTCTATTTGATTTTGTTTCTTGTAGGAAATATTATCTTCCTGTCTGTACAAATTTCTTTTATTGCAAATTATTTTATTCAAAATCTAGTATAAATTAACTAGATAATGAAGAAACTAGAGAGTGAAAAAAGTTCAGTGCTAATGTTAAAAAAGCGTCTAAACAAGAAATGAGCATATTACCAATTTGAGTACTTGAGTTGATTTAGAAATATGATTGTCAAAAATGAACAATTGATAAAAGAGTTCAACAACAAACTAATAAGGAGAAGAAATATTGAAATGTTATTAATTGAAAAAAACTTAAATGACCAATTTCATCAATTCCACATTATATTATAAAAAAACTTAATTATGAAATTTTAATTAATAATTTTACGTTTCAAAAAGAGAAAGAAATAAAAAAATAAAATAAAAGATTTTAAACGTATAAGGATTCCATTTAAAATCACGCCTAAGGCCCCGATATGATTGGTCACCCCTACTGAGATGCAGTTTCTGTGAATTTTATGTGGTATTTGTGGTTAGTTGTGTGTGCACAAAATATTTTCTGCAGTTAATAGGCTAAATTGAGTGTGAAGTGACTTATTTTCTTGGGACCCCAACCGAGGAAATATATTGAAAATCTTTGTTCTCTCTTTTGACTGTTTCTCATCTGTTAAGTTTGTCTTAAATTTTCCAAAAACAGTGGGTAGTTTTGGCAGAGCACTCGAGCTCCTGCACTCAGAAGCGAGCGCTAGTGTAGTGGGGTGCTCAAACGCTAGCTGCAAATACGAAGCAAAAATTCAAATTTTTTGCTTTTATTTTATTTTAAATGGCAAATAAAAATTTCACTGACCCTTCAATAAGTGTATTAGAATTGGCTCTATATCAATGGAATCTTGTCATCTATACAGAATGAATTGCAAGCTTTGTGACATTTAGGGTTTTTCAGCATATAATGCTAGCATGCACTCGTTGAGCTCTTGAGTGCCACTGTGGCAAAATGTTGTAAATCCTAAGCTATTTATGTTGTTTTTAGGGAAATCACCGATAGGTAGATGAGGTGATATACTAGTGAGATTTAGAAAGATGCTAGATAGTGTAAAGAGAAACTCAATTAGAGTGAAAGAATATATTGAAAGATGCTCAATTTGAAGCTAGAGAGTGAGTGAGGCTTTGTAATTCTTATTGATTATAGTAGATTAATATCTTCTCGCCCGTGAACATAAGCATCTTGCCGAACCACATATATTCTTGCATTTTTTTTGTTTCGTTGTATTTTCTATTGCTTTGTATGAATTGAAGTAAACTATGTGTCCGCTGCACAATAAGTGATATCAGAGTTTCAGGATAAGATTTTAATCACTTGATTGCAGTAGATATAATGAACATCAAGTTTGAAGTCGAGAAGTTCACTAACAAGAATAACTTTTCCCTGTGGCGACAACGTATGAAAGATTTTCTATTTTAATAAAGGGTCTCTAAGGCGTTACTCAATAACGCAAAGAAACCGGAGAAGATAACCGACGACCATTGGGAGAAACTTAATGCCAGGGTTGCAACCTGGGAGTGCAATTCGATTGAATCTAGGAGGTTATTCATAACGTGATCGACATAGCGACGACAAAAGAAATCTCGCAAAAGCTAGAAAGTCTATACATTAAGAAAAATTGGCAAACAAAATTGTATGAGAAGAAATAGTTGTAGGACCACATATTAGGGAAGGTACAAGTCTGTTAGAACATTTGAATATTTTTAATATACTCATCACACAGTTAACTAGTTTGAGGTTTAAGTGGATGGGGAGGACAAAGTGATACTCATATTAGCATCACTTTCTACATCTGTTAATCATCTTCAACAACTTTAATGTATGAGAAAAAGACAATGAAACTGGAAGAGGTACCAATACTCTCCTGTCACATGAAAGGAGAAAAATGGATGATAAAACAAATGCAAAGAAAATGGTTGTGACCAAGTTTGAGTTGAGCCAAGAAAGAGTAAGTCAAAGGAGCAGAGTTCTAGCAAAGGAAGGTCTCATAGTCCAAGCCACGTACAAAGAAGAATGAAAAGTGTTTCTATTGCCATAAGACTGGTCATTACAAGAACCAATACTAAGAATTAAAAAAGACAAGGAGGAGAAGAAGAAAGAAAAAGTGCCTTTAGAGTGTCAATTTTGCAAAGGAGACATTAGACAGTGAGGTATGTGCAGAATTACTTTAGTATCTCCCAAGAACAATTTTTTGTTTGAATTTTGGATACTAGATTATGGATGTTCTTTTCACATGTGTCCAACTAAAGAGTAGTTTAATACGTAGAAACCCTAAGCCGATGGTATAGTTCTAATGGGCAATAATACAGCTTGCAAAGCATTGGAATTACAATAGTAAAATTAAGATGTTAGATGGGATTGCGAGAGTTTTGGAGAATGTCAAACATATTAAGGGCTAAGGAAAAAGTTGATCCCTTTGGGAGCTTTAGATTCTTTGAGTTATGATAACATGGCAAAAGGTAGAGCAGTAGAGATAAGCAAAGGGACAATGATGATCATGAAATAATAGAAAGTTTAGAGTTTCTATAGACTGGCAAGGAGCACGATCATAGATGGAATTGTCGTTAACGATATACCAGCATAGTTTAGAACGAAAGACACCAAACTCCCGCATATGCGGCTTCGTCACGTTGGCAAGAGTAGTGTATTGGAGCTTCATTAAAAAAAACAGTCGATGTAGAGATCGATGAGAACTGTTCGCCCTTTAATTCGGGTGATGGTGATACTGTAGATACCTCAATTTGATCAAGCCAAATTTTAGGCACCAGTCTCGAATGCGCTTCAATAATGAAGTATGAGAATAATACTCAAAAATACTTCCAAGCAAGCAAAATCATGAATATGGCTCAAAACCTAAAAACTTTTAAAAAAACCATCAGGCCGTGGCATTCACATCCTCACGGCCGCCACTTTTTGAAAACCCTAGAACAAGCCGTGTCTTTGCTTTCACGACCGTAACTTTTTTGAAAATCCTAAACCAAGTCGGGACTTCCTTTGTTACGGTCGTTTCTTTTTTATCCAGGCCGCGACTTTTGAAAGTTGCGGCTGTCTTTTTCACCACCATAAAAGTAGCAGCCTGCACTATACAAAAGCAAAAAGATAGGGGCCGTCACTGTTACCCTTTTTTGGATAGATGGCAACATCCCAGAAGGGATCTGTGTTGCTCGCCTTACCTATAAATAGGCGTCGTTTTTCACAAGAACCAGGGAAAAAAACACCTGGAGGCCCAAACTCTGCCAAAATACTTTTCTGTTCGATATTCTCCCACCTATCCTATACTTCCCGAGCCTCATTCGTATTCTTACTTATCTTGGAGCATATCTACTGATTAGGAGGTATCATATTCTCACCACTAAGGGGTCATTCGAGGTGGATATTCACACGACGTAACCTTAGGAATCTACGGCTCTTCTTAAACCCTCATCTTCTTCACCCGAGGGTGTTCTGGATAAGATTTTCATTATTTTCATTACTTATTTATCATTCATTTCAATGTAAACATTTGTTTTCTTTAAGCTTTTCATCGCTAACATTGTACTCACAGCTCTCTGTTTCGTATATTCACATTCGTTTTCATTCTGTTTCGATACTCACAAACACACTGAGCGCATCAAAAACTTTCTAAGGTTCCAGAACATGATGGCTGCGACCTTCTTATGTCAAGGCCGTATATTTTGTTAAGCCCATAGTCACGGCTGCGCACTATTTATAAGAGCCGGTACATTTATGCCTCTTTATATTCACAGCCGCAATATCCTGTTATTATGGCCATGACATTGTTTTAAGGCCAGAAATGTAGAAACCCTTTTCAAAACTCTTTGATATTCGTTTGTTTGAAGGTTGTATATCCTTTTATTGCTTTATATAACATTTTCTTTTTTCTGTACATCTATTTTTCTTTCTGTTGGGTAATGACTGGCAGATTTGGACTAGACCAAATGGGTCATGGTCTCCAGCTTGTACACCTTCATATCTGCATGTTCTGAGATTATGCAAACATAACGGTAGCATCTTTGTCCTTTATGTTTGTCATGGCAGCCATGTCCTTTGTTACGGCCATGAGGTTTTGAGAGACCAGTAATATGAAAAATGTGTTTCAAGCATTCTATTGTTCATATTTCACATCCTATACTTTTTGTTTAAAGTTATTACTTGTATAGAGGATGAAGGATGGTGGATCTAGCTTAATACCAATAGGGTATAGTCTCTGTCCTGCATATCCTATTCATTTGAGCTTTTTTAAACCTTGTGCAATGTATATATTCTTTTTATACCCTTAAAAACCATGGCCGCGAATTTTATACGTCACGGCCGTGAGTTTTTTGTATGTCCAGTAACTCAAATATGATATTTAAGTCTCTCCTGCTTATTTTATACAAACTGTTTACAGCATGTTAGGGACAGAAATATTGTTGCATAATCCTTAGAATCTTATTTGTTCATTTTATCGCTTATTTGCATGTTTTTCGCTTTACTTTACTCAAACGATACGTGTGGCATATCTAGAAATAACAACTAAGTTGCATGACCCTAGGAATCGTAGTTATAATTTTGTTTTATTGATTACTTTTGTTTAAACTTTCTTTAACCTCATATTCTGTATATGTTACCTTTCAAAAATTTACAACAAGAACCAATATTGACAAAATAGAGGTCAACCCGCAATTGGACGAAAATGGTGCCTAACACATTTTCTTTTCGTATCTTAGCCCCCGAACCCCTTTTTCTCTAGTTACGTTTTTAAAAGACCTGCAGCCTTCTTTTTGTTTTTATTGGTTTTTCTCAAAAACCAAATGACAACTCCATTTTTCAAAAAAGGGTGCTCAGATATCTTGGACTTTTGTTTTAAAAAAAAAAAAAACATTTTTAAAAAAAACAATAGATATCTAGTGCATCTCTCTTCAGCAAAAAAGAAAAAAAAAACATCCACAAGTAAAAATTAGCAGCATCAGAAACATAAAGATGAGCTCTATACAGTTGTTAAACACAGAGAGAAGCAAACTCACAAAACACCAGTGAGATTTATCTTTGAAGATAAGGTCATCTTTGCCCTAACAAGAAGTAGTGAAGATCCATTATTTTATAAAAAAGTTACAAGCAGCTCAAATAGAGATAAATGACAGGTAGCTATGTCAAAAAAAATAGAGTCCCCACAGAAGAATATGACTTGAGAATTGGTAAAATTGTCCAAGAACAAAAAAGCTGTTGATTGCAAAAAGGTCAAGTTTAAGCGTTGTCTAGACTTAATTCATGTCCATTCCTATCGATTATTAAAAAGGGTAGAGCATCCACACCTGTGAAAGGGTGTAGGTCGAGATGAATAACAGTTTTTAAAGATAATGAAGCAATTCAAACCAATGTGGAGATTGTTGAGTTTGTCTTAGATTTCCAAAAAACAGTGGACAACGTTAGCAGAGCACTAGCATAGCGCTCAAGTGCCAACACTCCAAAAGAGAGCACTAGCAAAGTGCTTGAGCGCTGCGACAACAGACATGAGCACTAGCGGAGCACTCGAGCACTGTGATGTTCAGGACTTTCTAGCATATAGCACTAGTACGCGCTCATTGAGCACTGCCATGGCAGAAAGTTATAGTATTTAAGCTATTTATGTTGCTTTTAGAATAGCCACCAATAGGTAGACAGATTAATACGGCTCAGAAAGAGGGCAAAGAGTATAAGAGAATTCATTTAGAGTAAAAAATATATTAAGAGAGGTCAATTTGAGGCAGAGAGTGAATGATGCTTTGAAATCTTTATTGATTATGGCGAATTGATTTTTTCTCACTAGTGGACATAAGCACCTTATCAAACCACATATATTTTTGTGTTCTTTTATTTATTGGTATTTTCTATTACTTTACTAGGATTGAAGCCAATGATATGTCCACTCCACAACATGAGTAAACAAACAGGTATACATATTTGTGGATAGTATACATATATTAGACCTTAGAAGTAGCATTGAATACCTCTTCTTCTCTTATTCCAGAAGGAGCCATCTACACGGATCCACCAAAAGAAAAAAACCAAAACATTAGACGCTGATAGAATTGATCAGAGTGTCAAAATGAATACACATACAAGTCATAGAATTGATCAGAGAGTGCCAAAAGGAATCAAACTAAGTAACTAACCTTGAACAGACAATGATCAAGTTTTTGCTGAACTTCCGTGAAGGCGGCTCGAACCCGCCTCCGAGCCGGAGCTAAGTCCAAGTTCTGCGACGCAATCGCATTCATCTCGTCGCTGACGCCTTCGATCACCGTCCTCCTTTTCTTCGCCGTGATCGCCAGGTGAGTCGTCTGGGCCGGAAAAGCTTGCTTCGTGCTCAGCTTCCGGTGGAGAACAACGAGAGTGTCGCATTTTGGTCGGATCAGAGGAAGTTCCGGCGTCCGGGATCCGGCGGCCAGACAGAGATCCATAGCTCTTAGGTCTCCAGTGGACACGCCAACCCCGAGTACATATTTTTTATGTATTTCTATTGATTTACAGAAATTGTAGAACTCATTGTGCATTTAACGATGGAACGCATAATTTGAATAGAGAATGAGGTGGATGGAAAAAACAAAAACAAAAAAATTTCCATAGCTCAAAAAGGATCGTCCAACAGCGACGGCCATTTTGCCGCGACAAATAGTTTTCAGTGCTCATGGGGCACTTAGAAAACGTGGAATCTACATTTCATGTGGGAGGCAGATGTCCCAACACACACCGGCCGTGTTTGGTTGGAGTGTTCAAAAAAATTATTAAAATCGTTAAATTGATCTAGATTGATTTAAATTGTATGATTTAATTTAGTTTTTTTTGGTGAATAGTCTGGTTTGATTTTAAATAATTAAGAATTGTTTTTTATGGTTAAGTTCTAGAATTAAGTTTAAAAAAGTCGTATAAAACTAAATCAATTCGTCACTTATTAATAATATTTATATAATGTAATATATATAAATAAAAAATTTAAAAATACTATTTATTTTATTTTACTTTTTCTTATTTTCTCTTTTTTATTTTTTATTTTTTCTCGTACTATCCTAATATTATATAATTCATAAACTATTAATAACAAATAAAAAGATAATAAAATATAATTTATAATTTATAAAAATAAGAATCTCTCCTCGTAAGAATATAAAATAAGTAATAAAATAAAATATAAAATAAAATAATATAAATAAAAAATAAAAATTTAATTAAAAAATAAAAAAAATAAATGTATCTATATAATAAAATAAGGATAAAAAACACGTCATATATATTTTACCAATAGTAGAAGTGCCTTTAGGCACCGATCAATCCATAGTTATTTTTTAAAATATAAAATAAGTAATAAATACTTACCTTTAGAACTGCAGTTCTAAACCGAAATTGAATTGTTATTTATCGATTTGATTCCATAATTCATACGATTCGATTCTGGTTCTTAAACTCTTGAAATCGTTCCGAACAATTTGATTTTTGATTTAGTTCAAAATCGTGTTGGGAGATAAACTCAACGCCAAAATAAAATACATGCTCGAGGATCTATAAAATACATCTTTATTAAACTTTCAATAATTTATAATAATCTGAAATTACAGAAATTAAAATAACATGAATAACATAAATGGAATTTGCAAACCGAGTCCTGCAATCGCAGTTTCCTTAAGAATGATTCGCCGCCTACTAAGGGTGTTGTAGGTATTCCACCGGCGACACTCTCCCAGGATAAAAAGGCTCCACGATCTCTGGAACACCACCAAGGATCGGCTACGAACGCTCTTTGTCTGTCTTTCTCTCTCTTACAGCTTGCTTCGTAACTTGAGAATTGTATCTCAATCTCGTTCTGTTCTCAATAGTTCTGTGTTTTTTCCTTTCAGATGGAGATGACCCTTATATAGCCCATTCAAGAAGGAGATGGGTTACAGAAAATTTAATTGCCACCAAGAATTCAATTGCCACTTATGGCTATTGAATTCCAGGCTGACCCTCAGAGCTCCTGACTCTGTCTCTTCTTCTTCTCTGTCTCTTCCTCTTCCTCTTCTGAGACTCTGTCTCTTTCTCTTCTCTGAGTGAAAAATATAACAAACCCTTTCATTATTGAGGGTTTTTCCTTGAAAATCAATAGCCACTCATGGTTATTGGTTTTCAGGCTTTAATTGCAATTGAATGGCCAATTCAATTGTAATTGATCCAGCTATTGAAATCTGGATTTCAATAGTCAATGAAATTCACAGATTCTAACAAATCGAACCAAGCCGAACCGTGTATACCCTAGTGTTTGGTGCGAGAAAGAAGGTATTGCAATCAGTTTTGATAAGTTGATTTTTTATTTTTTTACTTATTAACTTTTAAATTTTTAGCATTTTTACATAAAAATATTTGTATATATTTTTTAGAATATCATAATTTTATTATGCACATTTATTTTTTATATAAATTATACTTTTAAAATTTATTCGTTGAAATCTATCAAACAAGATTTATATTAAATATAATTAAAATTATAAAAAGATAAATTTTATAAAATTACAACAACTTCTTTCTATTTAAAACTTCTTACCCTTTTATCTCTTGTGGATTAAAATGACTTTAAATTTTAAAAAAAAATAGCTTATTGCATATTGGCTTTTAGTCATTCCTACAATTCCTCAAATGATTTTTTTTGCTTCTTTAACTTAAAACAACGTTTAAGTAAAAACTTAGCTTAAAACTGGGTTGTTAAATGAAGCCTTAGTCTTGGACTATTAATTCAATGATGTGTTCTTATTCTTCAAAACAAACATGTCTTTAGAACATTATTATTCATGACTATTTGTTTTCAAATTTCTTGTTAATATCTGTTTTCAATTTTCTTGTTGTTGTCCTAATTAATTTACTATGATCGCTGGATCAATGTATTTCAAAATCCTCACATCCTATAATTGAAAATGCATCCAAATAGATGAACAAAACTTTTTGAAGAGAGAATTCTTCAAGAAAATTATTATGCAGTTTTAAATTATTATACAGTTGGGGTGTTTGGAGATGTTATTACTAGTAATTTTTACCTTTATACTATTAATTTTAGTTATAAATTATAAATTTTTTTAAATATTCATAACTTTTATTACAATTTATAAATTTTTTTCTATTTCAATTACAAGTTACAATGTTTACTAAATACTGACAACTTCTATTACGAGGCACAATTTATAAATTGTTAGCAGTAGTTTTGCCAAATACCATCGGTATATAATTTCAACAAAAAAAATAAAATTTAAAATACATTAATAAATAATACTTGTCTTTCATCTTTTCAACAAAAAAAAGTCAATAGTATTCTACTTAAAGTATTTTCTGCTCTATTATTAAGCGTGTGGACTATATTGATAGCGTCACTTGATATTTCAATACTACAAAATAATTGTACCAATTATTCATTTATGTTTTTTGAAAAAAACAATCTAGAATCTTTTTAGAATAGTCCTTTTCTTGATATTAGTTTTTAAAAATGTTAAAAATACTTGTCATTTTTATTTAGCTTACTTAATGTGTTTAGACCAGGTAATTTGTCATTGAACTTTATCAACTAAAGAATTAAACCGAGTAATAATTTAAAATAAGTTTATTCAAAAAAATTAGTTCTAAAAAATAAAGCAAACATATTATTACAAAGTTCTTTTCAAGTAGTTTTTTTTTTTTAAAATGGAATCAATAGATAAAATATGAAAGTGATACCAGGCTAATTTGCTGGAAAGAAACCTGTGATGTAGTTGTTAGAAATAGACCTTTGACTAGTAATGTTTTTAAATATTATGATTTATTTTATAAATTGTGCTTGTTTGTGTTTTTTGAATAAAAGACTTTTTTTTTCAAAGCATATTTTTTATAATTTTTTAAAAAAAAAACTAAACTTAGTTTAAAGTTGGTTATTTGGTAAATTATTTTTTAACTTAACTTTTTTAAAATTGATTGATTGGATAAAAAAATAAATTTTATTTTTTAATTTTTTGTCCAAATTATATAGTTTTGTTTTTTTATGTAGTTGGAAATAATAATTATATACAGTTAGTAATTATAATAAATAAATTATAAATTAAAAATATATTATTATTCTTAAAAAGTTGTGTGAGTTTTAATATAATATAATATAAATTAGTTATTTTATTTTATTTTTTTACTAAAAAAATTATATTAATTATTTTTTATTTTAACGAGAAAACCAAATTGCCTTAACTCCATCTCTTCAACAGAAGAGCCGCCACCGGCCCATACTTTAAAGTTGAAACTCTAACAAAAGCTGTTTGGGTTTGAGGATTAGTTGTCGTACTTATTTTGGCCTCCTTCGGCAACATGTTTCTAAATTTGACTTTTTTTATTCAGAATTGCTTTAAATTAATTTTAAAAAATTTGTTTAATAATAGTAGAGATGACCTTAAATTAAAAGGAAATAAATTGAAAAACTTGATATAATATAACTTCCAGGAAAAAGAACTTTAAGTCAGAAAAAAAAACTTATTATAATTTTTTTTAAATTTATTTTTATATAATTTTATATTCTGTCGATCTTGTTTGAAAGATTTTGACGATTATAATTTAAAATTGTATTTTTTTATAAAAAATAAATGTATAACAAAAGTTATGATATCTTTTTAAAAAATATACAATTATTTTACGTGAAAAGGCAAACAGGTTAAAAGATTAAATTTTTTTGAGTTTCAAATAATGTTTTTTGACTTTTTTAGTTCTAAATTAAAAGGCAAAAAATCAAGCTTAAACCATTTGCTTTTCGGGCGACGACAAAGCTTGTAATATTATTAGAAATAATGAGATGCAGATCATTCAAATCAACAGTACAGTATTGAAACTGCAAAATGTTAGACACATTCCTAATCTACTAATAAATTTAATCCCAGTGAGTCAGCTCACAGAATTTGGGATTATGACGTCGTTTGCAAGAGATTCCTAAAAGATGTACAAAGGGTCAATGGTTTTTGCCCAAGATAAAAAAGATGGTATTTTGTATGTATCATTGAATTTTTACAACAAAATATCAATAGCAATATCTAGAGACGATGCTGGTACGTGGAACAAGAGATTCAGTCACATGAGTGAGAAGTGTATGAAGGTAATGGTTCAAAAAGACAAGTTATCGGGATTTGAGTGGATTGATTTGAATTTTTGTAAAAGTTGTGTCTTTAAAAATTGAGGAAAGTCAACTTTACACAAGAAGCAAATATTCCAAAATCTGAATGGCTAAATCTGGTACATCGGTTCACTAGACTTATGTGAAGACTGTCTTTGAAAACAGAAGAAAGTTAACTTTACAAAGAAAGTAATGACTAAAATTGTAGCGGCTGGAGTTAGTTTATATTGATGTACGTGGACCGTTTCAGGTGCCTTCTCTTTATGACTTACGATATTTTGTTACTTTTATTGATGATGCTACTAGGAAATTATGAATTTATTTTTGTAAGAATAAATTTGACGTGTTTGGCCTAACATAGAATAGGAAGGCCCTAGTTGAGAATGAAACAGATCAAAAACTGAAATAGTTGAAGCCTGATAAAGGCAACGAGTATTGTAGTTGTGAGTTTTGAGGCTTATTGTGTAGCTAATGAGATTAGAAGTTTGAAGAGTATTACAATGAAGTAAAGGCCGAACAGAGTGATACAACACATGAATAGAATAATTATGGAGTGTGCCAGAAGTGTTATAATTCCTGCAGGGCTATTAAAGTAGTTCTAGGAAGACACGATGAACATAACAGTGTATTTGATCAATAAAGGACCTTGAATTGCTTTGAATTATAGATTGCCAAATAGCGTGGACTGAAACAAATGTAAAAATTTCTCATTTACGTATTTTCAATTATGTAGCCTATATTCATATTGAGCCAGAGAATAGTGATGCGCTTGATTTCGAATCTCAAAAGTATATTTTTTGTTAGCTATAATACTGAAAGCTATAGGCATTGGCTATGGCGTCCCAAAAATATGAAGAATAGTAAAGGTATGGACATAGTATTCAATAAGTTTATTTTTAAAAAAATAAATAAATAGGATTAAAAAAGGTAAAATCATAAATAAGTCCGAGTTTGAGGAACCATCTAACAACGTCTTGGAACCTTGAGATAATGACACACAACCTACTTTCAAAGTAGAACCACATACTTCCATTCTTAGAAGGTCTACAAGTATCAATATGCTTAGAGCACGTTATTCACCTTTATTGAACTACTTGTTATTAACTGATAATGGTGAGCCAGAATGCTCTAAAGAAACTTTGTAGAATAAGGCAAAAGAAGAGCGAGAACGTGCTATAAATGATGAGATGTAGTCTTTACTATCAAACTAGACTTGAGACTTGATACAGTTACCCAAGAGGAAGTAAGTACTGCAGAATAAATGGGTTTATAGGCCGAATGAATAATTTGAGGAAAATAAGTGGTACAAAGCAAGGCTGTAGTTAATGAGTTTTAGCAGAAGTTAGAGATCGACTACAGAGGAATATTTTCACCGATTGTGAAGATTTCTACCTTTATAGCAGTGTTGAGTATTATGGCTACAAAAGACTTGCATTTGGAACATTTAGATGCCAAAATAATATTCCTTCAAGGGGATTTAGATGAGAAGATCTACATGAGTTACTCAGTTAAAAGGAAAGAGGTGATAGTTTGCAAACCAAAAAAAAGTTTATATAGCTTAAACCATGCACCCAGACAGTGGTATAAAAAGGTTTGAAATCTTCACGACCTATACAGGTTTTAATAGATGTTAAGGAGAGCATTGTTGTCGTGTAAAGTAGTTTATTACTTTATATTTGATACTCGTGTTGTACGTTGATGACATATTGATTGTAGGATCAAGCATGGATGAATTTCTAATCTCAAAGCACAATTGTTTAGGGAATTTGCCTTGAAGGATTTTGCACCTGCAAAATGAATTCTTGGTATGAGAATCAGCAGGAATAGTATGAGCTGGAAGCTGAAATTTTCACAGTCAAAATATGTTGAAAATGTCTTATTGCGCTTCAACATGGAGGGTGCTAAGCCTGTTAGCACACCTTTAAGAAATCACGTTAGACTTTCAAAGGAACAGAGAACTGTGACAGAGGAAGAGAAAAGTCACGTAGCCAAGGTGTCGTACGTGTCAGTCGTATGCTACCTTATGTATGCTAAACCTATACCAGATTAGACATTACTCATGTAGTGGGAGTTATGAGTAGATTTATGACAAATCTAGGCAAGGAATATTGGAAAGTCGTCAAGTGAATTATGCGATATTTCAGAGGTTTTATTGGCACAACTTTGTATTATAATGGCTCGAAAATTTATTTGTAAGATTTTTGTGGATTCAGACATAGCAGGAGATATTGACAGTAAAAAGAGTACAACTAGGTATGTTTTTACACTAGAGAGTGCAGTGAAGGTTAGGTTTCACGGTTATAGAAAAAATCGTGACCATCTCCACAACAGAGGTAGAGTATGTTGCAGTTACGAATACCTACAAAGAATTGGTATGGTTGAAAGATTTCGTGACAAAATTGAAAAAAAAGCAGAACATTTGTTAGTTATTTAGCGACAGTCAAAGTGCCATTTATTTGATAACAAAATAAACCTTTCATTCGAAAAAAAAAACATATTAACATAAAATACCACTTCACACGGTCAATGCTAGAGGATGAACATCTTAATTTGCGAAAAATTTATACAACGGGCAAACCCACAAACATGTTCACTCGAGTGCTGACGGTAAAAAATGTGAAGGCTTGTTTAGCTTCAATTGATCTTAAATTTAGAAGACGACAGAAGAAACTCGTTTTCTTGTTTAGTTTTGAGGCAATTGTAATTTTCGGGTATCAAAAGGTTTTAAGGCGATTGTCATTTTTGGACATCGAACGGCTTGAAGTGAATTTACTTTAAGTGAAAAATTATTAAAAAGTGAAGAAAATCTATTCAGGTTAATTTATCTATAAATTTTTTGCAAGTAGTCCAAAACGGACTGACGAAGAGATCGATTAGGATCGATGACAGATCGATTACTTTGCAAAACTGATCGATCAATCTGTTACGAAACATACAAAACAAAAAAAGATAAATTTTTATCCAATTAACTAATTTTAAAAAGTCTACTTCAAAAACTAATTTACTTTAAAAATTCATTTAACTTTTTAGCCGACAAAAAAAAAAAAGAAAGTTTTTAAACTTGCCAAGTGAACGTTGTTAATTGCTTCATAGTTCAATCAACATTTCAATCTTCGAATATCGTAAGATCACGTACCGTACTCTGCAAAAGAAAACTCCCTGCTCAAAATAGCGAAAATTCTTCTAAATTTAGCCCCGAAGTCCCCTCAAAGACTTCTTGAGGAGAAATTCGTCTCACTTTTGCAGTCATGTAAGAATCCAAAATGTCTCCAACAGATTCAAGCACAGGTAACCACCCATGGTTTTGTACACAACGAATACATTACTCCAAGATTTGTCTCGGCATGCGCCGAATTGAAGAGATTGGATCATGCCCGCCGACTATTTGATGGAAATCCCAATCCAGATATAGTGCTATGGAATGCGATGTTCAAGGGGTATGTTCGGAGCGAGCTCTATGTCGAAGTTGTGGCGTTGTTCAATCATATGAAGAGCGTGGACGTAAAGCCCAACTGCTTCACATTCCCCATGGTGTTAAAATCTTGTGCAAAGCTACCAGCTTTACAAGAAGGGGAAAGAGTGCATTGTTTTCTACTGAAGATCGGTTTCAGGTCGAACCCATTTATTGGAACCACTTTGATTGATATGTACTCCAGTAGCGGCGCAATTGGATGTGCTTATAACGTGTTCTGCGAAATGATTGTGAGGAATGTTGTTGCGTGGACTTCGATGATTAATGCGTATATTTCATCTCGAGATGTAGTTTCTGCGCGGAGTATTTTTAACTTGGCGCCGGAGCGAGATGTTGTGTTGTGGAACACTATGGTTTCTGGCTATATTGAATGCAGGGATATGGTGGCAGCGCGGAGGCTTTTCGATGAAATGCCAAACAAGGATTTGATGTCTTGGAATACATTGTTGAATGGTTATGCCAACAATTCAGATGTGGAGGGGTGTGAGAAGTTGTTCGAGGAAATGCCTGAGAGAAATATTTTCTCTTGGAATGGACTGATTGGAGGGTATTCTCGTAATGGCCGTCTCTTTGAAGTTCTGGGTACTTTCAAAAGGATGCTAAGAGAGTGTGGTGTGTGTCCTAATGATGCCACACTTGTGACTGTGTTGTCTGCTTGTGCGAGATTAGGTGCTCTTGACTTGGGTAAGTGGGTGCATGTATATGCAGAGACCAATGGGTATAAAGAGAACATCTTTGTGAGGAATGCTTTAATAGACATGTACGCAAAGTGTGGGAGTATAGATAATTCCATTGATGTGTTTAACAACATGGATAAGGACTTAATATCTTGGAACACCATAATAAATGGCTTAGCGGTGCACGGACGTGGGGCTGATGCTTTAAACTTGTTTTATCAAATGAAGAACACTGGAGAAAAGCCAGATGGTATCACTTTCATAGGCATTTTATGTGCTTGTTCTCATATGGGTTTGGTAGAAGATGGATTTTCCTATTTTCATTCGATGACTGATGAATACTCAATCATGCCTCAGATGGAACATTATGGTTGCATGGTTGATCTGTTTGCTCGAGCTGGTTGTTTAGACCAGGCTGTGGATTTTGTGAGGAAGATGCCCATGGAAGCAGATGGTGTTATTTGGACTGCTTTACTTGGGGCTTGTAGGAGTTACAAAAGCATCAACTTAGCTGAACTGGCTCTTCAACGGCTCATCGAGATTGAACCGAGAAATCCTGCAAACTATGTCATGCTTTCTAATATTTATGGGGATTCCCAGAGATGGGAAGATGTGGCACGATTAAAAGTTGCAATGAGGGATACTGGATTTAAAAAATTGCCAGGTTGTAGCTTAATTGAGGTTGATGATGGTGTGGTTGAGTTCTATTCCTTAGATGAGAGGCATCCCAAGACAGAGGAGATATATGCAGCCTTGAGAGGATTAACGAAACTGTTAAGGTTATCTGGGTATGTTCCAGATCTTGTGCTAGTGGAGCTTGGGCATGGAACTTAAGGAAAGAAAGAGATTAATCATGGATAAAATAGGATATTACTCATCGATAGTCCCTGAAAATGTACTTATGTCAAAAAGCCACCTCTGTAGAAGAGAAACTTCTATGCGGAAGCCAACGTGCTTGAACCTGTTTAGGTTGTATGATATTGAGGCAACACAGATAAATACCCCCTTGATGCATGAGCAGGCCTCATTATTCTAATTTTCTGGGGCTTAGATTCAGTAGACTCCTCTTGGCTGGAGGGCACCTGAGATTCTGAGCTGTCTTGTACATATTTCTAATTTGAGACTCAACGAGATTCTGAGCTGTCTTGTACATATTTCTAATTTGAGACTTAACGAGATTCTGAGCTGTCTTGTAATTGAGTCTTCTTAAGCAAATTTATCGCTTCCAATTCTTGATTCAAGAATGGCAAATCTCTTCATTTATTTGGACAGTCGAGAATTAATATTGTAGAACTCTACAACTTATGAATTGAAGGTAAATGCTTCTGGAGTTGAAGAATGGACTGTCACTTGTTAACATATATCTGTTGGTTTAAGAATTAAGATATTGCATTTCATTTGTCTTCGCAATTCTTATGGGTTTTTGTCGCTTTCTGCCTTTATATAGGCCTTCTCAAATGAAGCTGTGGAATCCGTACATTGTTGATCAGGTACTCAACTTGGTATGGCAGAGCATATGCAGTGTATACAATTGTTTTCTCAGGTGCCACTGACATTGTGCTATGCTTGAAATTGAAGACCATTTTGTCCATTCCTCATAGGATGCTGCAGTTTTGGAGAGGATCTATTAGAGTAACTCCAAGGGGCTCTTTAAAGAGAGCCTATTAGCTATTTTGGCAAGTATTAATTGTATTTGAAGCTTCAACAATCCTTTTAAAGGGTTCTGTATTTTAGATATTCTTCTAGGTAGTTAAATTTAGTTAGCCTCCATGGCTTTTTAAATTAAACAAAGAGCATTATATAGAATATTATTTTAAGTTTGAATGGATAGCTAAAATAGAGAATAGTGTTGACAAAATAAAAATTGTACTTTTAAGTAGCTAAAATAGCTAGATGCTTTAATACTTTGTTGAAAGACTTCTTTTTTATTTTTTGATTGCAGGCGTGTCAGTTTCCTTTCTTTTCTTCAATGGTAGTTTCTTAGCAGGTCCAATCAGGTAATGGAACAATTAACTTAATGCAGAACATGTTAAAAACAGTATGATCCTTCAGTCTGTTTATTCTCCCCCACCCTGAGACTCTTTCTTATTTTTTCCGTAGCAGTGTTGAACGTTTTCACTCGGCTCCGTCTCCCCTTTTTCTCATTTTGTTTGAGGGGGGCTTGCTCTCATTTAAGAGAAAGAGTTTCCCAAAGGGCTATCTCCCCCGTCTTCAAACATAAAAAAAAATGTATATAATAAGCATATAATGCCAACTGTGTTGAATGGCAATTAATTGTGTTGAGATTAGCATTCTGTTTTCTGTGAGGATTTCATTATACTTTCATATCTTCTTATAAAGAAACTTGTCTTTGCTTTAAAAAAAAAAAAATCAAATGTCAAATCACAACTTTTTTTTCTCTCTGCATGGTAGTTTAAATCACTTTTTGAACTAAACAAATTTTTTACTTATTTGTCGTAAAGTGAAAAAAAAAATACAAAAAATTTGACTTTAAGCCAATGTAGCAAACGAAGTCTTCATGTTCCCTTTCCTCGTGATTTCATTTATCTTTGATGCAGCTTGCCCTTGATAGTGCAGTATCATTTCCTTTTATACACACATATTGTAATCTATATCATTGATGTGATCAAAAGCATCTCTCTTACACAGTTTATGAATTTGTAAAGGGATTTACTAAATATATAAATTTAGTTTCTTTACTTCATTTTCCTTTTTTTTTATAAAAAAAATATCTTCAATAAATTTCTCAATAAATCCATGATATGAACACAGTGGAGACTAGGGGAGGTCTCAGCTCAGAGGATTAGGGCAGAGAACTAAGCACCATGATTTTGGGGTTGAACCCTACTTGCTCAAAAGGGTAGGGTAGGATTTGTACTCTTGAGTAGAAAAATTTATGTAATGGACAGTGTACATAAAGCTGCAAGCCCACCAAAGCCCATTCTCAAAGCACTCTCTAAAGGCTTTGAGGCCCTCCATAAATGGTGTGGACAGCTTCTCTCTAGTCGCCTTGGAGACGGAGTAGCCAAGTTGGGTCTTTTTTGTATAAAAAAATGGATTTAATTTGATAATTTAAATTATGTATTTTATTATTATCAATATACAGTTGATTAATATAAAAAATCAAGTTGATTGAATATCATTAAGTGCCTTAACAAGTTATCATGCTTATGTTAAAAAAATGAACGATAATATTCATTTGTCATTCATTTTTAACAAAAATTTCATTACTTAAGACACTTAATTATATCTGATCAACTTAATTTTTTGCATTGATGATTGATAAATTGGGAGCAATAATTAAACATTTTATATCATTGAAGTGGTAAAACAGTTTATACTATCAGAAGTTGATCAATTTTAGATTTAAGATGGGTTAAACTGGACCGATCTAGTTCAATAATAAATCGGAGAGAAACCTATTCATACTTTATTTTCCTTGGTCTACTTCTGTCAACAATTGAATGGGCTTAAAATCATCCAAACTTCTGATCCATTCAACTGGATGGGCTGTAAAGGCAATTAGAGTTTGATTTCTTGCACACCAAAAAAACCATTGAGCAGTTTGGGGACTTTGGGCCAATCATTATTATTATTATTATTATTATTATTAATTTTTTTTTTAAGATTAGCAATCCAAAATGGTGTGCTTAGTTAATAGGCAGTTTGGTTTCCATATTCTCATGTGGCCAAAAGTCTAAATCAACAGCTATAATATCCTGAATTCTCGTAGTTATTTTGTAATAAAAAAATTAATTAATTAATTATTTAATAGTCTTAAATGTTTAAAAAATATATTATAGATTGAGATTATGAATTATTTTAAAATCTTTAAGTTGTTTTGATAAGATAAGTAATGATAGAGTGATAAAATTCAATAGAGAATTATTAGGAAGATAGTATTATCATGAAATATAAAAAAATAGATAATCATAAAAGATTTAGAAATAGAATACGGCATTCGAATTAGAGTTTAAAATAATTATTTACATATATATATATGTGTGTGTATAATTTTTTTTTTAAGATTTGAAATTTATTTTGATAAGATATGAGAAGATAAAGAGATAAAATTTAAGTATAGGATTTTTAAAAATTAAAAAGTTATAGATAAACATGAAAGATATTTGAGATGTACATAAATTAATTTAAATATATAAAATATAGTTCTATATATATAGTGTAGGAAAAAGGAGAAATTTAGAAGATAAAGAATAAGAACAGAATTCATTAGAGAGAGAGATGAGAGAAAAAAAAAAGAAAGAAAAAGAAAAAGAGGATAAGAAGAAGATGAGGAAGGCTTGGTTTTAGCCATGGGTAACGATTCGGTGTGACAAGTTTACAAATGCTTTCGTGTATTTTGGTATATTCGATTCCAACGGGTAAGTTTTTGATTATATAAAAAATATATTCTTATGTTTTTTGATACTCGAATTCGATTTTGGAGTTATTTTAATGAAATTCTTATGTTAAGATATTGATATTAATTAAGTGTAATATATATATATATAAGTTTGTGTAGTTAATGGATAGATCAATGGTATATTTTAACTCGATAATCGTAATATTTTAATATGTAACATTCAAACCTAAATTGAAGTATTCAATTGTTTTGATTTGGATAGATATTATATTAAAAATAATAAATTAAATAATTATAATAATAAAATTAGGAAATTGCTACAATAAAATTCATTCAGTGAGCATGGTGCTCCAATGTAGAGATTTTATCTTCTATAAAAGAAATATAATACTTTGATATACCCGGTCGAATCAAATTTGCATAATATTTTGATATTAAAAATAGTTTATTTTCATGATTTTTTTAATCCGCACACTTCAATTTTGAGAAAAAAAATTATTATCAAAAAATATTGATATAAAAAAAAGTTTAAATAGTCAATTGATAAGATGAATAGCTCAATTTGACTCGATTATCATAAAATTTAATATTTTATAGATCGAATCTAGATTAAGATAATGAATGGTCTTGCTATCATTAAAATGTTAAGTGTTAAGTAAATAAATAAATATTTTGAATGATGATAGAGAATAGCAAAAATAATAATATATAATATATTATTTAATAAATTAACGGTAAAATGGTATATGACTTTTATAATATTTGAGTATGTTATTGGTTGCCTAAATAACTAATTGAGTTGATTTGGATAAACATTATATATTAAATATAAATTTAGTTCTATGTAAAATTAATAAAATTAATTTGTTTGGATAAGTTTGGAACAAAGAAATTTATGAGATTTGGGAATCCAATAATTTATTTTATGTTTTTAAGTTGTTGAACTTGGTTATAGAACTTGATTGTGATATTATTCTAATTAAATAATTATTCTAAAATATTCATATAAAATAAGTGATAGAAATTTTTTTTAAATAATAGATGATGAAAACTAACTCAATTATTATAATATTTCAATATATTATTATTTGAGTAGAATTTGAAAGAATTAATGGTCTTGATTGGACAAATTACTATATATAAAAATAAAAATTAAATATTAATATAAATTAAATAATAAATAGTACAAATGAAATCTTTTTTGGGGGTTCACATACTATTTAAATATTAATTGAATTTGGCGTTAATTGATATTAGATTTTTATGTGGCATAATTCAGGGTGACACTTGAGTCATGCATTGTCATTCTCATTATGAGTTATACATTCTTCAGATTCTAGGTGAGTGATTTAGTATGCTACGTATTTTCTAAAATCACCCTTGTCCTTAATTGGTTTTTGAAAAACAAAAGAAAATTTTTTAAAAATTCTTTTTGTATAAAAATATATGAATATTTGTGATGTAAAATTTATGGTATAGAAATTTTTTTTAGCTCATTCAAAAATTACATAGAGCCTTTTATATTCAAATGATATATAAAGTTATTTTATGCACATTTTTACGGTACAACTTATGAGATTCTATTTTGGTACCATATTTAAAGTTTAGGGGAAAGGTCATCTACAGAGGTGACTCTGACCACTAGGAAAAAGGCCATGGCCTCTCGCTCGTGGTGACTCTAGTGCTCAATAGTTTTAGGGAAAAAGCTTGGTATTTCGGGTGACTCTAAACTGTCTCGACTTAGAGAAAAGATTTATGCGTCATCCTGTGGTGACTCTAAGTTCAATATTGGATCCAATGGGCCAAGGATACCCTGAGTTTTTTTATATGTGGCACTGGATACTTATTTTATTTATGGTTCCTACTGTTTATAGATGATTTTATTTTATCACCATTGTTGTACTGATTCTTTTTATTATGAAGCGTGATATATTGATTACCCAATTTTTTTTACTATAAGATTCACTGAAGTTATTTAGTGCAATAAAAATATGAATTTTGATAAGAGAAAACCCGATTTGTGAAATCACATAAATTTACCCTCATTTAGTATATGCCATGATTATGTTCAGTTATAGATATCTTGAATATCCCATTTTTGAAACTGTATTTTACTATGTATGTTTGTTATTCACCGAGTCATCGACTGACGTTGTTTTTAACATTTTCAAGTATTTAATGAAAAGTCTAGTGAAGACTCCGTTGTGTTTTGGGACCCTGTACCAGCGACCTCAAAGGAATATTCAGTTTGTATTTTTATCGAGTCAGTATCTCTTGGTAACGAGTTGATACTCAAATTAATATTTCATGAATGATCGTTGTTTCAGTTGAAAATAAAATTGTTTAAAATCAATTAGTTGTTTTCGTGGGCTGTTGTGTCCTACAAGATATTTGTTACCATTTGAAACATTATTTTACTCAAATTTTAGTAAAATCAAAATTTTGCATGCTTCGTAGCATTTGTTTTATTTTTTAGACTTTCGTGGCTATTGGACTAAGGCCCGTAATTCACGGCTGGTCATGCCTCTCGAATTTGGGGTGTGACAATTACACTAATGTTAAAAGAAAAGAAGAAAAATTGAAGAAAAAAAAAAAAGAAAATAAATGGTAGAACATTAAATTAATGGTAAGAAAATAAAATGACATTAATATTACAAGAAAAGAAAAGAAAAAAAAATGATACATTGAAAAGAAAAATCTACATTATAAAAATAAATAAAACATTACAAGAAAATTAAACTACATTAAAAGAAAAAAAATAAAATATACTAGTAAAAGAAATTAAACTAATACTAGAAAGATAACAAAAATTAAATACAACTACTTAATTCAAATGTGAATGTAGTACTTATAGCTACATTCACATAAATGTAAGTGTATTATTATAATAATTAACAACATTAACAAATTGTAATTGTCAAAAATATATTAGCACTAATTGATGAAATAAAAGAAAAAAAGACAATATGTTTAATATGAATGTGTAAACTAAGAAATTAATTAAAAAAATTAAATTACATAAGGCAGAGTAAATAGTGAGCAAGGCTAACTAAAAATTAAAGAAATGTGCGAATGAAAATTGAATTTTACCCGATTACTCCCGAAAAAAGAGAGAATGGAGTTAGAAGGATCGGGGATCCAAACAAGGTACCTGGATTGCTGAAGGATCCTCAAGTCGAAAAATGGTGATTCAATCATCGGGCGATGATCCAAGCTAGGGTTTTAGTATCGGTTGGAGGCTCGGCTCTCAATAGTTTGGTAGGATTTCGGCGTTGGGGCTCGGAATCGCTCGACGACTCGGCAGACCTTCTGTCTCTAAACCTCTCTCTAATTTTCTGTCTTGAAAACATACAAGGGGTACGGTATTTATAAAATTCTTCAACCAATGAGATGCAGACATGTTTTGGAACACGTCATGATTTTTGGAGTTGGCGACCGTCAGGTCCAGAGTTGGCGGTTGCCACTTTTGAAAAGGTTCCAGAAGCTTTTTATGACGGTTGCCACTATGCAAGTTGGCGTTCGCTAGGTATGGACATGGCGGTCGCCACAAAAAAGTAAAGCTTTCAAGAGGTTCTATTGGCCGTCGCCACAAAGGAGTTGGCTACCCCATGGTTTCAAGAGGTTCTATTGGCCGTCGCCACAAAGGAGTTGGCTACCTCATGGTTCAATGTAGCAGTTCAATGATGATTTCATTTGTTTGAAGGTTTTGATAATTGGGTTCAAATACCGAGGTTGGATCATTTTTCAAGAATCGTACTGAGGCACCATTTTAGCTATTTTCATCATTGAATTCACCTAAGATTGGGCGGGATTCAAATTGAGGTGTCTACATATGTCTAATCCAATCAATCAAACATGCTCTTTAAGCACACCTAGAGAAAAATAATATCAAGAATAGTAGTCTAATACAAATATTCTAATATATTTACTTTACGATAAATTTCAGCCAAGTAATCAAATAAAACTTTAGATTTTACCAGTTAACGATTGACACTGATGGTTGTTAAGAACTAAGGCTCCGTTTCTTTCAACGTAGCATATATTTTGATAAAAAAAAATTTATCAATTTTTCAGTGTTTGATTGATAAAAATAATGTAAAATATTTTACATCAAAAAAATAAAAATAACTTACATAAAAAAATGTGCAAGTAATTTTCTATGTCAACAATGGTGATGTTGGTGGTGATGACGATGGTGGTGGTTATAAAAACTACAATGGTTGTAGTTGCGGCAGAGGAAGTGGCAGTGGTGAATATAATGATAGTAGCATTGGTGGTGGTGGTGGTAGAAGAGGCGGCAGCAATAGTGGTAGAACTGGTGGCGGCAATAGTAGTAATGTTGGGGACAACTATGGTAGTTGCAATCGATGGGCAACAATGGCAACGGTGGGGACAATTGTGGTGGCGATAGTGATGAAGATTGTGATGATGGAGGTACAACAATTGTGGTATTGGCGGCGGCAGTGGAGGTAGTAATGACGATGGTAATAAAGATAGTGACAATGATGACGGTAGCGACAACAATGTTACGTATTACTAACATATATTGATTAAAAGAGTTTTTATTTTTTCTAAAATATATTTTTAAAATATTCACCAAACAGCAAAAAAACAAAATCAAAAATATTATTTACTCCAAATGATTTTATATGAAAAATATTTTTGTTATAAAATATTTTATGTGAAACAAACAAAACCTAAATACCAAAAAATATACGCTCTAAAATATCAAAACAATTGAACTTTCATTTACAATCCATGCTGAAAAAATGAGTTGACTTTCACCGAATTCCCTTCTTCCCAACGGCAAGATGCTCCCATAGGTGCTGTCGATCTTCACGCCTCTCAACTTGTACCAAGTCTATGGTTGGATAAGCCTTTTTTTTTTTTTTTTTTAAGTTTTTAAGTTTTTTGATTTTTTTAATAAAAAAATACATATAAAATATATATAAAAAAAGTCAATTGAGACCAAAAAGTAATGAAGGTTTTTAAGTAAAAAAACTCCCAAATCAAACTAAACTAAACTAATCCAATTCAATCCAATTCAATTGAAATGATCAATGATTTTATATAGCCAACTTTAAAAAAATCTATTATCTAAAAAACAAAATCCAATCTAATCTAGTTCAATTGAAAAGCTCAATGGTTTTATATAGCCAACTTTAAAAAATTCTATTATCCAAAGAAAAAATTCAAAATTTGTGAGTTTTTAAAAGTATTCGTTTGGCTACTAACTTTAAGTCAGCTTAAAGTCAATTTTTTAGTTTTTAACTTAAATTCTAAAAAGCTAAAAACTCAAAAAGTCTTATTTTTTAACTTTGAGCTTTTAGTCTACTTGGTTTTAGATTTTTTTGTTTTTCTCGTAATAATTCTTAATTTTATTTTTTTACGTATAAAATTATACAAATTATAACAAAACAATCATACACAGCTTATTTAAGTTGAAGAGTAATTATAAAATTTTACATTAAGTTTATTTAATTTTTTTGGTAGCTTAAAAGTTACTATTTTTTTAATTAAATAATTTTTTTAATTTTTTAACTTAAAATAACTTAAATCCAAAAAATTAATTTAAAATCAAAGTAACAAACGAAGAGTTTTAAGTCTTTTCATCACTTTTTTAAAAAAAAATTGGGCCACCCAAATGGAAGGGACACCTTCAAAGATAAAAGATTCCCTCAGATAAAGATTGCCTGGCTGAGCTAGTTTTACGTGTAGAGGAGCAGATTTGGACGAAGACCAACTAAGAAAAGATCCCTTGCTTTTATACGTATCTATTATGGGTGTTGAAGAGAATTAAAAACAAAAAACTTCTGAAGTAATTTAACCTGACTTTTATGAATTGAGTTGATTCAATTTAATTAAGATAATAGATTGATTCTAGGTCTAAAAATTTTGAACCAATTTGGTTGATTTGGTTATTACTTTTTTAAATCAACCCAAATTGACACCTATATATATATATATATATATATATTAAAAAATAATAAATTAATTAATATAACAACAAATAGCAACAAAACACAATTAAGGCACAAAACACAATTGAATATTTGTTAAAATGTTTTTAGTTTAGATATTCATTTGACATTGGTTATAATTCTTATGTGAGGATTGTCACATTTTTTATGTGATACTGTTTTTGTTTTTGAATAATTTTATAAAATTGGTATTAGTTAATGTATAAGATTACTGAACAGATAGAACCGCAGTTTTAACCCGAATTAACTTGTATTAATTTGAGTTGAGTTAGATTAATTCTAAAACATAAATGATTCGATTCTGAGTCAAAATTTTTAGAATCAATTTCGATTAATTTGATTTTAAGTTAAACCTCAAATCTACCCAAATCAACCATGTCAACGCCTTATTTTTGATTTATTCTAAGAATTTCTGCCGGTTTTGAGTTGGAAAATTGGTAAGACGTTCCTTTGGCACTTAAAAAATCTGCTTTTATTGACTTGATCGCGTCCACGCATGATTAATTGCGTCCATAACATTTTGTATGCCCTACTATTAGTGTAAGGCCCACAAAATGTGTTTGACAAAGTAAAATAAAAGATATAATACCAGATGTCTAGAGCATTGTTCTTAACAGAAAAATAAAATATAACTATGTTAATTCCAAAATTGTCCAATAATTTGATTTTCGCCATTTGCCAACTTTTCTTTTAAATTGGCATGCTTTAATAATCAGTCCTGTTTAATACCATTTGCAGATTTTGCAGTCTTATCACTATAAGATATTTCACCAAAAAAAAAAAAAAAACTTCAAATGACCAATTTTAATTTGATAAGACTTTCTCTAATAGGGATATATTAAATTATTGGTATAAGATTAGTGAAATTAGTAATGTGATGAAATTATTCTTACGACTACAATTATAATTAAATTATAAATTTTTTTAAATACTTATAACTACTGCTATTACTAGTAATTATTATTTTTAGTTACAAGTTATAATATTTACCAAACACTTACAATATCTACTATAATTTATAATTTATAAGTTATTAGTTTCAATAATACTAAACACCATGTAGTAATATGGTTGTTCTGCTCGGATTAATAAATCAAGGATGGAATTATTTTTAAAAGTTACGTAACCTATTCCAACCCTACCGAAGAGACACTAAAGCTATGCATTGGATAATATTTTTAAGGAAATTTTAGGATTAAGTTCTCTTTTTGATAGTAAAATTAGTTTTAATCCTATTCAATTTTTTCTATTATGATTAGTCCCGTCTCAAATTAAATTTTTTGAAATAACCTTAAATTACATTTTTACAAGATTTTATTGACCAAATTCCTTCCTAAATGAGAATAAAAAAATTTCGTTCAAAAAATTTCTCCCAAAATATTTTTCGAAATTTCGCGCTGCAATCACCACAATTCTAATTTCGTCGCTGTCTTCATCCTCCGTCATCGTCGTCACCATCATCGCTGTCGAGGCGTCGTCGTCATTGTCATTGCTGCCGTCGTCTTCCCTTGCTGTTGCGGTCATCATCAATCTCTATAACACAATCTCAATTGATACATATATCAGTTGTCACCCAGTTGTGAATCTTTCATGTTCCTGCAACACAAATTTAATTGATACATGTATAAGTTAACACTCTGTATTAAATTTTGTCTATTCTTGTAACAAAAATTCAACTAATACATGTATTAATTGTCACCTTGCCTTGAATTTTTTTTAATCCTGTATTACAGACTCAATTAAATATGTTAAGTTTCACATTGTTAAGATGTAATTGAAAAATTATTAGTTCAGATTCGCCGCCTTGTTTGACCCTACGCAAAAAACCCTAGCCCTCACAATACCTAGGCGTGACGACGGCGAACAAAATTAGCGAGGGAGGACAACGGCAAGAGAAGATAAAGCCTTGCTTTCTTTGACCTCTGGTTTGTTGCCTTGCTCAACCCTACGCAGGAAACCCTAACCCTAAAAAACTCTAGGGGTGACAACAACGAAAAGTTGACAAGGAAGGACGAGGAGGAGGGAGGACGACGGTGATAAGGACAAGTGGCGATGGTAGAAAAGGATGAAATGTTGGTGAGGAGGGGGCCATAAGTGAATGCAAAATCTCATAAATATGTTATAGGTTAAAAATGTGGAGATATAATTTCAAATTTCTATAGCCAAGAGGAAGTTATCCACTTATTTAGGAAACTTCCATATATCACGCCACTCATAATATACACCATATATATATACAACCGAATTAAATAGGAGTATGTTAGTCCTACCATTTTTTTATTTTAAAAAAAGAACTAAATACAACAAAAAAATGACGAGACTAAAACTCTTAGAACACCTAAAAATAGAACTAAAACTCAAATAATCTCATTTTTAATAAAAAAAATTTCACTTTTTTTATCAGACAAATGAAATGAATAAAAAAAGTACAATTATTTTTGCTAAAGTTTTAATAATTCACTAAAGACGAAATGAACCTATTTTTATAAATTTTTTTTTAAAAATATGCTTATTTAAACCAATGTTAAAAAATTAACTAAGAAACACAAAATATGAAAATGCTATTTCAAACAATGTTAACCCGTAATGAATCAAAACAAGGTCTTAGGGCAAAAGTGTTGGGATTAAATCAACTAATTTGCGAATATAAACGTGAGCACAATTATGTACATACCAAAGAGAAAAATTACGTAAGAATTTATGTGGTTCTGCTCAACATGCCTACGTTTACTATAATCGTATAATGTACAATCGTAACACTAAAATACCAAAAAAACTCGACATTCATAACCTGAGCTTTAAAACAAATTCTATTTTTCGGGTCAAAAATTAATCTCGTGTCCCCTGAATTTTTCTCTCTTTTTCTCATTTTTCGTTGTTTCAACTTTCTACACAATAACTAAAATTGTAAAATCTTATTTATAAGAAAATCTTAAATCATAACCCCTATATAATTATAAAACTCTACACGTATTAGGTTTTTTATGAATTCATAATTCTAGTCCAGTCTAAATATATATAAATAAAATGTTAATTATATGAATCCGTAGAATACAAGACGCACACTTAACAAGAGGCAAAATCCTTTCTATTTTTTAAAATAAATAGAGTAATCTTCGTTTCTAATTAATAATTTCTAATACTTACCGTCGTTCATGTTAATAATCTAGTCTAAAGCATACATGTTATAAAGTTTATTTAGAAGATATTTCCAAAAAATACATAATTAATATAAATTTGAAAATAGACTGTACAAATTTTTTAGAGTTAATGTAATCCAATTAATTAGTTTATAATCTCCGATTAATTTAAATTTTTATATGTATAATGTTTTCCAAAAGCATTATAATATTAGCTATTAGAATCATCTAAAATGGACTCGTTTTATACACTATAAGACAAAAATTGAAAGACCTATATTTTTAAAAAAATAAAATTAAAAATAATCCAAATACGACCAATTAAGGACATACAAATTAATTTTGAAAAGAAAAAATTGGTGGCGCGCGTCATTTAATATCACGACAAACACCTCATAAGATACAGGTATTGCTTATAATTTTTATACACCTTTTTAACTAATACACGTACTTCGTGAAGTCGCTATATATTGAGAGATAACGTGAGAAGCTTTAACATCCTTGTGCATTACGAAATTAGAGTTACCCTATTTGTTGTTACACGAGATAAATCGCCACCATAAACGCCACACAAACAATTACGCACCACCAATTCTCGGTGTGATCTTCTCCTCTGATCAATCGTTAATTCTTATATAAAAGATTTCAGAAGCCTCCTTGTCCGAGCAGCGATCCCATACTTGGTGCCGAGCTCACTTCTTCAAAACAACAATTCATCGGACTCATCAAGATTATCGTCACTTTCGTTTTACTCCTGTGTTGTTGGATAATCAATCGATCTCGATATGGCAGCACCAGGACCAGGACAGGGACCTTACTGCCCGCCGATGGCTAATCAAGTGGCCGTCATAAGCCCACAATTCTGCGCTCCGTACAACGTGGATCTGACGATCGTGAGGAAGCTCCTGACAGTTACGGAGGGCTTTTCCGTCACCGACGTGAATGGCAACACCATGTTCAGTATTAGCGGCAAGTTTTTCAGCCTCCGTGACCGCCGGGTCTTGGTCAACGCCGCTGGCAACCCCATCCTCACTCTCCAACATAAGGTAACCCTAAATTCCACTAGGTTTTTATTGAAATTTTAACATCAATTTTTGAACGCAAATAAAAATAATTCACGTATAAAAAAATAAAAAAATAATAAATACTGAGAATTTACGTGGTTTGATCCATACCGGCATACGTCCACGAGCGAGGGATAAAAAATTAACTATAACTGTAGAATATACAAACTCGAGATAAAAAACACCCAAAAATTAGACATCCATAACTCGAGCCCTGAAACAAAACCGCATTTTCTTGTTCAAAGGTTATTCCCGTGCCTCCAGTATTTTTTCATCTCTTCCAACATCTCTACGCCATTTGATTTTCTCTCCACACAAATAACTAGAATTATATAGTCTATTTATAGGCAAACTCTAAAAATTCTAACCCCATATAATTACAAACCCTTTATGTATTAGATTTCTTATAAATTCATGACTCCAGCCTAGTCCACATACATGTAAATAAGAGCATAATTATACGGTTCCACAAAATACAAGATATACACCCAACAATCTCCACCTCGGCTTGAATTTTGCAAATCACTCTGAATATAACCGGTGTCGATATCGATTTTTCTATTTTTGTTAAACTGCCGCACTTAAATCAGCATGGCCTGCACCTACACACCGAGATACCCGACACCTATTCGTCGAGGTGTTCTGACTACTAATCATCTGCCAAATCAAGAAATTGCCGTCTAACTTGACTCCACCTACAACTAAAATCCTAGTTGCATCCATTCATGATTAGTCTTTTGTTATGAATTGAACTAGATTGCTCCCGATTACCTCTATTCACCTGCAATCAAACCCGATGGCCCCTGATCTCCTTTGATCTCGCCTGATCAATCCCAATCTAAGTCGATCTAACTAATCCCATCAAATCATTTAGAATCTGAAAGTTCTAACCATACCGATGAATTCGCAGCGCCTGAAAATCTGAAGAGAGACCTTCTTCTTAAGTTATTTTGCTATATATATGAGCTAATATAACAAAATAATTTTAAATCGTCAATTTTAAGAATTATTGCCACACAGGATTATTGCCCTTGAATTGCTAATCCCTTTTGCCATTAGTGACACTAATCCCTTGATTATTCACATCAGGCCACTTTGATTAGGTTTCTACTACCTTCAAATACATGTGATTACCAATTCCATCACCAGCAGAACCTTTGCTTTCTCAATGCCATTTCTGCAGTCGCAAGCTTCTTCACGAATCATCCAATCTTGCTGCTTTCATCTTTTTTTTTTGTGTAAAAATATTTTTGTTTTATAAAATCAAAATAAAAAATAATACCTTGCTTCGTTCACCCACCACGGCTTCGAATCATCTACCGTCGGCTCTGATATCACTTGTTGAAATTTGAACAATAATTTTCGAACGCGAATGGAAGCAATTCACGCACGAAAAAGCGAAAAATAATAAATACCGAGAATTTACGTGTTCGTTCCACAAGTGAGAGAAAAAAAATCAACTATAACTGTAGAATGTACAAACTCGAGATTAAAAACACCCTAAAATTCGACACCCACAACCCGAGACCTGAAACAAACTCCGTTTTCCTACTCAAATGTTATTCCCGTGCCCTTAGTATTTTTTCATCTCTTTCCATATCTCTACCTCCTTTGATTTTCTCTCCACACAAATAACTAGAATTATAGAGTTCTATTTATAAGCAAACTCTAAAAACTCTAGCCCCATATAATTATAAACCTTCATGTATTATACTTTTTATGAATTTATGACTCCAGCTCAACCTAAATACATATAAATAAAATTTTAATTATATGGATCTACAGAATACAAGATATACACCCAACATCATTTGTGTACCAAAACTTCAATATGTGTTAAGTGTACATTAATAAGACTGGTTCATACGTTAGGTTAATTAATTGGTCGTTTAAGTCTCTGAATTTTAAAAGGTTCTCAAATTTTTAAAAAAAAATTATGATGGGTGTTTGGCAAAGTTTCTTGTTACTATTTTTTTGTTTTTTGTTATTAATTTTAGTTATAAGTTACAATTTATTCTAAATACTTATAACTTCTTCTACAAACTATAACTATTTTTTTTCTCTTTCAGTTACAAATTATAATTTTTACCAAATACTCAAAATTTTTGTTACAAGTTATAATTTATAAACTACTAATTTCAACAATGCTAAACACCACATATATATTAACTTCAAAAATAATTCACATTAATATAATCTTAAAAATAATATTTATTAGGTTCAATATCTTTTATGACATGAACTATTATACATGAACATACAAAATAATTATTAACAAAGCCTAAAAAGTATATTATTTATGCTACCCACAAAAGAATTAAGAATTAACATTGTTATCAATTTTAAAAAGTATATTAAAAAATTAATTATAAAAAATTTAATTAATAATTTTACATCTCAAAAAGTGAAAAAACCTGAATTAAGAAAATAAAAATAAATTAAAAATTAGAAGGTCTTCATTTCAAATTTTTATCGAAAGCCCTCGAAATGCTTGATCTCTCCCAAATGTAAGGATGGCAATGAGGCGGGGTCGGGAATGAGTTCTTCCATCTCCGTTTTCTATTTGATTAGGGCGGGAATAAGAGAAAGTATTGAAAAAATAGCAAGGAACGGGACAGGAACGGGGATGTTTCGAGTATAGTTTCTAGGGTTTAAGATAGTAATATTAATAAGAGTTACAGATAACATAATAAATAAAAAATAATAGTTGATGAATTAATATAACTAAAAATATAAATTATAAAAAATAGAAATAAAAATAAAAATAAAAATAATATTTTAATATTTTAGACTTATTATATTTTTAATATATATATATATATTTTTTATGTATTTATATTTAAAAATATATTTATTTTATGTAATCGAGAATAGTGTCGAGAGAAACGAGACGGGAAAAACAACTACCGTTCCAACTCCGTTTGTTATTGAGGATCGAAAAATTCGTACATAATAGGACAGGGACGTGTGGGGAAGGGGCAGGTGAAATTATCATCCATACTCAAATGTTAAATGTTAATACTTAATGATAGAAAAAGTCTATATGCACAAATAACTAATGACCAGTCTAGTATAAATAAAACTAAGGATAAAAATTTTGACTATTCAAAGTTTATTAACAAGAAACTCTTAGTACTCAGAGTTTTCATCTTTATATTTTATCTGTACTCGATGGGTCATTTATCTCATTTTTATATTTTATCTGTACTCGATGGGTCATTTATCATACGTGCAAGTATCATTTTACTTAATATATAGTATTGTGAATTGGCATGTTTTTCAGCTATGGAGCGCACATATGAGGTGGCAAGTGTTCAGGGGAGAGAGCACGGACCCGAAAGACCTGGTTTTTAGTGCTAGGAAGTCTTCCATCATCCAATTCAAGACGGAATTAGCCGTGTTCTTGGCCGCCAACACCACAGAAAATGCTTGCGATTTCAAGGTTCGGGGTAGTTGGTTGGAGAGGTCTTGTACCATCTACCTTGGGGATTCTTCCACCGTTATCGCTCAGGTAATTTAATTCAACGCATCAAAATAACCCAACTAAGGCCGCATTTGATAACTGCAATTAGGGGTGTGCAATAACTCGGCTACCACCTTGTTTCACTTTAGGAACAGGCACCAACTCGTACTTATGCAGGTGAAAATGGTTTGAGTTAAATGGCAGGGTGATTTGATTATATTTCTTCGACTCATTTCTGACTTAATTTAATTTGGTTAGGGTATATATTGGTCGCATTAGAACATTTACATTTTCTTGTACAGTTAGATAATTTATAAAGAATAAATTAAAACATCGATGTTTTTTATGGTTTTGCAACTGCTCGTTCTTAGGCGGGCCAACCTATGTA
The DNA here is from genome assembly GCA_034768845.1 of Heliamphora exappendiculata. Classification (NCBI taxonomy): domain Eukaryota; kingdom Viridiplantae; phylum Streptophyta; class Magnoliopsida; order Ericales; family Sarraceniaceae; genus Heliamphora; species Heliamphora exappendiculata. The sequence goes on from JAOTRH010000002.1 coordinate 3,551,527, forward strand.
TTGTGATTTTTTCTTAATAAATATGTATTGTAAATATTATTATTATAAATTTTTAATAGTGTATTTATTATTCTTGTTAATAAAGATGATAATAATGATGATGATGAATACTAGGATTAATAAATTATTATTTCAAACTGAGCATAAGTAACAACAAAAAGGCAAGTTTCGTTTGACTAAATAGCTCAATTCATGTTTTGTGAATCAACCAAATGGACCTTAAGGAGTAGAATCAGTAGACACAGGTCCCGCCCTAGGGCTATGCTAGGAGAATAGAGAATTTAGTAAGAATTAAACAGATTCAACAAATTCTTAACTCTTTTTATATCTCTCTTTTAGATATAAAAAATATTATTAAAATATTTTTTTTAAGATGTTTAAGACGAAAGTATCACTTCTGATAAACTATTTATTTTTATTTTAGTGAAACAAACGTAATAGTTCTACAACATATTTTCTAAGTTTTTTTTAAAAAAATTAGTAATAAATATACAAAATATAGTTTGAAGTGTTTTATATGTAATCCTATTATCTTACTTTACTCAGTTTGATATATCTTAGTCTATTTCTTGAATTTCAAATGAAAATAAATAATGGTTTTAAGAAATCTTATTGTTAGGTGAATTTAAGCCAAAATCTCTTGTGATGATGCTAATTAAATATATTTCACATTTCGATTACGTTATCAAGTTCTTATTGTATAATTTGTGTTAATATCAATTTATTAATTTATTTAATACATATAAAGTGTTTACACATTATCTTTATCGTTCATGTCGAATCTTATGATTCTTAATTTGATTCGTTTCACAATTCACAAAATTAGGATTTTGATTCACGATTAAATTGACGATTTGACAACTATAATTTGGGCTCACGTAAGCGGTGTCAAATGGTAATTCTGATAAACGAAATTATTCGATGCACGCTAATTAAGTGAGTCACATTTGTTTTTTTTTTTACCCAATAAATGTGGGCTAATATTATTTCACATAAGGTATTTTTGCTATGTCATTAGTTAAGAGTAGTATATAGGCAATGATACATAGGGTTTCTAGACTACAAATAAATCCTATTTTTTCCTAGTAGATGTGATTCGGTGGTTTAAAGGTTTTGAGGATGGGTATTATATATTTGGTGTTGAAAACTACAGATGCATAGGAAATTCAGTGTTAATAGCATTTTGCTCGGGAAGGATACGTTTGCGGTGACTGTTTATCCAAACGTGGACTACGCCTTCATAGTTGCGCTTGTGGTGGTTCTTGAAGAGATCAACAGATCAGAAGACGCTTGATATCACCTCCAACACAGGACTGAAGTAAAATGTCTTCTATTTGCATTACTGCATTTCCTCAGCTATATGATGGGCACACTATATTCTTCTTTTGGTGTTTGTCTATAATGAAATTTGTCTTATGATTCTTAGTCTGTTATGAAAGTAGCATTTTTTCTTCAAATTTCATGTTGTAATTTATTGAAAGTAGAGATGCCAATAGGTGGAAGGGTGGTGGAAATGTGTTTCTCCTTCCCCGCTATGTTTATTATCGGGGCAGGATTTCGAAAAAATATAATCGAAAAAATGGTGGGGAAAGATTGGAGCGGGGCGGATACGGGGCCATAATGCGAAATATTTTTTCACTTTAAAATAGATTAATACTAATAAAAATAACATGATGGGGTATTAAAATAATAATATTAATCAATAATTAGAATTAAAAAGAAAAAAATAAGAAATAGAAGTAAAAAATCAAAATTAAGTATAATATTTTGTATTTTATCAGATTATATTATTTATAAAAACACTTTACATATATGTTTATATAAAATATATTTGATTTATCCAATCGAGAGCGGAATGGGAGAAACGACACTGAAAAGTGTAAATACTACCTTATACCAATTTCTTAACGAGGACGGACAAAAATCTGTACAAAATAGGACGGGAGATGCGGGGTGGGGCGTGGAAAATTAGCATATCTAATCAAATGTTAAATTATACATGAATCTCGATATACGAAAATTTTGAAATGTATTTAATAATCTTCAATGCATGAAAATGAAAAAGAGTAAAGAGATTTTATATCCTAAAAATTAAGTGTCTCTCTGTCCTAATAATTAGAAGTCATCGAATCATAAAAATTTCGAGAGATATCCAATGTTCTTCAATTTTCACGATTTACTATTTCTTACCCACAAAAGACAAAATTTTCAAGATGAATATTTCTGTATTTCAAAATAATTTTATTCATTCACTCGGTTGACTAATTAGTGGATGAACAAGATTTCCCTTTCAAAAGAATGAATCCACTGTCCACTGTTTTGGTAGACACACGGCTTATTAATTACTTTTACTTGGGGGTGGAGCCATGAAGGAGTTGGCGGTGCTGAGACAGTGAGGACGAAGGTCAATTGTGGTGGTGGCTGAAGTCATGGAGATGGTGGTGATGCGAGACACTGAACATGAAGGTTGGTGGAGGTGACGGAGTTCGATGGTGGGGATGGAGTCATGAATGGGATGGTGGTGCAAGACAGTGGGAATGGAGGTGCGTTGTGGTTTGTAAAGGTGTTAATGGTGGTTTATGGAGTGTTTGGTGGTGGAAGTAAATATCTTATTGTGTTTGGCTGTTCAGATCATGAAAGTGGATAGAAAAAATTGTATTCGGCATAGCTGCTATGCTAATAAATTATTCTTTTTAAAGTACAAGTCTAATAAATTGTGGTTTTTATTATGTTAAATCATTTTTTTGGGATACCTAAGCTAAATAAATGGTTGAAATCATTTAATCTCAATAACATTATTTTTTTAAATGATTTTATTAAGTTAAATAAATGATTTTACAATTATTTATTCTCAACAATATTATATTTTGTTTGTACAAGAGTATAATAGGTATTTTTAATAACTAAACTTAAATTATTTATTAATAATTATTAATATTTTGTTTGTACCGGTGCATAATGGTTAATAGACAAATAATTTATTAATATTTTACAAATTATATTTATATTTGTGTAAAGTGTGTCCTGTTTTGTACAAAAAGTGTGTTAATATTGATAAAAGTGTATCAAAATTATATTTTTGTTGGCGTTATATATTAATCGCCAACTAACCAATGTTCAATGAGCAAAATCGTATTAAAAAAAAAGTAGTTTATAGGGTTTATTGCCAACGTAATAAGTTGATTTATTGCATTTTAAGTTAATAACTAAACTTAAATCAGTTTATAAGAAAATTTTTTATCAAACAAGTCTTTATTATTTAAAAATCTATTTTTTATTTTAAAATAATTTTATATTTAATATATCTCTTTTTTGATAAATCATGACTAAAAAAACTTTTAAAAAATTAAATTTTAATAAAATAAAAATTATGGCATTTTAAAATTTAAAACACAATGGGCTCTTCTTAATCCCTCTAAATCAGGCTAGGCTAACAAGCCCAGCAAATTAGAGAAATTTTTTTTTTTTGGTTAATCAAATTAGGGACTTCAATCATTCATAATTCTATTACAGTTGCAAAACTCTATGATGCGAAAGCATTGCTTAAAGTATTACCAAGATGTTTTCGAAATCTCATGATATTTTAGAAACAAAATAGATAAATTTCAAAATATTATAAAATATTATAAGAGTAGTAAGCATATAATTTTGGCTTTAGCTTGGACCGGTGGTGCTTTGGGTAGATTAAATTCGGTGGACTCATGCCAAATTTTCGAACTAAGCTAGGTCAGACCTTTTTTTCTAAGTATTGGCCCAGACCCTAGGGTGGCCTGGGGCCGAGCCAAGGACTCAGCCAAATGGGGTTTTTATTTTTATTTTTCTTTTTTTGCTCTTTGTTTTTTGTTTTTTTGTTTAATAATTTTATTATTAGTTATAAATTTATAGTTTATAATATTACTTATTATTTATTAGTTTATTATTTATTTATTATTATGATATTATATTTTATTAGTAATAGATTTTATCAATTTATAAGTTTATGTATAATTAATTATTAGCTTATTTAAAAGTTAATTAGTTTTTATAATTTATAGTTTAGTATTTGTTATTAAGTTATTAACTTATTAGTTTATTATTTTATTATATAAATTTATACTTTATTTGCTTATTTATTTTTAAGTTTATAATTTTTAAGTTTACTAGTTAATTATTTATTAAAAGATTATAACTTATTAGTTTACTATAAATTTATTATTAATTTATAAATTTATAGTTTATATTATTATAAGTTTATTAATTTATTATAACTTATAAATTTAATAATTAAATGCAACAAGTTTGGACAAAACCATTGAAAGGCAAAATGGTGGGCTATAGACCGGGCTGGGCCACAGGTTTTGAGGGGAGAGTAGGCCCAAGTTCAAAAATTATATGTCCCAGGCTCAAACTGATCTCAGATCTTTGTCAAGCTAGACTTAACCGACACAGTACCGGGTCTCTGGCCAAAATTACACCCTAAAGAGCGGCCGCAACAGACTAGCCATTGTTGGAGGTAAAACTGTAAATATCATTATTTTGTAACAATTTTTGGTAAAAATTAACTAGATGGATAAATGCCGAAATGGGCTTCAGATCAAACTATTGATGTCGATCGATCAAAATTAAAACCCGTGCAACCACAGTTAATTTAGAAGAATACATTTTTTCTGGTCGAATCTTCAACTACGATTTGATTTTGAGTTGAAACTCTTGTCAGACCTTCTACTGTATTTCCTTATGCAATTTTCAGATATAGTGTGAGTTATAATCTTTCGAAAACTCGTACTGACAGAACCTAGTCAGCTTTAGTCTTAAAGACAAGTTATGAAACTGGTTCAATCTACCAGCATATTTATATGGTTACAGTAGAGACCTGCGGAGTAATTATGACTAAGACTTCCAGTTGAACACATACACCCATTAGCAATTTTCGCAATTAAGTAAATCATATAACGGTATCTGTAATTATGAAAATCTTACAGCGATTTCTGTAATTTTCATAAAATACTGAATTACAGTTCACACCACTAAAGAATTATAATTACACTCTAAGTCATAATCTTAAGATTTTCTTGCATTGAGTTCCTAATGTAAAATGCTTAACATTTCTCCACACGTTAAGATTCATGATACATGCCAATCAAATTTAATTACTGAAAATTTAATTTAATCGATATCTTTAATTCCTTCTGTCACGACCTATTTTTATATATGGCGTATGTGACCGGCCAATGAGTCAAAATTCACCAAATGCCTCTTCCTTTCGTTATTTTTCACTTTCTCATTTTGAATTGTACCAACTGATTTTTTTTTCCTTTTCAAACAATCCCAATCAGGGTCATCCAATTTGAAATATAAGTACCTTATTCATTGAAAAGAAATTATTTCCAATAAACATTTCCAGTAAATTATTTCAAAACTCCCAGAGCTTCTAACAGTGCATTCGACATTTAAACATTATAAATAAATACAAGAATTGAAATGTAATACAGAAATTTAAATGAACTTTAAACATTTTTTCTTGGCTACCATTTTCTTCATTTCATCATGCGTCACCTAAAATATTTCAACGTTCATTAGCACATCTAGTGTGAATTTAATGATATCTAAACTCTTAATTATTTCACAATGTTAGAATGATATACATATTGAACGGTTAGTCAGAATTCGATAGGCAGCGACTCTATATTTTATACAGTGGACATGATCATTCTTTATAACCACCTGGCCGTGACCCGCCACCCTTATTGTCTCGTCTCGCTGGTACACTTATCGTCCCCTAGCGACCAGGACGCCGTTTAACCCATCATTCTTTCATGCATCGTTTTCATTCATTTTCATTTTTCATCATTTTTTTCATTTTCATTTTTATTATTCATTTTCATTTCTTTAACAATGTAACATATCAAGTATCAACGTGAAATAAAAACTAGTTCAGATATCAGAGACTCACCTGATCTAACAGAAACTTGATTCAATTGTTTCGAAACTCCAAATCTAGTAACATGTTAAAACTACAATTAGATAGCATTCTACGTTTCGACTATTTTATTTTTTCATAACTCTATATGTATTCTTATTAGATTTTTATTATTTTAAAGTATTTAATAAAAAATTCAATTATTTAAAAATCACTAAAGATGTACCCAAAAATTTAATTCTTTTTATTTTATAAAACTAGTTAAAAACATAACATGTAAACATATTAATTTTGACTTTATAAAATATTTTATTTTTATAACATATAAAATTACAAACACACTTTTTATTAAAATATTTTTATCTTTTTAAAATATTCATTTTGCATTAAATAATAGGATGATCCTTAAATTAATTAATTATTTAGTTAAATTTTAAAATATAATTTTCATTTACTAGTAAACTAACATAACTTGGTTATTGTTTCTAGTTATTTTAAATTCTTTATTTAAAATATTTAACCTTTTTAACTTAAAAGTTTCATTTTTATTTATTAAACTTATAATAT
>JAOTRH010000002.1:3558092-3579899 GCA_034768845.1 Heliamphora exappendiculata
GGTGGGGGTGGGGGTGGCGGTTCATCTGTAAAGTTAACTCCCTCTCTTTTTATCCTTCACAAGAATTTCCTTTCTCCTAGCATCCTTTCTCCAAGCATTGTCAAAGCCCCTAGGGAGGGGGGTTGGATGCCTATCCAAATAACTCGGGGTTGTCCAAAATTGTCCTATATTTTCTTCGCAGACAACCCCGTGCTGTTTGGGCATGGTCGGGCTTCAGTGAAAACTAGAGCCATAACTGGTACTCTCATCTGTTCTGCACTTTATCAGGCCAGAAGAAGTTTTCAAAAACCAAAAGTATCATTTTCTAATAATGTATTGGAAGATGACCAACTTCCGTACTCTAAACTTATTGGTATCTCATGCCCAAACTTTTGGTACTTTCTATTAGGGTTATAGCAAACCCCTATGCAGGATCTATGAGAGACTATGAAGCATGGATACGCCGATATAGGTGCCATAACAGTGTCAGACACACGAGGGATACGGACACGCTGGGAATAGGCAGGGACACGTGCCAGATACGTCAGGTGGCATGTCCTATTTTTTTTATTAATTTTTTTTAATTGGACATGCAAGGGACGCATGTCCATTTTCGTGCACGCCTGGACACACAAAAATCCCTTTGCAGAATTAGAAAACCCTAACACGTGCAAGAGCCTCAGAAGTCAGCGCTATTTCCACATAACAGAACTTCGAAATACATACTCTGGTCTATCATCTTCGCCTTGCGACCTCCACCACTGTGCTTGACCACCACCGACGACTTGGATCTAAACCGTGACGACCACCACCACCAACTTGATCTCCGACAACCTTCACCCTTTAGGTAAGTACACTCTTCTTCTTCTCCCCTTTTTGTTTCTTTCAATGTCGACGAGAAGGTAAAAACATCAATTTTTTTTTTAAATCGAAGATATTTTTTTTTATTTCTTTCCTTTGTCGTTTTTTTCTTTACATCATTCTAGCTAATATGTTCTAAAATTCCAAATCCCTTTTTTTGTTTCTTGTGCATGGTGGTTATTATTGATATTTCTTTGATTATAATGATGTATTGAATAATTTGGATGATTACTTATTTTAAAGAATGTGATTTTCATGTTTATTAAAATGATGATGTATTAGAACGATGAACAAAGTTGTTAGAATTGTGAATGTTTTTTTAATAGGTTGTTTATGTTGTTCTATTTATAAACATGAAGGAAATAAATATAAATAAAAAATAAAATTTTCCCGTATCCATGCTGTGCCATTGTCTTAATTTTTTTTTGAAATCACCATGTTCCGTGTCAGTGTCCGGTTGTATCCGTGCCCTAATTTATGTGGTTCACTCAACTAGGAGTATAATTATTGCGACGTGTCATTATGATGGAAGAATAGGAGGATAAATCGAAATTTTCCTATGCTACAATAATATATATAGGGGGGGTTACAAGTTTGTGAAAATATCAAAAATACCCTTAAGACAACTTAACACTTACCTTGGGGGCCCCATTCATCATTATTAGGCCACCAAGTAGTCTTTCCAATTTGTGATGGATACAGTACAGGATAAGATTCAGGCCAGCAGGACCTTTCATGCTCGAAAAGTAGTTGTCTTGCTTTTGCTAGTAGGGCATGGCTTTTTCATTCTATTAATGTTGCAATCCCTATGTATACCATAGAGTGCAACTATTTGCCTAAGACTTGTTTCTCATAACTTTTTAGATAAACTTAACCATGGACTCTTCCCAATACACGAAGTATCCGTGTACATTTTTTTGGCCCGATGTGCGTCTTGCGTTCTGTAAGCCCATATTATTATTTTTTAATCTATATGTATTTGAGTTGGGGTAGAGCTATGAGCTCACTCGAAATCTAATATGTATAGGGTTTTATTAATTATATGGGACTTTGGGCTCTTCTAGTATGCCTATAAGTGGGACACTTGTAAGAGTTCTAGTATCTATGAAAAAAATTAAAGAGGTAGTTGTAGAGATAAAGGAGTGAGTTGTACTCTTTTATATACGACATAGTACAGTTTTTTCTCTAGCACATCAACGTAGGCTGATGTGGACCGAATCCCATAAGTTCTCTGTGTTGTTTATTTTCTCTGTTTATTTGTGCGTGAATATTTGCTTTCATTTGCTCTTAGGGATTGATTAAATCCCAACAAGTAGTATCAGAACCGACGGTTGATGAATTCGAAGATGTGATGAGTGATCGGAGCAAGGTATGATTTTTTGATCTCGTCTCGCATAGATTTTTTTTTATCAAATAAAGGCTTGTGTATGAAAATAAATAATTAAAGGTTAAATGTATGAAAATCCGGCAACGCAACAACCTACGAGAGCTTTAGTTGGTTGATGAAGTGCATGAAAAGCGATAGAATGAGCAGTTTTACTGAGAATATAGAGCAGGTCTGTGTGAATACATGATCTCTGGTAACCTTGCTGGTGGTGGATTTGAATGGTAAGTGACACACAGAGTTGAAATCGATGGCTCGTAATTTTTTTACTATTTCGGCTTGTATATATAGCGAAAATATTTAAGAAAAAAATCCCTTTGAAGATTTTTCAGTACTGAAGATTCATCGGGTATAGTCAAATTTTTCAGCTTGTGCACTGTTTAATTAGATTGAATAGATCGACATAGGTTATGATTGATTAGACGTGATGAAAGGCGATCATGAGCAATCGGACACAACCAGAGGCAATTTGAGCTGCGTGCGACAAAGGTTGCACATATATGGTATTTCAACAAGTTCAAATTGTGATAGATTGTCATACACAAAGATAATGGCGTTAAAAAGTTCAGGTTTTGTAATTGAACCCTTTAACAACCACAACAACTTTACCTTATGGCAGCAAAGGGTAAAGAATAACTTAACACACATGGGACAGACCAAGGTTCTCAGAAAGAGGTCCGAAAAGCCAAAAGCAATGAAGAATGCAGAGTGAGAAGAGACAAGGAACTAGCAAATAGTACAATCCAATTATCTCTCTGAAATCGCACACTTTGGAAAATAATCAATGAGAGTGGTACAACGGAACTTTGGGCTAAGTTAGAGAGCAAATATAAATCAAGACATTGATGAATCGGTTGTCTTTAAAGAAACAATTTTATTCACTTCAGATGATAGAAGAAACAAATTTTATGGAGCATTTGAACAAGTTCAACAAGAACTAATAGAATTGAATTCTATAAGCGCACAGACCAAGAATGAGAACAAAGCAATTCTCTTGTTGGTCTCCTTGCCTTCATCGTACGACCATCAGAGGACAATACTAATGTTTGGAAAATATACTCTTTTTTAAATGAGGTGGTTACTGCTCTCCTATATCATGAAATGCTAAAAAAGAGAAAAGCAACTAATCATTGCAAGAGGGGATCATAATTGCATCAGGTAGTGGAGAAGTTAGAAGCAGGACGACAAAGAGTCAGGAAGGGTCCAAAAAGAAGAAGGGTTATTCCAAGTCAATGAGTTACAAGTGACATGTAATTATTGGGACAAAAAAAGTCATCTGAAGCGGGATTGTCTAAAGTACAAGGTAGACAAAACGAAAGAATAATCATCAAAGACAACAATTATAGAGGGCTACAACTAGAATGAAGTAGATGTACTCACAGTTACTTCAAGCGTGGAGAAGTTTAGATTAGGCGTTAAATTGTGAATGTTTGTTTCACATGTGCGGTCAGGAAATACTTTGCTATTCATGGAAAGACTTTGCTACGTATCAGACATGTGATAAGGGTACTATCAAGATGGCTAACAATGCATCTTGATTGAGGTTAAACATGTTCCAAATTTTAAAAAGAATTTAATTCTTTGGGAATGCTAGATTCGAGAGGCTACAAGTTCTCATTCAGAGGTGGAATTCTTTGGGTTTCAAAGGGAAACAAGAATGTGTTGCAGAGATAGATGATTAACAATCTATACAGTCTCGTATGGAGTATTATGACAGGTAAAGCTAATATCAAACATCAGACAGGTAGAACAGATAGGCGACAAACACAGCGAAGTGTAATGGTCATCAAGGTGAACAATTGTTGTAGAGAAGCACATGGAATAAGCACAGGGGTACGCGGAAGTGACGATGTCGTACAAATGAGCAGGTGAGAAAATTAAATGGTGTGCAAGATGCAATAACAATGGTTATTAGATGTTTAGAAGAAAGCTCTAAGTAAAAAAACTAATATCGTTAATGTAATGAAAAGTGTACACCACGGCAGAAGCTAAGTCTCATTTGCTCTTAATCTGGTTAGTGGCAACAATCTCTCCGATTGTGTGTACAAAGGGGAAGAAGTGGAGCCACGATATTCTCCAAAGTAACGAGCTTTGTAAGGCACCCTAAGTAGGGGTGCGAGCACCTCAGTGCATAGGTGCAGGCCATGGGTGTGGCATTTCAACTACGACTGTAGAATCAACATTGACACTAGTTATTTTCAGGGCGATTTATAAAATTCAAGCTAAGGCAAAAATTGTTAACCCGGCGTGTGTCTAGTATTCTATGAGCCAATATAATTATTTCCTGATCTATATGTATTTGGATTAGGGAGATATGCTCCCACTAGGAACTTAATATATATAAGGTTATTAATTCTATGGAGCTTAAGACTTTTATGATGTGTGCTTATAAATAAGACACTTATAGGAATTCTAGGGTTTATGAGAAAAAGTAAAGAGATTAGCTGGTAGAGAGAAGAGCATGAGTTATACTCTTTTACATACGACATAGTAAAATTTTTTATCTCGCTCGTGAATGTAAACCAGTGTTAGCCGAACCATATAAGTTCTGTGTCGTTTATTTTCTCTGTTTATTTGTACACAAATATTTCCTTTAATTTGCATTCGGAAATGAATTAAATCCCAACACATTTGGGTAAACATATGAGATATGTGTATGACATATGTAGTTGGACAATCACCCACTAAGCATATTTAGCAATTGAAGTTACCATATAATGCATGACATGTTTATGACACTTTGTGAACACAAATTTATTCTAGAAAATTAGAAACACAAACATATTTTAGCACAACTTCTTAAGTCTGTAAAATATGTACATTAACAAGCCCATAGTCATGTCCAAACCACACGGGTTTACTATTTTCACAGGCATTGCAAAGGTTTCACCTGATCTCAAAGAATAGTAAACCAGAAGGATTTACTATTCTCTGCCATAACGCCTCCGCACCACGATGTCTTCCTTCTTTCTAGTTTGATCTTATAAGTTCTTAGAGGTATCAAGGTCTAATAAATAGAATCTTCATGTAAATGCAAGATAACTTTTTTTCCAGTCTCAATGTGCTTCACCAAAGTTTTTATGCTTGTTCTTGGGTCACTTGCATCTCTCCAGTTGAACTTCTTAACTTTATCTATCCCTTCTCCCCCAACATGGCAGCACACATGGCAAAAGAAGGAAAAAGGAATAGCAAGCCATCTCTAATGGCAGACCATTCAGGGGGGGGTGTTAAGTACAGATCATAATAATTGTGCAATAGACACATCCAATAACAATCGACATTCATCAGTTCACAGTGTTATCCAAATAAGAAAATCATATAAGGATAATGCAAGAAGGTGGACACATCAAAGAAATTAAATATGCAAGTTTCCTCCATAAATCATTTGCACAGTCTAGGTAGTCGCGATGGAGAAATATCACAAGTTGGTTTAGACATTAAATTCAAATTGCATAATTGAAAAAAAGAGGAGAAAAAAAGTTTTAAGTGTTTGGGATAAATTTTTTTGGGTAGCTTTTTTCTCTTTTGCTCTCTATTGAAATGTCTACTATTCTTTTATGTTTTTCTTTTAAGTTGTAATATTTGGAATATTGGCACGACAATTTTTATTGTTGAGAGTAGAGAAGACTTTTTAATTAGGGGTATTATAGTCCTTTTACTCAAACAAAAAGCGAGTGTGTTTGAGGTGTGTATATGCTTTTTTCTTAGGAAAAGAAATGAAAAAAAGCTAATTGAATTTTTACTCAAACGGTATAGCTTAAAAGTTAGTTTTTTTTTATAAAAAAAACCAGTTTTTTTAGGTAGCCCAAACAGGGCCATAGTCACTAGGCTCTAACAATAATCATATCATGATGTGAAGTTGTGACCAAAATCCACCTTCATAGAACAAGGAGCTGTTTGTCTTCGATAATGGATATGATGTAGATTTGATCGCGTTGGCATATTTGGAGTCCAAAAACCCTAAAGTGGCAAAATCATAAATATAGTCCTAGGGTTGTTAGAGCCCATGTTCAACCCAAGATGGCCCAACGAACAAGGCGGTTGTGCTGTGACCTAAAGTGGATCTAGGTTAAATTCCATCGTTCAGGCGACGAAATCCTTAATGTTGCCGTTAAAATTATCATTTTGGTAATAACTTATTCTTCAGTGTTGTTTGTTTGGGCGCGCTTGTATGTTATTCTAATAGTCAAATTTGAGCTTAACTCAAATTGGTAATTTTCCGCTAATTGGGAATTTGGTGGGTTCTAGCTTCCTTAAATGGTTGATTCCTTTAGGTTTTCATCGTTATAAATAAGTGTAGAGCCATAGGGCTTATCAGCTTTGGGTTTCGATTAATATAGTATTCTGAGAGAGAGAGAGAGAGAGAGAGAGAGAGAGAGAGTATCTCGTGTTTGTTCGTGGCTAACTTTTATGTATTTGTTTGTGGTTAAATTTGATGTAATTGTTCATTCTATACATGCTTCTCTGCATGAGGATAAACACAATTGTCACTTTGTTGTGCCTATTTGGTACATGGAAGGTGGAGCACACCATAAAAAGTCTCTATCCAAACGAGATCCCAATTAGAGCAAGTTACAAGCTCTTAGAATGCTGAATAACAACGATTCTCTGCATACATCTCATCAGGACATAAAGCACAACTCACAGGGACAAAAAATTTCCTCACCAAATTGTAGTTCTATTGGTGAAAAAACAAGAATAGGTGAAAAACAAGAATAAGTGAAAACTCGCTGAAAAGTTCGATAGGCATGCATCGCATTCTGTGCTGCTTTCATCAAAATTATCAAACATCAACACAAAGATAGTGAATTAACAAATAAATAAAGAAAGAAAGAAAGAAAGAAAGTCAAAATGAGAGCAAATAAGGTTAAGCTAGCAGTCGTCATAAACAAGGTCCATCATTTTTGTATAAAAACATTACTCTTTCCAATTAGAGCATAAGTTGTGAACAAAACCAAGTATTCAATTTCAGAGATGAAATCCACATGTATTTCCACTTAAGTTACTTGGAACTTGAATCGTTCCGGTGCCAGGAATGGGAATGGCAACGAGAACGGGACACTCTACATGTCCTCAATTGTGGTACGACAATGTTAGGTTTCTATTTATCACAATATTAGAATACAATTTGTTCAAGTGATAAGAATCCCATAAAATAGAGTATTCTTTTAAAATTATTCACGTAAAACACAATTTTTAGGAACCATTATAGCCAATTATTTTACATTTTGTCTTGTTATCAGACAAAGAATAATGAGAAGCTGTACCCTAATGGGTAGGCAAGCTTTTATTTATAATAAACTTAAAGAATACTATTGCAATTATACACCCGCACACGCCGGATAATAATAACATAATAATAATAATAATATAATAATAAGCTACTAGCACCCCCCTCAAACTGGAGCATATATATCTATCAAACCCAACTTGTTACATAAATAGGAGACACGCGGACTCGGTAAAAATTTAGTGAAAATATCAGCCACATGTTCCCCTGTATGGATAGAACCAAATGTAACAACACCTTTCTGATATTCATCACGGATAAAGTGACAGTCAACCTCAATGTGCTTCATTCGTACATGAAAGACTGAATTTGTGGCAATCTAAATAGCGGATGTATTATCAACCCAAAGTCTAGCAGAGCCTTTAAGTGAAAAGTGTAACTCTGTCAAAATTTACTGAAGCCACATAATCTCAACATTCGCTAATGCCATAACTTGGTACTTGGCCTCAGCACTAGACCGAGATACCACAGTCTGCTTCTTACTCTTCCAAGAAATTAAATTCCCACCAACAAATATAGAGTAATCAAATGTGGATCTCCTGTCAAATGCACATCCAGCCCAATCAGCATCAAACTACCCTTCCATTCCCATATGGCTATGATCAGATAACTGGATTCCCTTATCTCGATTTTTGTGTAAGTACCGAATAATACGTAACACTGCTTGCCAATGGGGAACACAGAGATCAGACAAAAACTGACTCACTATACTCACCGGAAAAGCAATATCTGGACAAGTCATGGTAGTAAGATAATTAAGTTATCCCATTGTACGTCGATATTGTTCAGGATTCGGAAGAACCGCTCCTTCTTTCAACTCTAGCTTGGCATTAGACTCTATAGGTGAGTCCACTCTTTTAACATTCATATATATTGTTCGCTCCAGAATATCAAGAGCATACTTTCGCTGAAAAATAAATACACATTTAGTATTCTTGGTTACTTCAATACCCAGGAAGTACTGAAATTCACCAAGATCTTTGGTCTGAAACTTAGTGCCCAAAAATAATTTAAGCGCAACAATCCCTCCACTGTCACTACCGGTAATAACAATGTCATCCACATAGACAACAAGTAATATGCAACCTACAGAGGTATGTCGAAAGAATACAGTACAATCCTTTGCTGACTGCCGAATGCCAAACTCCTAAACAACTGAGCTAAAATGGCCAAACCAGGCCCTGGGAGAGTGCTTCAAACCATATAATGAACGTCGTAGCCGACAGACATGGTTAGACCCCTCCTGAGCAACAAAGCTAGGTGGTTGCTCCATATAAACTTCTTCCTCCAAATCACCATGCAGAAATACATTTTTCACATCGAGTTGATACAACAGCCACTGATGGGAAGCAGCCAAAGACAAGAAGAGACGAACCGAGGCCATCTTTGCAACAGGGGAGAAGGTATCAAAGTAGTTAAGACCATAGGTCTGAGCATATCCCTTGGCCACCAAACGGGATTTCAATCTCTCAAGAGTACCATCAGAATGAAGTTTGACAGCATATACCTACTTACACTCAATAGCTGTCTTCCCAGGAGGAAAACATACCAAGTCCCACATATGATTAGCCTCAAGAGCATTCATCTCCTCAATCATATCCTGGCGCCAACCTAAATAAGAAAGGACATCTACAACAGAGCAAGGCAAAGTATGCTGATCAAGTGTAGTAATACCCTGCTGGACAGTAGCAGGTAATCCACGATATGAAGAAGTATATAAAGGATGATCCTGACAACTACAGTAAGACTTACGTAAAGCAATAGGAGGATCACTTACCTGATCAGAGGCCGAATCCATCGGAGAGGAGACTAACTCAAGTAGAGGAGAGGTGGTGGGGCAAGGAGAAGATGATTCTGAGAATGAAGAGATTACAGGTGCCTCTAGAACAATAGGAGAAGACTCATCAGAAATATCAACCTGAGTCCGGGGACCTAGAATCAGTGCTACTGGTAAATCAGGAGCTGAAGGATACAGCAGAATCTGTTCTGAATCATCATTATTAGTGGAAAGAGGTGGAATTGCTGATGCAAAGAACAAAGCAGACTCAACAAACACCACATCTCGGGATACTAAAAATCTTCGCAATTCCATACTATAATACCGATATCCTTTCTGTGTCTTAGAATATCCCATGAAAGCACACTTTAAGGTGCGAGCATCTAACTTTGTCACAGTCGGCCTCGTATCGCGATTATAGCACACACACCCAAAGATTTTTAGTGGTAATGAGAAAGAAACCTGCTGAGAAAGTAAAACTGACAAGGGTGTAGCACCATAGAGGACAGATGACGGTAATCGATTAATAAGATAGCAGGCTGTCAATACAGCTTCACTCCAAAACACTTTGAGAACCTTCATCTGGAACATTAGGGCATGAGCAGTTTCTAATAGATGCTTATTCTTTCGCTCAGCCACTCCATTCTATTGTCGAGTGTCGAGGCATGATGTCTGGTAAATGATCCCATGGGTACTCAAGTATGTACCCAATGCTCCACCAATGTATTCACCCACATTATCACTACGAAGAATCTTAATAGTTTATCCAAATTGAGTTTGAACCTCTTGACAAAAAAATAGTAAACACAGTCGGTAATTCAGAACGTTTCTTCATAAGATAAAGATAAGTAATTCGAGAATAGTCATCAACAAACATGACAAAGTATCGAAAGCCAAATAAAGATGTAACAGGACATGAACCCCAGACATCTGAATGAACTAAAAAAAAAAACTATTTGGCCTATTATTAGTCCGTAACCCATATGGCACATGCAGGTGCTTAGTAGAACGACATAACTCACAGTCTAACTGTATAACCTGACTGAAATTATGGCATAATTTCTTCAGACTCGGCAAGGAAGGATGGTCCAACCGACAATGTATATCCAAAAGCTGAGATGAATGTCCGGAGCAGGCAATATTTGAGGTCTCATCCATCACATACAAGCCACCCACCACCCGTCCTCTACTGAGAGTACTTCTCGAAACTAGATCCTGAAAAACACAATAATCAGGAAAGAATGTTACTGAGCACTTCAAATCTTTTGTAATACGACTTACCGATAGCAGATTAAATGGATTAGCAACAGTATGTAAAACATCAGAGAAGATAAGAGATGGAGATAAAGCAGCTACTCCCTGTCCTTTCACCTCTAAGGTTCCTCTATTGGCAACAAGAACTCTACTATGTTCAGAGGTCAATTGATAAGTGAAAAAAGTACATGTAGAGTGAGTCATATGTGCAGATGCACCTGAATCTATCACCCATGACCTGGGAGTAGCCATACACGTAGCTAGGTTATCTTCTACTGTGGCTGAAGGAGTATCGGCTCTATTCCCAATCCGCATCTGGATAAACTGATCATACTCTTTTAAAGTCATATCTATAGTCCTCCTCTCAAAAAAAGAAGAGGAAATGCACCTAGAACTGTGTGATCACCCTGGTCAACAGTAGGAATACGAGGCCCGTCTGTACTAATTGTTTTGTTCATTCTTCTGAAAACCTCAGATAAAGAGGGAATACTGATCCAGCCAAATTCTGTGAACGTGCTGAGTCAAGTTGCTGGTTCACCTCAGCTAAGAAACATACAACCAAGAACTGCATCCTTTGCTCTCTGAAAATCTCGTACCGATTGGTGAAGGGGACCAAACGATCATACTCATCTGCTAATACTTTGAACTCCGTGAAATAGTCTGAGAAAGGCCGTTCTCCCTGCTATATTCTGAAGATACTCCGCATCACATCATATAGCCGGGACAGGTCATTAGTCAAGACAAATATCTCCTCGAGTATGGCCCATTCCTCTCGAACAGTCGTGGCATTAGCCATCAGAATCTCAACAGAGGACTCCATTGAATTCAACATTTTACTCAGTAATCGGGCGTCATCTCGCTTCCACCGCTTATACTCATCAAATCCCTTCTCCGGAGGGTCTTCAAACAAATAGTTTCTTTTTTCATACCTTCAATTGTAAGTAATAAATTTTTCTTTCATAATACATATGTTTGCGGTCCAGTCAACTTCGAATCCACCAATCGTGTGGATGACGAAAACACATCCGTAATTCCTCATTGTCTATCAGGTCTCACTGGAAAATCCTCAACTCTTGTGAAACTTTCCTTCAACATCACACTAACTCAATGGCAAACCTCAAGAAATCACAAGGAAACAAACCAACAAGCAAAAGAACGCGCCCACACCTTCAATCATTCATATATGGACTGCGAATCACACCGTCACTCATCTCCATACAATAAGAAATACTGCAGTAGCTCTTAAACCCTCAAACCAGCAGTCGGTGAAAGACCCTCAAACTGTGGATCACACAGTCGCCGGAGCAGTTGCCGGTTGCCAAAAAAGTCGCCGAAACAGTTGCCGATCGCCAGAAAAGTCGCCGAAAAAGGAAAAGTCACCGGAAAAGAGACAAAAGGTGCTCTCGGTGCTGAGCAAGGGCAATCGACGCTAGAAAGTGAGAGAACAAAGGCAGTCGGTGCTAGAAATAGGTCAAACAGGGGTCGTCGGCACCGGAAAGAGAGAGAGCAGAGGTCGCCGGCGCTGGAAACAGGGAGAAACAGGGTCGCCGGTGCTAGAAGGAGGCTGTCGAGGGCTGTGGAAGGATCGCTGGTAGTCAATGAAGAGCAAAAGTGGTCGGTAGTGGTGTTTCGTTGGTCGTCGGTGGCTAGGGAAGGGTCGTCGGCCTGGTTTGGTGGTCGGCGTTAGTCATCGGTGGCTAGGGAAGGGTTGTCGGCCTTGTTTGGTGGTCGGCGAGTACTATGGCTAGGGTTTTGGTGAGTACAGAGGCTGTCAGCACTGATTTAGGATTTTGTGGCTATGGCTGGTGCTGGTGGTGGTCGCGAGGGGCTGGCGGGTGCTGAGGGTGGTCGCGGTGGTTTAGGGTGGTCGCGATCGGCACTGTTGAGGGTGGCTGTAAGCTGTTGGCACTGTTAGAAGTTAAGGTTAGAGTTAGGGTTAGGGTTAGGGTTAGGGTTAAAGTTAGGGTTTCATGAAGGTTAGGGTTTTATGGTAGCTCTAATACCATGTTATCAGATAAAGAATAATGAGAAACTGTACCCTAATGGATAGGCTAATTCTTATTTATAATAAACTTAGAGAACACTATTACAATCATACACCCATACACGCCGAATAACAATAACATAATAATAATATAATAATAATAAGCTACTAACATGTCTTGCCAATGATCCACTTTCTTTGGATCTTAGTTTATTACATTTGATTTTTTCCCTGCAGAAATGTGAAGGATATAATTACGAAAAACTTAGGGAATAGCATTGGACCGATAAATTTACCATTTTGGAACGAAAGTGTAACATGCATTACAAAACGTAAATTGATAAGGTGTTAAGTGCTTTTTGATACCACAAAATTCAACAAGTATATATACATGAAAAGGTACTAAATGATGAAAACAATACTGCACTTAATTTTTTGCAAGGGGCTAAGAAAGGCACCATAATATTTAAAAGGTTAAGCATAAAATTTGACCCCGCGTTTCTGGTCATACAATATTTGGGCCGATTGGATAGCAAAGGAAACAAGTGGCCAATTCAACCAACTTTGTCTTAATCGTGTTGTTTGAAATTACTCGTTTCTCAGTTTAGGTTGAAACTTTCCATCTTTAGTAAATTTCATATTTTCTTAATTTTTAGGTCAGATTTTATGGAGTTACCTCAGTCAGCTATTCCCTAACAAATTAGGGTTATCTTTCATTATAAATAACCGTTGTAAGCCTAAGGCCAACTCAATTTTTTATGATTAATAAATAGTAGAGAATTCTCTGTTCATTGCCTTTAATTCCAGAATTCTTGTGAACTAACAGATTAGAGAAAGTTCTTGTTTTCGTTATTCGTTCTTGAATCAACGGATCCAAGTTTATATGCATGTTTTCTTCTTTTTCACACATTTCTGTTACATCAAGATCCTTGCACTGAGGATATTTTTAACCATAGGAAGCCAGAAGAGCTAAACATATCAAATACAATATGGCAACATGGCTCAGTAAAAGAGACTCACCATGTTGGCAATAACTCGCATAAATAGCATTATTTACAACACCATATTGATCCAATTCATAGTCACGGACTTTGAGCTCAACATCATGGAATCCATTCATTCTGAAGTTAAGAAAATAGAGGACTTATTAAATTCTAACCACTAATTTTATTCCTAATACCGAATAATATTATGTAAGTCCATCAGATTCACCGAATGATCCCAAAAGCTTCCGCAATAGTTACACAAAAGATTCCAACCCAAGAAGCACGGACGAGCCAAAATAGGTGCCATAGCTGTGTCAAACACGTGTCAGACACAGACATGACTCGGATACATCGGAAAACATGTCGGCCACCACACATCACAATGTTCAAAAAAATTTTATGCATAACACAGCAGACACGCATAGGACATGCGTGTCCATCATTGGACACACCAGCGGGCTTTTGAAACTTAAAAAAAAAAACGAAAAAAAAAAGGGGAGTCTAATAGTAATTATATGAAAAATGCCAGCGGGCTAAAGTGTCTCGTGTTACGTGTCCCGTGTCCGGGGCCATATCCGTGCATCACAGATCCCATCGAACCTCAACACATACAAATTTATTTAACAGTATAGGAAAGTTCGTGGCTTCACCCAAACATTTGTCAAAATATAAGCATAGCTCATGATAAAAATGGAGGCATCATCAAAGATATACAAGTCTATAGAATTCAGCCCAAAATAGAAATTAGATACGAAAAAGTAATTCCAGAACAATTATAAAAGCCACCCACCATTTCATGCAATAATTTAACAAGATTGAGCCTAATTGAAAGCTCAATAACCCATGAATTTTACTCACTAAAACAGTAAAACCTCGGTTTTGAAACATTAACAAGCTAATAAACTTAGAGGAATGAAAATTGGAGAGGAGGAGTGAGTACCCTGTTCCACCTTTGAAGTCGAATGCCAGTGAACTGCTGCTCCTGGCAGGAGGAGGGAGTGATCGGAGATGCAGCGGCGAGAGCAGCCGCCGGTGGTACAATGGCCGTGATGGCGGGAAATTTGTGGATCGACGGTGGAGATGGAGCCACGCAGTCCTGGAACGTGAGCTCGGATGAATCATGTGGGCAGGGGAGACGAGAGCCTGAACCATTTCCGTGAACGGCGACAAGCCGATGACGGAGAGACTCCTGGTGCTGGGTTAGGTAGGGAAGTTGAGGTTTTGTCTAGGTATTTGATGGCCGTTAAAGCCACGCCGGAACCGTTTTCAAAACAATTAATTTGTTGCCACTTTTCATCACAATTTGATATTAAAATTAATTTTCAACAACAATTAACAACAAAAAAATTAAGAGTAATAAAATATTAAAAAACTTTGTTTGTCAAAAAAATTTAAAAAGGCTTATAAATAGCTTATTTATTTATTTATTTATTTATTTATTATGAAGTAAGTAAAAACAAAAATAAATAAGTTTGTTTAGTTATTTTGATTTTTAAGTGACTTATTTGTTTATTTATTTACTTATTTTTATTTATTTGACTTATTTTTACTTATTTGTTTAAATAAATAATAATATTTTGCTTAAATTTTATTTAAAGGTTGCTTATTTAGCTTATTTGCTTATTAGTTTAAATCTGACTTATTTGACAAATCAAACGAAATTATTTATTTAACTGCTTATAAAACAAATAAGTCAATAAATTATTTATCCAAACGAGGCCAAAGTTAACAAATTTCATGAAACACGTTACAAAAAGATCTTAAAAAAACTAACTTTGTCAAAAATAAAAAATTGCACTCGGATTAATATATTAAAGTTTAACTATTTATTCCATAAAAATTTAATTATTTTTAACGAATTAAATCTTAACATTTACTATATGCTCATCATCGACCTCTCATCGCATTTAAGTATTGATATAGAAACGAAATCCATAAATATACATAATATACAAATACACAGATAGACCAATTCAAAAGAAAATAACGAAAATCCAAAATCAGGAGAAAAAGATCCACACAAAATCAAGATTAAACTTGATCAGCCCTAGAATTTGTTTCCTCAAAATAAATATATCTAAATCTTATAATTCAATCGTAGAGTTATAGAACTATGAAAAAGATAAAGAGTTTGACTAACCTAATTGTAGATATGATGCATTGGTGGTTGCAATGACGTAACGCATCGATAGTTGGAGGAGGTGATTAGAGGTAGTGGCCAAAAATGATGGTCAAAAGTTGTAGTTGGAGATAGTGGCCGGAATGGATGGTCAGAAGTGGTGGCCGAAAATAGTAATCGAAAGTGGTGGAGAAAAAAAATACAATAAAAATTTATTTACAAAACAAGTGAAAAAATATTGTTTCTGCTTACAATAATTTAGTAAATTTTTAAAAACTATTTACATTTTTTTAAAAATAAAAATAATTATGAAATATATTTTTGTTTATAATTAAGTTTTAGTCCCATTTTAGAGGTATGTAAGAGTTTTAGTCTCACAATTTTTTTTAGTTTTGAATTTAGTTCCTTTTTTTAAATTTTTGGTTCTTTGGGTCCAATATGCCCTTATTCAACTGATGTGATTTTTTCTTTTTAAATACTATGATTGTAGGCTGTAGTTTTTTATCTAACAACATGTGCTATTGCTCCATTAAATTCCATGATAATATGATATAATCACAGCACCGTATATTGACTTTATCTGGTTGTTTATGGAAGATATTCAACTATCCGCTCCTCCACCGCCTTCTGCTCGTCCTCCTCCGTCAGCTCCTCATCTTCCGTCGTCGTTCCTCCTTGTCCTCCGTTCCGTCATCATCGCTTCTATATCAGTCCGCGGTGGCCACTTCTCGCCACCACCTCCACTTCTCGCTGATGCCGACCTTTTGGATCTGTCTTTCTCTTCATCTGATTTGCACGAGGTTTGATCTTCGACCATCTCTCTAACATGGTGTATCTAGTTTACCGTCGCCCCTCTTCCTCTTTCTTCTTCACCAACAACAATAATTTTTTTGATACATATTCTCTATATACGATCAGTGTGCAATTGATACAATTATCAGTTATAAATTCTGTATTGAACATTTTTTAAAGTACTTATCTGCTGAACATTGATACAATTATCAGTTGCATGTTATTGCTAAATGCACACAGTTTTTCTAAATTACTGAACCATTTTATCAATTTAAAACAATATTATAAGAAAATATTACAACAGATACTTAATACTGATAAATGTATCAGTGGCTATGCGTAGTGAACTGGAGTTAAAATGTATCGGTGGTTTATGTTCTTTATGAAAATATTTTCACTAACCATTGATAAATGTATCAGTGGTCACATCTGGTTGCGATTAGTTGAAACATATATCAAAACTAATGATTTATATATTTGAAAATATATCAGATTTATGTGTATAATGAAATAGTTTTGAAAATATATTGTTTGTATGTGTTATGGCGGCGAGTGGTTTCACCCAACAGAGGGAGAGAGAGAGAGGGGGGAAGGAGGATGCTTGATATAAGAGATACGTCGTCTTTGGAAAGGTTCCAAATCATGAGAGATAATATCTTTAATAGGTGTATATTAGGCATAATAAAATAATTTTAAATCTAATGGGACCTAATCTATTAAAAAAAGTGTTGAGACTAAATCTAGTATTATTATTTTTAAAAAAGACTAAATTCAAAAATTTTCTTATAAAAAGTCTAAAAATAAAAATAAAAAACAGTAAATATAAACGTTACTAAACAGACAAGCACTTCTTTAGTAATAAAGACACCCGATATATTGAGCTGATATAAAGAAAAACCCAATTTTGGGATAAACCGCTCGAGCGGTCTTTTCACGGCTTGAGCTGTGATGTCTGCAGTTGAAGAAATCGAGAATTGTGTTAGACCGCTCGAGCGGTCTATCCGAGGACGCATGTTATAAAGCTGCTAGAGTTTGTAGCAGCCGTAGAGTGCGGTCTATTTTTCTTATGTTATATTCTTTTAGTTCTCTCTCAAGAACTTTGTCTCATTTGTAATCCTCATATCAATAATAAAGTGTGAGTCCGTGGACATAGGCACCATTGTCGAATCACGTAAAATCTTGTGTATGTGCATCATTGGTTGTTTTCTGTTCTTGTTCTTGTTCTTGTTTATGTTCGTTTGTGGCTTGATTGTGTTCTTTACCAACGAAACATGTGGGTTGGATTTAGTCGAGTCTTGACTTGAAATCCACAACAACTGGTATCAAAGTAAGGTTCGGAGGGTGAAGATCATGACATAACAGACGATAGAAAGATCAAGATTGAGAAGTTCAACGGTTCGAACTTTACCCTTTGGAGGATGCAGATCGAGGATGTTCTATATTAGAAGGATCTATTTGATCCTTTGTTTGGGGAGAAATTGGAAAAGATGACACAGACCGAGTGGGAGATATTGGATCAAAAGGCTTTGGGGACCGTGCGACTGAGTCTCACACCGTCAGTGATCTCCAATACCGCAAAAGAGAAGACAACAGTAAGATTATTGATGGCATTGAAAAAGATGTATTATCAGCCTTCTACATCAAATAAGCTATATCTGATGAAGAGGCTATTCAGTCTGAGGATGGCGGACGACACCATTATAGCAGAACATCTCAACGAGTTTAAATCCATCTTAAACCAGTTGAAGTCAGTTGGGATCCACTTTGATGAAGAGGTCAAAGCCTTAGCTCTCTTGCCCACTTTACCAGAAAGCTAGAGCGGCTTGGTTTTCGTAGTTAGCAACTCCTCATCTAAGTTAAAGTTGGAGAAGGTTACAGGTTTCATCTTTGGAGAGGAATCACGCTGTAGAACAATGGGTGAAGGATCAACATCAGGATCTGTGTTGAACGCCGATGGTAGAGAAAGAAAGACAAATAGAAAGAATCAAAAGAGCCGGAGAAACCACAAATCCAAATCACAGGGCAAATCGCAGACTCAGGAGAAGTCGGCTAGATGTTGGAACTGTGGACAGAAAGGTCATCTCAAAAAGGATTGTAAAGCTCCGAGAAAGTAGCGCGACAACACGAATCAAGATGGTAAGGCTACTGTTAATGTTTTTGATGAGGAAAATACAGATGTTTTGATTTGTGGATTGGATTGTATAATTGATTCATGGATTGTTGACTTGGGAGTGTCATTCCATGCCACTTCCTACATGGATATACTTCACGGGTATGTAAAGAAAAATTTTGAGAAAGTTTATCTAGGAGACGACAAGGCTTGCAATATAGTTGGGAAGGGTGAAGTACAGATCACACAGGGCAACGGTACAGTACTAAAACTGAAGGACGTTGGCCACGTGCCTAATCTAACGAGGAATTTGATCTTAGTAAGCCAATTGGCAGAATCTGAAATTATGACAAATTTTAGGGAAGACATCTGGAAGATAAGTAAAGGGTCATTGGTTTTGACCTAAGAAAAGAAAGAGAGTACACTATATGTATCATCTGGTTCTTACAGCAGCATAATAGTGGCAGCATCAAAAAGAGACACCAGCACGTGGCACAGGCGTCTCGGTCACATAAGTGAAAAGGGAATGAGAGTTTTGGCACAGAAAGGAAAGCTACCGGGTATTGAGTCTGTGGACCTAGAATTCTGTAAAGGTTGCGTCTTCAAAAAACAAAAAAAGGCCAGCTTTACAAAACAGGCAAATACTCCAAAGTCAGACAGATTAGAGCTGGTGCATACAAACGTATGTAGACCTATTCAGATACACTCTATCGGTGGCTCGAGGCATTTCATAACTTTCATTGATGATGCTACCAGAAAATTATGGGTTTACTTTTGTAAGAATAAATCAGACGTGTTCGGTATTTTCAAGAACTAAAAGCATTTGTTGAAAATGAGACTAGTCTGAAATTAAAGTGTCTAAAGTCTGATAATGGCGGCGAGTACTACAGTAGGGAATTTAAAGATTACTGTGCAGTTAACGGGATAAAGAGACAAAAAACTATTCCAATGAAGTCAAAACAGAACGGAGTAGCAGAACACATGAACAGGGCGATCATAGAGCGTGTTCAAAGTATGAGGTTACATGCCGGGTTGCCAAAATAGTTCTGGGTAAATGTAGTGAATACAACAGCATATTTGATTAATAGGGGACGTTCAGTTGCATTGAATTGTGGATTGCCTGAAGAAACTTGGACTGAAAAAGAGGTAAAGATTTTCCATTTATGCATTTTTGGTTGCATAGCCTAAGTACGTGTTGAGTCAGAAAATAGGAAGAAGTTAGACCCCAAGTCTCGAAAATGTGTGTTTGTCGGGTACGAAACAGACAGCTACGGTTATAGGCTGTGGGATTCAGAAAGCAAGAAAATTGTGAAGAGTGTGGATGTGGTTTTCTATGAGTCAGTTTTATACAAAAATAGACAGAATCAGAAGGATGAGACGGCAAGCGAATCAGATTATGTTGAGTTTGAGGGATCATCTGGCAAAGTCTTGAAACCCCCAGATGTGAACAGAGAGCCAACTCCACAGGCATAACCACAAACTCCCATAATTAGGAGGTCTACTAGAGTCAGCAGAAATATAATTAGATAGTCACTCTAATTGCGTTACCTACTGTTGACAGATAGCGGTGAGCTGGAATCTTTTGAAGAGGCTTTGCAAACAGAGGTAAAGTACGAGTGGGAGTGTGCAATGGATGAAGAGATGTAATCTCTATCATCTAGCAAGACTTTGAATCTGGCTCAGTTGTCCAAGGATAAGTCAGTGTTGCAAAATAGGTGGGTCTATAAGCTGAAAAAAGAAGCTGATGGGAGCAAGCGGTACAAGGCAAGACTGGTGGTCAAAAGTTTTCAGCAGAAGCCGAGAATTGACTACACGAAAATATTTTCACCAGTTGTGAAAATATCCACCATCAGGATAGTTCTGAGTATAGTGGCTACAGAAGACTTGCATCCGGAGCAGCTAGATGTCAAAACAGCGTTTCTCCACGATGATCTAGAAGAAGAGATCTATATACGGCAGCCACAGGGGTATTCGGTTAAAGGAAATGAGGACATGGTGTGCAGTCTGAAGAAAGGCTTGTATGGATTGAAACAGGCACCCAGACAATGGTATAAGCAGTTTGACAGCTTTATGGTAGATACATGGTTCAGCAGATACGATGGTGACCATTGTTGCTACATTAAGAGGTTTGCTAACTCATATGTGATTCTCGTTCTGTACGTAGATGGCATGCTGATTATAGGATCCAGTATGGATGAGATTATAAATCTCAAGGCACAATTGTCTCAGAAATTTGCTATGAAGGATTTGGGAGAAGTCAAACAGATACTCGGGATGAAGATCAGCAGAGACAGAAAAAGTCGAAAGCTAAAACTTTTGTAGTCAGAGTATGTTGAAAAGATCCTACAACATTTCAACATGGAAGGTGCTAAGCCCGTCAGCACACCTTTGGGAAGCCACTTCAAACTTTCAAAGGAACATGTAGCTATCACAGACGAAAAAATGAACTACATGGCAAATGTATAGTACGCATCAGCTGTAGGTAGCTTGATGTATGCTATGACTTGCACGAGGCCAGACATTGCTCATGCAGTGGGAGTTGTGACCAGATTCATGTCAAATTTGGGCAAGGAGCACTGAGAAACAGTTAAGTGGATTCTAAGGTAGCTCAGAGGTACCACGAGATATGCTTTGTGTTACGAGGGTTCGAGAATTCAACTGAAATGGTTCATAGGTGGGAACATTGACAGTAGGAAAAGTACAACAGGGTATGTGTTTATTTTGGGCAGTGCAGCGGTAAGCTGGGTTTCTAGGTTGCAAAAGATAGTAACAATCTCTACTATCGATGTAATAACCCGTATAATGACAGACAATTCATAGAAAATCTTAAAATAAAATTTATGACAAATAATGATAAATAAAATTCAAATTAGAATTGAAAATTAAAATTCACAAAATACCGATAATTATAAAATAACATTCATAGGCTATCTTGGATTTTTGAGAATTTTCTAAATTTTAATTTTTACATTTATTAAAAATGTCAGTAAACACTAAATCGTGACAAGAAAATATTAAAAAGATAAAAAATTCTGGTAAAGATTCTAATTGTACAATAATTTATAAAAATACATTAAAAATTTATACTTAAATTTTTAAATTTTTCTCAATTAAAAATTTTATATCAAAAAATAAATAAATAAGTAAAGTAGTCCCCAAGTAACAAGTAAGAATATAGTAGGTCCAAGGCTTTACTGCCGTGATATAATTTGCCTCCGATGGTAGTATATATATATATATATATAGGCATAAATTATATACACACATACAT
>JAOTRH010000002.1:3581130-3595371 GCA_034768845.1 Heliamphora exappendiculata
TATATATTTGCAATTCGAAGTCATTCTACGAGGTTGTAACTTCCGAAGCCTTCTTAATGAATGTTTATTTTGCAACTGGTTTTGATATGTTCACTCTCGTTTTATTCGATATTTCGATGTAGAGCTTCGCTGAATGGGAGTTCCTAATTGCTGTACGTCTATTTGCTGAGAAAATGTGGGAAAATTGTAGGAAATAAACTTTTAGCCTTGATGTTTAGATTTTCTTTCTTACCTACATCTCTAATAGTTCATCTATTCTTTCATCAAATTGGAGTAAAATTTCTGATGAAAAGCTTCATTTAAGACTGCACACTCCAATGGTCAGAAGCTAATCTTTCTTCATTTTTTAAATACCTATCTTATCGGCAAAATCCATTTTAACCCTTTTTTATGGAAGAATTGAATGCTCAAATGGTTCGTCTTTTAAAAATTTCATCAAATCTTCTTAAAAAGATCCAAACTTATCCCCTAGTGCTTCTTTCACTGAATCTGGTGAAAACCCCGTTTTCCTTGATTTGATTCCAATTTGTTTTAATAGTTGGAGTTCATTTGTAATGAAAGATTTGGTGAAGGGTTGGAGATGTCCAATGCATCTATTTAAGGTTCAACACCACTTTTATGTTTCCATTATTATGATATTGCACATTAGTCAAATATTCCTTTCGATGCAAGATTGGTCCACTTTATTGTAATTTATGGCTGAGGGTATATTTCATTATGTTGAATATTGTAATTGAATGGCTCATTTGGTTATTTTGTTTGCAGAGAGATGGCTGAAGTGCAAACCAAGGGAGGACCCGTGGTTCCTGAGTCAGTGTTAAAGAAACAAAAGAGGAATGAGGAATGGGCTTTGAAGAAAAAGGAAGAGCTTGCAGCTTTGAAGGAGAAAAATGCTGAGAACCGGAAGTTGATTTATAACAGAGCCAAGCTATATGCAACGGAGTACGATGAACAGGTAACTACTTTTCTACTTCTCACCGAGAGAGAAAAAACTCCCTTTGTACTTCTCATTTGATGCATTTATGTACTTTGTGTTTTTATTTGTTACTAGCAATTGGGGCACACGCGCGATACGTGTGCAAATTTGAATTATGTAAAATTTGTAGAAAATACTTTCATGCTAGGTATAATAAAATTTACGATCTTTTTTGTAAAAAATGAATTACGAAAAAATTAGAATTCAAAATTTATACTACTATCAATTCATTCAAAAGTAATGAAAAGAAAGAATAATATCAATGATTGATCATAAAAAAATAGAATAATTTTCAAATGGACACATGTTTAGTACTCGAATTATAGAAAAACATAAAAATTGACATTATGTTTAGTACTCTAATATTTAATCTAATTTGCTACAAAAGTAAGATATACGTAACAATAGACAAATAGTATAATGAAAATATACATGGGTCATACCCTTATATACATAAATTATGTTTTATTTGTGAGCCTAATCAATAATATACTTTTTGGGGTTTGCCAAAAAGTTGCTTATTTTTAAGTTTCATGTATATTACTGCTAATTCACTTAATATTTATGATGACATGGTCGATCTACCATAAGCCTAGTGTATTTTATTTGTAGAACTAATAAATAATATAATTTTTAGACATTGTCAATAAAAATTAGTTTTAAGTAAACCTATTGTATTTTATATGTAAAACTAATATATAATATAATTTCTAGACTTTGTCAATAATAATTAGTTTTATGATTAATGTATGATAGTAATATAAATTCTATTGTATTTGTGAGCTTAATCAATAATATACTTTTTGGATTTTGTGAGTAAGAATTGTTTTTAAAATTCATGTATAATAGTATATATAATTAAAGTTCTGTTGAACCTAATAATTTATTCTTTTTTAGCAAAACAAATGCCAAAAAGATTATTGGAAATCAAAACTGGAGATTAGCGAAACTGTATTTAAGAGAAAACCATTGGAGAGAGGAGGAATAACCAACAGAAGCAAATTTTTGAAAGTTTTGTAACTGCTAGGATGGGATATGTAGAGAGATTTTTTGGAGAAGTGGCATTTTAATAGGTTAGAAGGTTTTTTTGTTGGGTACTTATTTTCTTAATTGCAATAAATTCAAGTTATTTGTAAAAATGACGGTGGGTAAAATTGGTTATGTAAAATTTTCGTTTTAGAAATAGTATAGATATATTATGACAAGAGTTTGCAATTCTCATGCAGCAAAAGGAACTGATTCAGTTGAAGCGTGAGGCAAGACTAAAAGGGGGGTTTTATGTCAACCCTGAAGCTAAGCTTTTGTTCATTATTCGCATCCGAGGGTATATATCAATATTATAAGAATTTATGTTGGTGGTATTTTTAGTGACGGTGCAAATGCATCTCATCTTTTATTGGCATTTTCAACTTTCAGTATCAATGCTATGCACCCAAAAACGAGGAAGATATTGCAGCTGTTGCGTTTGAGACAGGTAACTCTACAAATTCTTTAGTTTCTATTCTTCACGATTTAGCATCGACTCTCAACAATGTTGGCTGAGGAACTGAACTCTACCCCTTGTGGGATTAGTACTGCACAGTATGCTGCCTTAACGCCAAAGAAGAGTTTCATGTCTCTGATGGCATAGTCGGCTCTACTCTCACTCTCTAATTTATTATCTTTTTGGGGTGGGGGCAGGTGGGAAGGGGAAGATGGTGCTTATACTATCTGACCTTGCTCAATCTTTTTGAGTTTGTTTACTTGCATTGTTACCATTGTTTTTTAGGGTGATATTATGGTTCCTACTTGGTATTAGTCGAAGTAGGGAGGGGCACAAACTAATCACAACACATGCCATCAATTGGTTAGGTTTTGTGTATTTGGTGGTAAATCTGTAGCTATTCCAGTTATCAGCTTTTACACTCAAGGATTTAGTCTCACTATGGATCTGTGATATCCTAGTATCCCAAATCGGAAAGAGAGAAGGAGTTCATAGGTTATAAAAGAAAAATCTTGGATCTTTACATTCAACAAGATCTTTTCCCAGGTGGTAGAGACCCTAGCAGAACTCCGCAGTTAAGCGTGCTTGGGCTGGAGCAATGCAAGGATGAGTGACCCTCTGGGAAGAATAAAACCTTGAGAGTTTTTCCCAAAACGGACAATATCGTTGCCATGTGAAGGGCTGAGGTGTTACAGATGGTATCAGAGCCAACTCTCCTCACCTTCGAGTGTGGGCCCCTGCTGTCTCGCGTGACACGTGGGCGGGTCGATAAGGGTTGGCAGGCTACTGCACGGGGACGCACAGCCCTAAGGGGGGTGGATTGTGATATCCTGGTATCCCACATTGGAAAGGGAGAGGGAGTTCCTGAGCTATAAAAGAAAAATCTTGGACCCGTACATTCAACGGGGCATTTTCTCATGTGGTAGAGACCCTAGTAGAACTCCGCAGTTAAGCGTGCTTGGACGGGAGCAATGCAATGATGGGTGACCTTTGAGAAGAACAAAACTGTGAGAGTTGTCCAAAACGGACAATATCGTTGCCATGTGGAGGGTCGGAGTGTTACAGGATCAAAGCCTGGAACTGTACTAGTTAAACTTGCATTTTCTCTCTTGTTTTTCTTTTTCTTTAAACCTTTGTTATCAGAATCGCATAATTCACGATACGTATCGTACGATTCAATTTGATACATCTAGCAATTGATTCGTATCGGTGGGGTGAATCGGCGAAAGCAAGAATAGTACGATTCACGATACGTATCACACGATTCAATTCGATTCGATAAATTTAGGAATCGATTCAATACCAAGTAAGTCTCGAGTTCGTGTTTCTTCTAACATATAATTTTACATTATAGAGACTTGTCCCACATCATTTTTTTAAGCCACCCAACCTTATTTATATATTCTAGATGTTTCTCTACCAAACAGTAATTGATTTTGGATTGGATAACTATAAATTCTAACGTTATATGATTAATATCAAAGTTGTGTGAGGTAATTTCGCGAGTTGAAGTTTTACCCAGTGTCTATTTCATTTATTTCGTTAATTTTTATATCATTTTTACTAATTGTCATTTCATTCATGTCATTCATTTATCATCTCTCCCCACCCATTGTCGATTTTTGGATTGGTGGATGTCTCTAAATTTAAAAATGTGTTTATGAATTGTTATAAATCATAACATAATTAATAATGCAATATAGGATCATTAATCACGATAAAACTCAGACCTACATCTCTTGCCCTAGATATAAGCGTCTTATCTATTATACTATATGCTCATAATTCAGAATAAGTTCTTTATTGATTTATGATAAAAAAATTTATATTTATAATGCATCTTTAATATTTAACTATTTTAGATATATTTTTTGATGTATTTTAGAAATTATAACTGAATTTTTACGATTCACGATTCGATACGATTCATGATTCGAGAATAGATAATTTCGATTTACAATTCGATTCTCGATTTGACAACTATGCTTTAAACTGTGTGTAAAATTTTATTCTCAGATTTTCAACGGTGTCTTCCTAAAAGTAAACAAAGCAACTGTGAATATGCTGCATAGGGTTGAGCCGTATGTGACTTATGGGTATGCATCTCACTTATTCTACTTTAGTTTTCTGAGATTCTAGTTTCTGTCATTGTATTGTGTGTGACTTATACCACAAATGTGTTTTCAGGTACCCTAATTTGAAGAGTGTGAAGGAACTAATTTACAAAAGGGGTTATGGCAAGCTAAATCATCAGCGTATAGCTTTGACTGACAATTCAATCGTTGAGCAGGTTTATGCGTTTGCATTGTGTTAGTTGTGGCGTCTAGTAGCTATACCCTGTATCTTATTTGCTGACATGCCACTGTTATGGCAGGCTTTGGGAAAGTGTGGAATTATATGCATTGAAGATCTTATCCATGAGATCATGACAGTTGGGCCACATTTTAAGGTGGCTAATAACTTCCTTTGGCCATTCAAACTCAAGGCACCATTGGGTGGTCTGAAAAAGAAGAGAAACCACTATGTTGAAGGAGGAGATGCTGGAAACCGTGAAGATTACATCAATGAGCTCATCAGGAGGATGAACTAGGTTTTGGTGTGATTTAGTTTTTGGAAGTCAAGAGGTTCTTTTTGTTTTTTCTTGGCATTTGGAAGAATTTTAATTAAATTTAAGTTTTCTTCCTTATTTAAAGTTGGAGGGTATTTGATTTTTAATTGCAGGACTTGACATGGGTGTTGATGAGTTTATTTTGCTTGTCTTGGGAGTTATATCCTAGAACTTTATTTCCTTTGATAAGTTCTTTTGGGAAACATAATAGCTATTTGATTCTGTTCTACATAATTGTGAGTCATGCAGCTTTATGGTCCAATCATGTTAGATCTACATGATCTTTTATGATTTCGCTGCTCGTACTCAAATGGTGCGGACCCTTTTGTTATCGATTGTAGTGCCCTTCTATACTCTCTCTGCAGCATTTTTTGGGTGTGCCTCCTACTGTTTTGATGCATATTCTTTTCAGTATTTTTGTATCTTCTCTGGTAAATTCCAATTGTGCTGCATCTAGCTTATGAAGAGTGAACTAAACTTTCTATTGTCATTACTTCCAATGTCAGTGGCAGCTGTCTCTTTATTTTACTTTCTATAACTTAACTTTTTAAGCTAATATGGGGTTTCCCTGCTTTTTTTTTTTGTTTAAATATTTATTTCGGGTGAGGGTGGGCTTTTTTTGTGGATCTAAAACTGGATATTGGCTTTATATATATATATATTGAACGGTGCTGCTAGTTTGAGGTTTATATTATAAGTGACTGGCATCCAATTGATTAAACCAAACATTTGTGAAGTAGAAAGCCATGAGCATCCACTGGAAAACTGCTTTTCAGGGTTTCTATACATTTAAACGTGAATATTAACGCACCCATTTGTATAGTTGAATCTTTACATTTATAATTTGGGCCCACTTTCCACAGAATTGGACACGGAGTTCCGCACATTCTTTCTTTTCTTCCATCTTTTTCTCCCCCTGGTGGGGTGGGTGTGTTTTCTTGGGTGAAGCGGTTCAATATGGTCAGATGCCACTTTCAGTGTTTAACCTTAACATCTGACGATATTTCCTGTAAGTTGCGGTAAATGATACTCCCCACTCCCGGGAGGCTAAAAGCCAACAATGGAGAATGAGATGCCGAAAAGTGGAGTCTGAATAAGCATTTAGTTTCTGGGCCTATATCTATATATATATATGCATTAGATTTGTGGTCCAATTTTTTTTTATTATATAATTTAGTAGTGTTAATTGCTAAATACTTGTGAAAATAAAAATTGATAATTTTAAGAAATGCAGAGTGTAGAAAGTTATGTAAAGTTGTTTTAAACTTGCATATCTTTTATTAAGTAAATAAAATCATTTTTGTCCTCATTAATAGAAGGAAAAAACATGACTTTCACTAAATTGTCATCACCCCTAGCATTTTTTTATTATAATAGTACATGCCCGGGTGTGACCGCACACGCAAACGTAAATTAGTCTGTGCCAACTGTTTGGTGCATTTTTTGTTTATAGGAAAACTAAAATGCCTTAAATAAGCTCAAACAAACTGGTTATTCCAAAACTACCCTTTTATATTTTTTTCCATTGGCTAAGGCAGACTGATACGTTCGTCCTTGCTTCAAAATTATTTACATAATCAAAAGAGAAATTAGATGGAAAAGTATATCTTGATAATATGTTTAGGAATTTATGTTCAAAAAACGAAAATTACAAAAAAGGAAAGAAACCTCACCATTAACACCATTAACATTGTAGTAAAATTCAATATGGATACATCATTGTAGAATGGCTTCATCTTTTGCGCTTAACCCTTTTGCATGACAGTTCATGTTAATTCGCAGGTAGAGAAAAATTATGTAAAATTACTGCTTACATATAAGTAAAGAATCATGGGGACGGGACAATAGGATTGTGGGCCTCAATATCAACATGGCGAATACCAGGGACAATTTCCTGGATTTCCTTTTCTAGTCTATCAACTTCACTTCCCAGAGCCGTAACCACTTCTTCACCTACCCATCAGCATGAGAACAAAGTCAGTTCTTATTATGCTACACAATTCAATAGAAATGCAAGTAACGTAGGAGAACGATTACCATATAACGACATGACCTTGAGCAATGCCAAGTCATCATTCTCCTTTGCCGCTTCTCGAAACTGTATGTACACAGCACTATAATAATCGATTCCTCTAAAGATACATAAGCATGCTTATAAGTGCGCACCCACACAGCACAAGCATATTCTTTTTGTTAAGGCACCCACTGTTAAGGCAGGGTGTCCCCCACATTCGATTGGGCCCCACAAAATATCTCTATTCGCATCACAGCTGTTCTGAGATGGTGATTCTGAATTCTGGGTCACTAATGACTTGTGTACATTGGAGGCTTTTTCAAAACCCTATTTCCCAGGGGAGTTATATAATCAGCAGTTCCGAAGGCACTGAATTCATGCATCCAACACCAACAAAAAAATGACATGGCCATATATAGTCTCTTTCGAAATCTTGATAATTTCCATAAGTTTAAAGCAACACCCGCAATAATGCATATTTCCATAACTTTTCTCAGTGCCGTATAAACCAACAAAGAAAATGTTTCCCATGGTTTCCTAACAGGACGCAAAGCAATTTTAGACGATGTACAGACCCATGGCCACGCAATATAAAATGAAGAGGGAGGGTCTGATTAAGCATTGGAGGTAGAGGTTTTTTTATTATTTAATTTAAGGATACTTGCTATGGTAACTGCAGGACAGGGAGTTCATCAGTACAATTACTAAGCAGGATCAGGGCATACAAATTCTGGTTCATCATTTGTTCATACTTCATACCTTGCTCTGGTTGACTGAGTCAACCCAAGAAATTATGCTCTTATGCATGCATACTACACATGCAGAATGGCTGGTAGACTGGGAAATGTGAGAATATTGAGCTGTGGGCCGTGGTAGACAAAAATGGGGGGTGGATATTTGGTATTCCAATTCACGACAATGAATATTGAAGTACTTCCTAGCATACTTGTAGTATCATTAAACGTAACTACATGCTTGCAACCAAAATAAATAAACAAACACGAACAAGAAAAATAGAAGATTAAAAAGACACAATTACCTGTCTGGCCCACTCATCACGTCCTGCCCTGTTCAGATAATTCTGCACCAGCACCACACCATTGAAATCTGATGCACAAAGCTTGAACATATTATACATTATGTAGACATATTGTTTTCAATAATAAAGCTCTATATCAAATTGCATATTGGTCCCAAAATCTAATTGCAAGACTGGCCTGATATATTATTAAGTCATTACAGAGACACTATTCCGAATTTCAAGCCCATTGGCCATACAAGTTTTGCCGTTACCATAAGTAAAACTTCCTAATTTGTACAAAGGAAAAAGTACACCAGATCAATGCATGCTCACAATTAAGATATAGAAATGTAAAACATGACATGCAAGTCTCAAGAAATCCTGGGAAAAATCAATGGCGCTTTTGCAACAAGGTATATAAGATGATGGAATAGTACATTAGAATGCATAAATAAATTATATCATTTAGAACTGAAAAGAGTAATTACCTGAAATCTATAGTCAAAATGCTGATAATATTGGCAATGAGGGTGTTTGATGTAGTTGAACTTTTGAACTTATAGATTATAGTTGAAAAGTTGTTATTATAACTTTGGGCAGAAGTATAAAGTTGGAAACTTATAGTTTTAAGTAGTAGAATTTGTTTTTGATGATTTAGAATCAAAAACTATAAACAGACTTATTTGGATATTTTTAACGTTTTGCTGAACTATAAGCTAAAAGCTAAAATCTAAAATTTAAGCAGTGACAAACACCATCAATGTAGGTAGGGATTTCGACATTTTATTATATATTTTTTATCAGAACATTTTAGGACATCATACAGAGATCTATAGGCACTCCTTTACATTTCATAACATCTTCCAGACCCTAATTCCATGAAAATTCAGAAAGACTAGGTTATGACAAAAAGAGTCACCTATTTCAGCCTTAAATCTAAAAAATCCAGGCCCGATCACCTCACTTTTGCAATCATATACAGCATCCACAACCTGTAACAAAAACTTCATTGTTAAACTTGGCTAACACTAAGATATAGAATAAAGCATCAGCACGGATCTTACCGGGTCATTTCTCAGAAAATGAAGAACCCTATCCATATCATGATCATCAATTGCTCTACCAATTAAAGCATGACGATTCCTCTGAATGAGAAATATAGCCACCTGCACAAAAATCTCTATACAATAAGACGTGCCTCAAAATTTGTTACAAATGAATAATAGCAGCCTATACTTACTGAAACCCAGACCCTTTTATTTCCTAATGATCAATAAATATTCTTGAATAATATCGTTATTTTTCAAACATAACTAATAATAGTGAAATTTGATAATCATGAGCATTTTATCTGGCATGTCATATTTATAAATTTTGGGTATTAGCATGACACATAAATGTGGATAATAGAAACAGTCATAACAAAAAGAATAAATTATCTTACCTAAACTGAATAGGTTGAGAGAGAGAGAGAGAGAGAGAGGAGGAGGACCGTGAGGAAGCGAGAGTGACAGAGTGAGCACCGGAAACAGCGAAAATAGAGGAAAATCTCCTATCAAGGATAGAACAAGATCCGCTTTACATCATATCTAACGGATTCCTTGGTTCAGGTCAACAAAGCAATATCAATCGATCATTGTCAAACTGACTACAGTCTTTTTCTATCCGTGAAGATTCCATCAAAGTGCTTTCTACTTCCAATAGGCCATGAACTAGATCAGAACCATTCTAAACAAGTTCATAAGAAGTGATCCCACTTTTTTCATTGCGTTCGGGTAGAGACCAAAGATCTTGAGCAACTAATCCGGTAGAACAAGTCAAAAGATAAAGAAGTATCATTAATTTCTTCATACTCGTTCCAAGTTCAAAGTATCATTTGCACAAATAAAAGTCCCCTTCTTTACATGATTTCTTCTTCATCTAAATAGATATAAGATTTAGATCATTTGGGGACAATACTAAATCAGTCCTGTTTGCAGTTCTCATTCATTTTCTTCTCTTTTATTATGTTATCTTCCCCTCAATGCGTTAAATATGTCTATATGAATAGAATTTTTTATATAAAAAAATAATTCGGCGGATGGGTTTGGAGAGTGGGTTGATTTCGGGGTGTAGAATGTTGGATTACCGGTGTGCCGGTGCATATGGATGTATATACGTGTGTGTGAGCGCACATGTATATACACCCATAACAGGATGCATGGTTTGTGTTTGGTGTTTGTGCAGGAAGTGGCTTGTGTGATTGGAAATAGTGTGAAAAGTGAGCGTGTTCTGAATTGTGCAGGTGTGGGTGAGTGATATTGGTGATATATATATATATATATATAAAGAAAAGTATACAATACTAAAGAAAATAAAGAGAAGCAAATCTGGGCAGTGTGCTGGGAAGAAAATGGGGTATGATTAAGAAACGGCAAAAAAAAAAGAGAGAAAGAAATAAGAAAACAAATAGAAAAAAAGAACAAACAATAATAAAGTTTAAGGGAAGTGAATTTGCTGTCGGGCAGCAACAACATATTGGAATCAAATGGTGAAAAATAGAGAAGGAAATAAGAAGTAAAAAAAAAAAAAGAAGAAAGAAAGAAAGAAAGGACTAAAGGGTAGAGGTCAAAGGCATCAATGTTAGTTAGAGGAGTTCTAGTTTGAGTTAGTGTTTGGTTACTCGGTTTAAGGCATGTTTTTTGCAAGTGTATGTTTTGGTGAGAGAGTTAAATAAATAAATGAGATTAATAAAAAGTTGTATATAATTGAGACCCAAGTTGGTTGTAGCTTTCAGCCCTTGGACATTGGGATTTCATTTTATGTTACATACTTTCAAAAAATAAGTCACGTCCCCAATTTGTTTAGAGGAAAAAAAAACCCTTAATACTACTTTTAAATGTACATATATTCATGTTTTGTGAATCAGGTGGCATACAATTTGAAATAACCGACTTTATCATATGTTACATGGTACTCTTCTTTACATATCTGAATGGTGTGACTTATGAGACAGTCCTGATAACATTGCTCAAAGGTTTAACGTGCCTCTAGCCACTAGGGAAAAAGACTTGACTGTTTCGCTAAGATTGTGGTGACTCTATTGTTTAACAATTTTGAGAGATAATATTGCTGTCATTAGGTGACCTAAACCAAATTGTCTCAAGAAAAAAGACCTGGTGTGACTCTAACTTAGATGTTGGGTCCATCCAAGCCGAGAATACCCTTGCATTTTATACTTACATAATTATGGTTCTCATAGCTTATTGATGATCATGCTGTTATAACCATTACAATAACGTTGGTTGTTACACAGAGACTTGATATATTATTTACTCGACAATCACTATACACTACGAGATCATGCAATTTACCTATTAATTGTATTCAAATGCAAAAAAGTAGATTTTGAAAATATAATTTTGTGATTTTCCAAGGATTTGTGTCGTCCATTGTACGCCATGATTATGTTCTATTTATTAAATATTTTAGATATTCTATTTTAAAACTGTATTATGCTAGACATGCTTACCATTCACCATACTAGACATAACTCTATATTTTAACAATTTTAGATGAGCAATCGAAATGCTAGTACTCTGTTGTGTCTTGGAACCCACAACTAGTAATCTCTTTGAGAATTTCATCTTGCATATTACCTTGAGACATTATCATTGCTGATAATTACTTGACATTTGCATTACTTATGCCCGGTTGATGGTTGATTCAGTACACTGTTTGTTTCCACTATATTATGTTTGGATTATGGTTTTTAAATTATCTGTTCATTATATTTTGCAAGTGTTAGTTTTTCACATCTATTTTAGTTCTTCGGTTCATTGTTAGGCTGTCATCATCCACATAATAAGGCACTACAGACAGGTACTTTGTTACCCCTTTCACACCTCCTTAATAATGGGTAAAAAGCCATGTATGCATGTGCACACATAGATGATGCATTTTTGAAGTATTATTTCTCCCTTGTCTATGAAAAAGTGATGTTCACTATGACATAAATAAAGCCACATCCTTGTTTCATCCGCATCATTACTTTAACATTGTAAAACCATTGATTTACTGACCTATCATCCCAATTAGAGAAAAATAAGCCTCGGGCATTTACATTCACTTGATAATTTCAGGTTGTTCCATGCCCATGTAAAATTTCAGTCATTCTCTATCCCTAAAATGCTTTAATAGCAGAATTAAAATTACTTCAAGGCCTACTCATTTTTACCCTGAAAAATACAAACTCCAAATTTTACTCTATCTTTCCCCCTTCATGCTGCAGATGAACATACCTCAACTTAAAACCCTACTCAGCAAGCCTTAATCCATTGTAGTTGGGGTTAGCTATGTGGATTCATCTTCTCCTTTACCTGCTAATTTACTTTGTGTGCAATCATTTCCACTCTCGTAGCCCTCTTTATATTTAGTATCAAATGAAATCTAGTAAATGATTTCTGGCTCAATGCTAATAGATGTATTCCAAGTAATAATAAAACAACAGCAAATATCTCCTATTTTATAAATCTTCGTCAAGTATCTTCCTCCCAAAATTTTTCTTAAACTAATGCTTCCTTGGTCCAAATAATTCCTTAAAATACAAACTTTCAAACAAAGAAATGAAAACCAATATTATCCATTAAATTTCAATTATTACTAAATATACCAAATCCTGTAACTATTTCTTGAATCAATTGGGAGAGTCATGATATTTCCAAATAATTAATGCCAGAACAAAGAAAAGTTCCCATCTTATAAACATCACATTTCTTCTTGCATACTAGTTGGATTCATTCTGCATTAATACTGATCAATCCTCAACTCACCTTAGAATCAAATAAATCAAGAAAGGACTCCAAGATTTTCTGGTGTCAAATAATAAAGATGACAAAATAACTCAGAATTACAAAGAGAATGTACAATACACTAAACCAAATCAGACAACCAAATCTTGTGTCTCAATCAACTAGGTTGCCTACATGAATCACTGTTTCATTGCATTGCTTTGTCAAGTGCTATATACATAGTTAATTAAATAAGTTCATATCCTTATTAACTACAACATCCCATATTCATCTCGGTATTCCTCCCCCCTAGCATTTCATTAACAATGATAGAATCAATTTTCCTTGCCATTGCATTTACCCATCTTTGTTGTACATAGCCAAGTCATCTTATTAGTTCTCTCACATACTCTGTTGTGCTATTTGTACCACTTTACAATGTACCTAATTCTACATTTTCCAGTCTAACCACACATCGGTCTTAGCATCTTCATCTAATCTATACTCATCTTATTAATATGTTATTTCTTAGTTGTTCAACATTCTGTTCTTGGCTATAGAAGCACTCATCCACATGATCCAACTTACTCGACAAGTAAATACATGGAGGAAAAGTTACATGCCTTCAAAAACAACCAGAATGCTTGAAATACGACTTTAGAGCCAAAGTTTTATATTAATTGCCACAATCTGTTAATCGAAATTAACTCTGTCAACACTTACAACTTCCAAATATTTGAATCATTTGCTTGATCACACACATATGGTAGAAATCAGTTTACATGTATCAAGTTGAAAAAATTGAAGGCAAGGAAGTATGAGCACATCGCTTACCATTCCAAGGAGGTTGCCCACTATAATTGAACCGATGGGATCATAAATTGCATTTCCTGTCATATTCACGGCAAGCAATGATGCTGCAGCAATGAGAAGACCTGTTACTGCAGCACCATCCTGAACATTTGAGAGCATTAAGGGGCAGATACAATGACAGAAGCAGAGATGCCATGATTTGACAAAGATAGAGAAAACATAACTGCCAGCTTGGGAAGATATGGAAATCATAAAAGTCATATCTAATTACTTTAATGTAAAAATTGTATCAAGCACTACACTGTACATGTCTAAATATTTTCTATTTGACTAAGTTTCTTGTCTCCACTTGCCTTTGCCTTGCAATGTTAGAGAAGCACAGAGTGTCTGCAACAGTAAACTAGATTCCAGTTCCTTATTTGCATACAATGCATATGTTATATGTGATCAGTACAGTTCTTTTCGTCACGTGTACCTTTTCTAACATCATGTTATTAATTGTCGCTCCAAAAAGTTTCCCCCTTTTTTCTTTTTTCTTTTTTGCTTATTTATTTATT
>JAOTRH010000002.1:3595471-3638840 GCA_034768845.1 Heliamphora exappendiculata
GATTCAATTGCCAATTGAATGGCCAATTCAATTGCAATTGAATTCTACTATTGAATTCTGAAATTCAATGGCCAATGAATTCACAAATTCTAACATTATGCACATTGCCAAAATAATGCACATAGAGGTGAACATAATGTAGACACTTGACTTACTTCTGTGCATACAATAGAGCCTAACCAACGATCTTTTCGTCTTGTCCAAATTTGAATCATATCTTATAAATTTAGTCCTATTCATATCTCTTTACCCACTCATTTATTTATCAATAGTAATTGAACATTGCAAGAAAAATTCTTTGATATAAGTCATCCTTTATAGTCCTATTCATAATCACACAGTACAACTAATTTGTCATAATTCTATCCATAATCCAATCCTATTTAGTCTTCCATCCTATTATTTTATTTGTCTAGCTTTATCCCATGGTACAACTCAATTTCTCCGTTCGGGGTGTTTAGAATGGTGGAAAAATAAGTAAATTTTGAAATTTTTTTAAACATAGTTTTAGCTAATTTTAAAACTAAATAATTTTGAATTTGATTAATCTTTTTTTATGATTACAAATCCTAATATGTTCATCTCCATAAGTAATTTATCATGATTTTTACGTTGTTCAAAACCGATAACTGGTGAATGAGAAATTGACTTCAAAAGTGAGCATTGAAAATTAGAAAAATGAAGGTAACTTGAAGGTGAATAACTTTGTCCCACATTGAATGGGGATAAAAGTTTATGGTGGCTTATAAATCCTAGGTTGGAGATAAAGGGTTCGCCCTTTGGGTCATCCCAACTTTTATTAGGAGAGGAGTTATGGACAAAATTCAACTTGGTCCATTAAACCACACGCGCGCCGTCGCCGCCGGCCGGCTGTACCGAGCCGGGATTCACGGGTCGCGGGCCGGCTCGGATCAACCCTTATCTTTTTGCTAAAAATTTTCGAATTTAAATATTAATTATTTAAATTCAAAGTTAACGTTACCGTTACTGTTACCGAACCGTTAGAGGGTTCGGTTCGGAGCTGTTGGAGTCTGAACCATTGAGTCGGTTCGAAATGGGTTCGCATTTGTTGGGCGATCCAACCGCCAAGCCGAACCGGTTCCATGCCTGTTCGATTTAACTAAACAGCCACCAGTGAAGCCTATTTAAAAAGCTGTTCTTTACCCAGTTTAGAAGAAGAAAAAAAAGAAACAAAAATCTTTCCCTCATCTCTTCTGCTTCTATTGTTCTTCATACTCTGCATTGCCGAGTTCAAAGAGTAAGTTCGAACTCAGTTTCGGTTCGCTGGGGTGACAGATTGCTGTGCTGCTTCTGTCTCTCGCCGATCGTTGTATCTTTGGAGACGTTTGCTATGAACTCGAAACACCGTAGGAGGAAAATTTCGTCTTAAGGACATCGTGTCAAACACGAGCCTCGGTTAATTGTTTACTGTTTCAAGTTCTTTAATTTCAGTATTTATAAATTCTGATTTTTGGGTTTTGTTCATATATATAGTTACTGTTTTAATTTTTCAGTTTAAGCATTACTGTTTTTTCCATTATATTATATAGCAGATTTATTTATTTTTAAATCTCAGTTTCGTTTTACAGTAGTTTTAATAGTTTCTATATGTATTTCTTTTCTATTTTACGTGTATCGACAGATTGTTTTATAAAATAGATTGTCTATGCCTATTTAATCTAACAATCTTGAGATGAAATTACCTTTTTTGTTATATATTTTTAATCAGTTTTATATTCTGGATTATAGTTTAATTGTTTTTCTAAAACAGTTTTCATATTACAACCTATTTTAGTTTTAATTACAGCAATTTAATTCTGTAATTATTTTAGATTTATTCATTTTGTGGATTAATCGCATATGCTGGTGCGAAAAAATTCGTCGTCGAAAAATTTTTAGATTATAAGATGGTGGATTCAAAGCCTGTTGTTGGACAAGTTCAGGATCTCCAACTTATCCTGCATGACATTCATGCAGAATGTATGTTTTTGAATGATTCTTTTTAGGTGGCTGCTATTATAGAGAAATTACCGCATGGCTGGAAAGATTTCAAAAATTACTTGAAGCATAAGCGCAAAGAGATGAAATTGGGGGAACTGATTGTCCGATTGAGGATAGAAGAAGACAACTGCAAGTCTGAGAGGAAGACCGGGATGGAGTCCAAGGCAAATATTGTGGAACAAGCACCTAAGGTCAACAACAAGAAGAGAAAGCATGTTGGTGACAAAGGCGGGGACTCCAAGAGACTCAAATTCAAGGGCAAGTGTTACATCTGTGATAAGCTCGAGTATCGAGCAAAGGATAGTCGCAGCAAGCGGAAGAAGAATGCCCAAGCCAACGTGACCGAAGTGGACAACCTTTCTACCGGGGTGCATGACATCATTCTTTCCGCCGTTGTGTCTGAAACAAACCTTGTTTGGAATTTCAGAGAA
This sequence comes from Heliamphora exappendiculata, assembly GCA_034768845.1. Taxonomy (NCBI): domain Eukaryota; kingdom Viridiplantae; phylum Streptophyta; class Magnoliopsida; order Ericales; family Sarraceniaceae; genus Heliamphora; species Heliamphora exappendiculata. The sequence continues at coordinate 3,597,904 of JAOTRH010000002.1, forward strand.
TGGTGGGTAGACACTAGAACTACTTGCCACATTTGTTCAGACAGACAGATGTTCGTCGCTTATCAGACGATAGATGGAGAATAGCTGTATATAAGGAATTCTTCTACCTCCAAGGTGGAAGGTCAGGAAAAGGTGATTTTGAAGATGATTTCGGGAAAAGAACTCACGCTCAACAGCGTGCTGCATGTGCCAGACATTCGCAAGAATTTAGTTTCTAGGTCTCTGTTGAGCAAGAATAGGTTTAGGTTAGTATTTGAGTTTAATAAATTTATACTTACAAACAATTGTGTATTTGTGGGTAAGGGGTATCAGACAGACGGTCTATTTAAATTGAACGTAATGGTTATTGTACCACATGCTACTATAAATAGAATGGAATCCTCTTCTGCTTATATTGTTGAGTCATCTTTATGGTATGGTATATTAGGACATATTAATTACAATTTTCTTCGTAAATTAATTAACAATAATTTTCTACCTAAATTTGATATTGATCTGAATCACAAATGTGAGATTTGTGTAGAGACGAAATTAGCTAAGGCTACTTTTCATTCTGTTAAAAGGAATACAGAACCTCTAGATTTAATTCACAGTGATATTTGTGATTTTAGATTAATTCAAATAAAAGGTGGCAAAAAGTATTTTATTACTTTTAGTGATTATAGTAGTAGATACTGTTACATCTATTTGCTTCGAAGTAATGACGAAGCCTTGAATATGTTTATTCAGTACAAGAATAAAGTTGAAAATCAATTTGAAAAAAAGATCAAAGCTCTAAGAAGCGATAGAGGTGGTAAATATGAATCGCCTTTTGGTGAATCTGTTCACAGCATGACATAATTCATCAAACCACTGTACCCCATTCTCACAGCAAAATGATGTTACTGAACGGAAGAATAAAACATTAAAAGAGATGATGAGTGCCATGTTGATTAGTTTTGAACTACCTCAGAATTTGTGGGGGGGAGCTGTTCTTTCAGCTAATTATATTCTGGATAAGATACCCCACAAGAAAACGAATAATACACCTTATAAATTGTGAAAATGTCGAATGTGTACCTACAAATTGTTAAGACTGTGGGGGTGTTTTGCAAAGGTAGCAGTGCCTACACCAAAGAAGTCAAAATTAGGATCTAAAATCGTTGACTATGTGTTTATCGGTTATGCTAATAATAGTAGTACTTATCAATTTCTGATTCACAAATCTAAAATTTCAGATATGCATGTTAATATTATTATTAAATCAAGGAATGCAGTGTTCTTTGAACATGTATTTCCTTGTAAATCTGGACAAGAGATAAGTTCTACAAATAGAACTTATGACACTGCTCAAAATAGTGATCATGGTGAAGACCAGGAAGAAAATGATGCAGAACCTAGACGTAGCAAACGGGATAGAATATCCAAATCTTTTGGTCCAAATTTTCTAACCTATTTGTTAGAAAATGAGTCTCGAACTTATAAGGAGGCGTTGTCCAGTGCTGAAGCCCCTTTATGGAAAGAGGTTGTAAAGAGCGAGATTGAATCCATCCTTCAGAATCATACATGGGAACTAGTGGATCATCCTCCCAGTTGTAAACTGCTTGGATATAAATGGATATTCAAGACAAAGATGAAGGCGGATGGATCAATTGACAAGTACAAAACAAGACTTGTGGTCAAAGGATATAAACAAAAGGAATGCCTTGATTATTTTAACACATATTCATCAGTCACAAGAATAACGTCTATACGCGTGCTAGCTTCCATAGCTGCGTTATTTAACCTGGATATATATCAAATGGATGTGAAGACGACATTCTTGAATGGTGAATTGAATGAAGAGATTTACATGAAATAACCAGAAGGATTTGTTGTTCCTGAAAACGAAAACAAAATTTGTAGCATCGTCAAATCTCTTTATAATTTAAAACAAACGAAATTTGACAAAACTATGATGTCAAATGGGTTTAAGACAAACGAATGTGACAAGTGTGTTTATGTTAAAAGCATAGGCAAATGATACGTCATCGTCTGTCTTTATGTTGATGGCATGCTCATCATAGATAGTGATGATCAAATGATCAAATCTACTTAGCAAATGTTGAACAAACAGTTTGACATGAAAGATTTGAAAGTGGCAGATGTTATTTTAATAATGACAATTTCTAAAACATCTGAAGGATATGATTTGTCTCAATCACATTACATTGAGAAAATACTTGGTAATTCTCCAATGATGATGACCGTCCTGCGAGGACGCCGATAGATGTAAATCTACATCTATCAAAAAATACGGGCGAAAGCATATCTCAATTGAAATATTTCAAGATTATTGGAAGTCTAATGTACTCAATGAACTGCACACAACCGGATATAGCATATGTAGTGAGTAAATTAAGTAGAGACACAAATAATCTAGGGAAAGACCACTGGAAGGCAATAGTTCGGGTTCTTAGATATCTAAGAAACACTCGTAACTACGGATTGTGTTATACCAGATATCCAGCTGTTTTGGAAGGCTATTGTGATGCCAACTCGGTATCTAATTCAAAAGACTCAAGATTCTCAAGTGGATATGTTTTCACTCTCGGAGGTACAGCTGCGTCTTGAAAATCTTCCAAACAAACGTGCATCGCTAGGTCAACAATGGAAGCTGAGTTCATAACTTTAGATAAAGCTGGAGAAGAAGTAGAATGGCTACACCATTTCTTAGAAGATATTCCAGTGTGGCCTAAACTTGTGCCAGCAATTTGCATTCATTATGATAGTCAATCTGTAATTGGAAGGGTACATAGTAATTTGTATAATGGTAAGTCACGACATATACGTCGTAGACACAATACCATTAAACAACTGCTCGCAAGTGGAATTATATCCATTGAGTACATAAGGTCAAAAGATAATATCGCGAATCCGTTAACCAAATGTTTGACCAGAGAGAAAGTAAATTACTCATCGAAAGGAATGAGACTAAAGCCTATTAATAAAGAGACACCTTAATGGCAACCCAACCTAGCTAACTAGAGATCCCAAGATTTAGGTTCAATGGGACAATCGAATTATGTGTGAGTCTAGGGAAATCACTTGGGGGATTAACTCATACCCATTTCTGTGATGAAATAGTGATGTTTGTAGCGTGTTTAAGGATAAGTTATGCTTTTAATGATTCTTATACCTTGGATATCCAAGTGGGGTATGGTAAGACACAGTTAATAAGAATCACCTATATGAGTGTGAATTGGGCCGGTTCTATGAGAATTGTTAAAGCTAAATTCTCTAGAGCACTCATGAATGACCAGGTATGTTCAGGGCCAAAATGAACGCAACCGTGAGAACCAAGCTGTGTTAGAAAGATTCTGTGTGAACTCTATTGTCTTAACTTACACAAACGGCTGAATAGTTCATAACAACATGTTCACGATTAGCTAGTAAGTCCGATAGTTTCTCTCAAGGGAATGTTCAAAGCCAAAAGCTACCTATCCTATGTAGAATTTTTCTTTTATTGAACTCTCTATGTGTCAACATCTTGTTGCATAACGTTTTTTGTCAAATTCCATTCATGTGGGGGATTGTTGGAAAAATAAGTGGGTTTTGAACTTTTTTGAACATAATTTTAGCTAACTTTGGAGCTAAATAACTTTGGATTTGATTAATCTTTTTTTATGATTCTAAATCCTAATATGTTCATCTCAATGAGTAGTTTATTATGGTTTCTACGGCGTTCAAAATCGATAACAGATGAATGAGAAATTGACTCTAAAAGTGAGCCTTAGAAGTTAGAAAAATGAAGGTAACTTGAAGGTGAATAGCTTTGTCCCACATTGATTGGGAATAAAAGTTTATGGTGGCTTATAAAGCCTAGGTTAGAGATAAAGGGTTGACCATTTGGGTCATCCCAACTTTTGTTAGGAGAAAAGTTATGGACAAAGTTCAACTTGGTTCATTGAACCACACGCGCGCGCGCACCGTTGTCGTCGCTGCCCGCCCGTCTGACCGATCGGCTAGTAGTGCCGGGTCGGATCAACCCTTATCTTTTTGCTGAAAATTTATTTATTTAAATTTTCAAATTTAAATATTAATTATTTAAATTCAAAGTTACCGTTGCCGTTACCAATAGAGGGTTCGGTTCGGAGCCATTGAAGTCTGAACCATTGAGTCGGTTCAGAACGGGTTCTTGCCTGTTAGGCGGTCCAATCGCCAGGCCGAACCCGTTCCATGCCTGTTCCAGTGAAGCCTATTTAAAAGGCTGTTCTTTACCCAGTTTGGAAGAAAAAAAAAGATACATAAATCTTTCCATCCTCTCTTCTGCTTCTATTGTTCTTCATACTCTGCATTCCCGAATTCAAAGAGAATGTTCGAACTCAGTTTCGGTTCGCTGGAGTGACAGATTGTTGTGCTGCTTATGTCTCTCACCGATCATTGTATCCTGTGAGACATTTTTCGTGAACTCGAAGCACCGTAGGAGGGCAATTTCGTCTGAAGGATCTCGTGTCAAACACGGGTCTCGGTCAATCATTTACTGTTTCAGATTCTTTAATTTTAGTATTTACAAATTTTAATTTTTGAGTTTTATTCATATATATAGTTACTGTTTTAATTTTTCAGTTTATGCATTACTATTTTTTCCATTATATTATACAGCTGATTTATTTTTTTTCAAATCCTAGTTTCATTTTACAGCAGTTTTAATAGTTTCTGTCTGTATTCCTTTTCTATTTTATGTGTATTGACAGATTGCTTTATAAAACAGATTGTCTATGCCTATTTAATCTAGTATAGAAATGCTACTACTAGTACTTTTTAGTTTTTTAATACTAATTTTAGTTATAAATTATAAATTTTTTTAAATACTCACAACTTTTGTTACAATTTATAACTATTTTTTTTTTCTATTTTAATTACAATTACAATTTTTACCAAATATTTATAACTTTTGTTACAAATTACACTCTATAAGCTACTAATAATAATTTTAATTTGTTAAACACCACATTTATCTCATCAATAATTTAATCCTAATAGAAATAATTCTGCAACCAAACGTGCCTAAATCTACAGCTTGAGATGGGGCCAATCATGCAATTAGGTGACAATTGGGTAAGGTTAAAATGTTTGCCCATACAAGTTGAACACAATCAAGCGAAGACTTAAAAGAGGTTGGAGGAAAGAATAATGCCTATAATTAAGTACATTGCAAATAGAAACCAAATCAAACTAAAGCAATTAACTTGAAGGAATCAAACGATGGAGATTATACATTAAGAGTCTCATTGAAAATGACATTTGATCCTGTATTTGGAAAAGAAATTTACTTTTGAGTTATCACAAGGAAAGAAAAAATAGAAAACTAAAATGGGTTACTACATAGTACCTAACTAAGAGGTCATCTGAAAAGAACCTCATGATTTGAGCTAACCTCTTAGGCCCACGAACCTTTTTTGTGCGCTTATAAATATGTATCGGTGTAACTAAACGGGTTATATAGAGGTTTTCTGCTATAATTTTAAATATCCTATTAAACAGTGTTTTAGTTTTTTCATTAATATGATACCTACTAGTATATCGAGTAACGTTTTGAATTTATTGCTATAAAATATTATTTATATATTTTTTAAAAATATTATTTAATAATAAATAATTTAGTATAACATAATTATTTATTTAAAATAATATTTTAATTAATTAATTTAAATTAAAATTTAATTTTATTATTTATAATTAGATAGCTAATTTGAAAGCGATAAAATTTTATATGTACATTTTTTAATAATAATTTAATATTGATTAGTTTTAGAACTCTCTTTTTATACTATATTTGATACTTAAATTGGAGCATAAAAATAAAAAAATAAAAGTGAAAACAAAAAAATAAGTAAAAATTATTCTTTTAAAAAAATTTAATTATGAACTGGTACGTAACCGGTATGACTCGGTATAAGCCGGTACAGATCGATATTGGCCAATATATTCAGTACAAATCAGTACAGACTAGTATTTTAACCGGTACGAAACCAATAAATATCGTACCGATTTTGTTCTAAATCGGTACGTACTAACCAATGCCGGCCGAAACGGTACGATACGTACAAATATGATTCTTGCCCCTCGCATTTTTTAAAATATTTGTGTATTGATCATTTTTATAAATAAAAAAAAATTAAGCTTGTGAAGTTAAATTTTTATTGTCTTTATTTGTAGTAATGCTATAAGGAATAAATCTTAATATGGCTTTATGTAATACCTTTTATCATGAATCTAAGTGTTATGGGAGATTTGTTATATATTTTAATTAGTATCATATATTGTGTCACATACATAAATTCTAAATTTTCACGCAATATATTCTTGTCATCAAATATATATATATATATATATATATATATATAGATGTAGATATACAATTACTTTAAGGGCTCTTTATTTTTCTTTATTATTATTATTTTTTTATCTTTTTTCCTTGACTATTTGATTTAATTAGAAAAAAAATGCAAGTAAAAATGTAAGAAAGGGAAGTGCTATTAAGGAGATAAAAATGGGGTTTTTTCCTTTATGCGTTTGGTTAATTTTAATGAAGAATTTAAGTTTTGAAAAAAAGAGAGTTGTATTTGCCTAAATTACCCTTGGTCATTTTAAACAAAATACAATTTGTTAATCTAGGAATAAGTTTTAAAAATGATAAATTTAAAATTCAAATTACATATAATCACTTTATAACGTTTTTCCCGGCGCATAAAATAGAAGCCGAGTTTACATGCATATATAATTTTTTATAGATATTTTATTTTTTAATTTTGTTCACCAACCTCTTTTTTCTCTTTCTTTTGATCATTTTAAATTATTTTTTTTTTTTTAGTCTTCATTATTTATTTTTCTTTATTTAAATAAGCGCGTGTCTTCACGTGACCGCATTGTATCAATATGGGTCAAATAATCGGGCTGCTGGCCCAATTGCCCTAAGGGCATTCTTTTTGGGTTAGTATGGCAGGCCTCTTTTGGGTCTTTTCGGAGGCCGGCCCAACTTTTTTTTATCAAATCATTCTTTTTATTTTTTACTGGTAAATTAGTTTACTGGTCCTTAAAATTTGACTCAAATTCTATTTTAATTCTTATAATTCAGATTTGAACATTTAAAACCCTATAAAATTCAATTAAATCTCAATATGAGCCCCCGCTATCAAAATCTGAAGCTGTTAGCAATGTTAAGAAAAGACGAAAGTACCATTGAGTAATTGCGAAATTGGCAAATCCAAAATACAAACTTGAGATAGGAAATTGTACTTCGACTATATGAATTTGTGAAGGATTTACCAAGGGAAAATAAGACGATGGAGGAATTGAATAAATAAAAATTAGTGATCTTCAGTTTTCTAATTTTTTATACCTTTTAATAATTGGTATTTCTTTTTCTTTTTATTGTATAAATGACATCGAAAATTCATAATTGAAACACAACCGGGAAGAAACGACAGCCGAAATGCATTGAAATCATTTTTTTTTCTTTTTATTGTATAAATGACGTCAAAAATTCATAATTAAAACGCAACCGGGAAGATACGATAGCCGAAATGCATTGAAATCACGCCGCATGCTTTTTCGAAGCATGGAAGATTGTATAATGAACTGGAACTTCTATGGCACGGGTGATCGAAAGTTTTTCGATTTACTTTTACATACCTTTGTGCTAAAATAATATGTACCCATTAATTACCCCAAAAAAATTTAATATGTACCCATTTGGTAAAAGGTTTTTACATCTAGCATTTCTATGATGGAGATTTGTATCAGCCTTTTGACTTTTTTTGGTAAGCGAGCTACTAATTTTATCAGAAAAAAAAAATTACAAAGTAGATCATAAGCATGTCATAGCTTACAAATAAAAATCATCACTATGTAATTCGTTCAATCAAAAAAGTACAAACTACTCTTTTAGGCCAACCATCCTTGCCGTTGTCTAGGTTCTTAATTTATGAGAAATACGCAGATTGGAGCCATGGAATTCAAAGTCTCCAAAACACAAAAAAGTGAGACAAAGTTCTCTACATATTACCTCTCTTTGAGTTACTTGCAGTAATGTACGATTTTTGTGTATTGAAAATGTAATTTTTTTTTTTTGATATTTTTATGTATTTTTGTCAGTTTAAGTGCACATCGACTAATTTTTGGGGGATCAATCTCACCGTCCACTAGTAAGGGCCAAATTAAAGCCAAAATAAAAATGAATTTGTTTTTAATAGGAGCTTTGGAAGACCTCAAGTATAAATATTTTTTTGCTGAATACACCAATTAGTATGTACATCGTGCATGGCCGGCCCTGAGGGTAAGCCAACAAAGCCACCGCTTTGGGCTCAAATTTTTTTGTTAAAATTTAAGGCCCCATTTAGATTTAAATTCAATATAAATATGTTAAAAAAATTATGTTATGACGATCTTGAATGGATCACAAATGGTAGTTATTATAATTTGTATATCTTTGGTATTAAATTCAAGTCTCTTCTATTTTCTTTTAGTTCTTTTTTTTAAGTTGCAATAATTTTAATGTTATTCTAAGCCATCAAGAATTTTAATTATTTAAAATACTAAATAATATGGATAGAATATAAAAATTAAAAATTACGATCAAAATATACTAATTAAGTCATAGCTTTCTAATCTTAAATTGTTAATTCTTATTTTGCTAATTATAATCAAATACAAAATATTGAATAAAAATATATAAGTGGCTTATAATATATATACTTTAAAAGCTTGATAAATAAGTGGTTTATGCTGTATTTAATTTTTTTGTAAATTTAATTTTGTTGACATATGACAACAAACATATTTAGTCTATTTAGATTATTATAATTAATTTTAAATTTTATTTTAAAATTTATTGAAATTCTATATCTCAAACTCGCTTGGGGCCCGACATATTCAGAGTCAGCCATGATATGGTGTACAAATATTTCAATACAGGTGGCCAAAGTATTCAGCTTACAAAAACCCTCATAATTGCATGGCTAAATACATCAAGATTTATTGCAATCTCCAAATTACAAGCAAGCATGAAAATGCCATTGATGGTACCACATTAAATGTTAGCAACTTATTAGCATGAAAAGTAGAAGATGATCGTTATGGTTTGTCACTACAATCACTAGGTGGTGTTTAGCATTACTGAAACTAATAATTTATAAATTATAATTTGTAACGAAAGTTATGAATATTTAATAAAGATTGTAGTTTGTAATTAAAATAAAAAATAATAATTATAAGTTGTAATAAAAGTTATGAGTGTCTAGAAAAATTTATAACTGTTAGGAATTTTCCTAACATCGGTTTATCTTTTTGACAAATCTGTGACAACATGAATATGTAACAAAGTTGTTTCTAAATTACATGTGTAGGTTAATTGGCCTTGAAGGTATGTTTGCTGTTGTTTTCAAGAATACCAAATTATACTGTTCTATAGAACTTGAAGAAATTGAGAGACAGTTAAGATCGATCGATCGATCTTTTAATTAATCGATCGGTTGCATGGGCGAATAGAGTTTAACTTTTTGTTAGAGTTTTGTTTTAAGTTTTTTTTTATTATGAGTTGCGTGCATTTTTTGAGGGGTATATACACAGAAGTTAGGCTACCGTTTTTTAGGTGAGGAGAGACTGAAAGATACTCATTTGAACAGATCTATGCAATTGTAGAAGTTTCAAATTATTGTTCAGAGACCTTGATATTGATTCGTTCAAGACTTGAGAGGATTCTCAAGTAAAGAAGACCAAAAGAGAATTCTAACGGCAGACAAGCACGGATTTAATGCACGAAAATTCGGTAAAAAGACCGTTAGCAATAGGTCATGGAGTCAACTGAGAATTGTAAGAATTTCTTATAACTAAAACATCGTTTATAATTCTTGCCTTTTTGGACTTGATCATAAGTCCTGTAGTTTTTTACCCTATTGGAGTTTTTTTTACGTAAAAATCTCGTCTTGTGTGATTGTTCGTAATTTGGTTGGTTTTGATCCTTCATTTAGTCTATACATGAAAATTAAACTTAAAAAGTTGTTTTTTTGTTTTCCAAAAGAGAAAAACCATTGTTTCAATAATAATTTATAAATAAAATTAATAACATAAAACTAAAAATTACTAACATTAATTTTACCAAACACCTTTATATGATCATCACTTTCTTCTCCCAAGTGGAGTCCCCAGGTTCAACTCGTACGGTAATCAAGTCCCCTACCTCATAACATATATGTGCGCAAATGGGCGCATTAATTTGTTGTGTCAATCTTAGTCACAATTATTCACGAATGTGTACTATGAAAGAGAATTTGTGTGCTAGCTTTACCTCCTCTAGGTCACATGGGCAGTCTCAACTTTTTTGTTTTTGCATCCAAATCAAGATAAATGACAAAGCACCCATGGCCACTAACGAAGCCGAAGCTACATATAGACTCAATTTAGAAACTCTATCCCCTGTGAGCAGAATTTAACACTCCACAGAGAGTACAAGCACTACATTTCCATTCAATTATTGATTCTCATTCCATATCTCTTTTGAATATCTATCCATTCCTTAACCCCACCTCTTCCACCATTTTAATAACTTTGTAGTAATCTTCCCTTTTAAATTTAGCCCAACTTGAAAAAATTTTAGATGGAAAAAGCCATTAGGTTCATACCCCATAACTCAGTTGCACTCTTCAATGCTTTCTATTATTTTTCTCTTACTATTGACAAGACACTTCTCTAGAAAGTAAGTAAAAGACGCTATTGTTAAAATTTAGCTTGAATTAAACTAACCCAATGCACTCTCTTATGAAACTTTCATAGGTAGATAAAAAGCGCTATTGCTAAAATTTGGAGTTAAGATAATCTGCTTCAGTTTCATTGCGAAACTTTCGTTATTTAAAAGGGCTTAGATTGTCTCCGGTCCTCATTTGGACTGGATCGGATTAATAGGTTGGGGTTTCATGGTAATTCTACTTTCCTAATACAAATTATTTATTTTGTACTTTTTAACGTGTAGATTATACATACAAAAAATTAAATTAACCGATATTATTAAGTACTTGAAATAAATAACATTTGTTTATTAAAAAATGAAAAGTTATGTCTTCATTTTTCTTAAAGACAAATATCACTTATTCACATATTTAGCGATATTTAATTAACTTAATTTTTACATAAATAATTTATATATTAAAATAATAAAAATAATAAAATAAATAATTTTAATTATTCAAGTGGGACTAACATGGGACTATGCGACTGAACTAGACCGGTCCAGTTCAACTAAGAACCGAAGACAATTGAATCCCTTGCACCAAATTCGAATAGATAATAGGTAAAAATTTAACAAGTTTCCTTATTTTTGTCTACATCTCTCATGGAGGGACTTACATATATCATTTTTATTCGGCACTTTGTGAGAAAAATGGAATCAATATTTTTCCACTATTGAAATAATATTGCATAACTATAGCTTTTGAGATTTTTCATTGCCAAGATTTAGCTTTTGTTTTGGCAAGTCACGATTGGAGATGATATATATATATATATAAATTAAAAATTAATAACACTAGTTTTGCCAAACATCAGTTAAATCCATTGCCTCTAAAGCTAGTAGCACTAGAATTGATGGTTAGTTTTACTTTTGCAGTTCATAGAGCTATGGAACCTTATTAGGTCTATAAATCTTTTGTTGCCTTTAGGATCCTCTCAGTACTACGGCTTTGCCTTAACCAACTTGAAATTATCCTCTCCCTCTCTCTCTCTCTCTCTCTCTCTCTCTCTCTCTAGATCTCTGAAATGAACACAGCTATGCTTACTGTGAGTAGTGAAGAAGAATTTGAGGTGAGAAGAGGGCCTTGGACTCTGGAGGAAGACACTCTTCTTATCCATTACGTCGCTTGCCATGGCGAGGGGCGGTGGAATTTGGTAGCCAAATTTGCAGGTAATTAGCACCCGGTCACGATTGTAAACCACAGTATCAAAAGGCGTATTGATATCAGTCAGTATTAGTAAGTATTGGCCGACCGACTGATATATTGATAAATATCGATATTGAATGTTCAAAATTTCGATACGTATCGGTCGATATATACGATACGTAATGACCAATATTTAAAACCCTAAAAGCCTTACATGATAGCGCTACGTACTCTACCACGCATGAATTCATTGTTTATACATTCAGTTTGTTCAAGTTAACTTATGCGTGTCTCGACTAATTAATCACGAGACAAGGTTGCGAGACAAGATTGCACATAAATTAGTCATATATATTGAACAAAAGATTTTGATGGGAACATATTTTCAAGTCATATATATATATATATATATATATATATATATATATATATGACCAAAGCAATTGGTCTAGATTGGCATGAGTTGATGATGTTTTGGTGTTTTGAGTGAGTTTGCAGGGTTGAAGAGAAGTGGGAAAAGCTGCAGACTGAGATGGCTAAATTATCTAAAACCTGACATCAAGCGCGGAAACCTCAGCCCACAGGAACAACTCTTGATTCTTGAACTCCATTCCAAGTGGGGTAACAGGTCACTATATCTATATGTATCTACGCCTGCTTTGCGCTGAATTTTTACTATTTGGATTTTTTTTTTTTTTATGTTCTTGAACTTTATTACCAAATTATTTTTTGGATTACACTATTCACGTCCTAATGGGCGGTGAATAATAGGTAAAAAGTATATATATAATTGTGTAAATTGTATTGATATTTATAAAAATTATAAACTCTATTTCTAAAAATATATTAATATTATAAATTTTTTTTGTCTTTACTAATTTATTATTCACCGTCCAATGGATGATAGTTAGCATTACCCTTATTTTTTTACCAAAAAATTAAAAGAACTTATTGTATTATTCTTGGCCTATTTATGAACTTTTTTAGTCAAAAATTTTTACTTTTTCCAAATCCCACAATGAGAAATAATATAAATGAAATAAAAAATAATCACTAAAAATAATATAAATGAAATAAACTAATAAAATAATAAACTATTATCTCAAATACGCCATAATTTCTTAATTTGTATTGAGCCAATAAAGCTTAAAAGTGAAGCTTTAATTTTTTTTATCTTTATTAGTTAAAATATCAAAAAATCAAAAAAAAAAAAAAGAATTATTGGGTCTGAGTCGTCTGACTTATTACGCTTTTTGAATGATTTTTTAGTTTTTATTGTTTGACAATGAAGCAGAATTTGTCAGGTTTTTTGCCAGGAGTATTAGTTTGATGTCCGGGGGGCGGGGGGGAGAGGAGGAGGAGGAGGGGGAGACACTAAACTCAAAAAAGCCATCAAAAAAGCCACGAGCCAAGCAAAAACTTAGTGAACTTGGTCTAGCTTTTTTATAAGTTTATTTTTTTGTTTTTAGTGAATATTTTTTAACATTAATTTAAATAAATTTAGTTTTTAGATTTATCTCGTCGTAAAGAATAAAAACAAAAAAAAAGTTTGAGAAAAAACTCAGGGCTTTTTTAGCCCAAACATAACCTTAACATGTTGTGCTCGTGATCATTGGGTGACCTACAAAATGTCTTCTGTTTATTTTTAATGTAATGAATGTCTGTCATCCATTTCTCGAAATTTTTGTTTTTCAAAATTTTTACATAATTTTAGCGATTATACTTCGACTGCTGCATTGGCACTTATGATCTCTCTGGTATTAGGTGGTCAAAAATAGCTCGCCATCTTCCGGGAAGAACAGACAACGAGATCAAGAACTACTGGAGAACGAGGGTGCAAAAACAGGCGCGCCAACTCAGGATTGAGTCCAATAGCAACCGATTCCTCGAAGCAATTCGACGTTGTTGGATGCCGAGATTACTTGAGCAGGTGGAGCAAACTTCTCCTTCTTCCTCGACGACGACAACAACTCCTCCTTCAGCCATAGAAACTAAAAAATGTGCAACTACTCCTCTCCTGCCCAACTCGCAAGCTGCGGTGGTGTTACTGCCGCCACCGCGGCCAAACAAGAAGCCAGAAAGTGTGGATCGGCCCCATGAAAATCCGAGCTCGATGGCCGGTTCGGCAATTTGGTTCTCGGATTCCATGAGAGCAACTCAGCTGCCTGAAACTTCAAAGCACCCTGGAGTTGAAGGTTCGGATCATACCTTTGGCGGTAGTGCCCATAACTCTTCAATTCTGAATAATTGTTCCTACGTGGATATTACTGTCTATAATGATATGGAGGGCTCCACGCTGGCACCCATGTCAGCAGTGGGGCCTGAGGGCTTTTTGAATGGCCAAGTGGCAAGGAGTGATTGGATTAGTGACTATCACATGGCAGCTTCTTTATGGAACACGGATGAATTGTGGCAGATTTAGGAAAATTATTTAGTGGGTTCAAAATGCTAAGTAGTTATGTTAAAATAATGTGTTCAAGTAATACGTGGGAGTTTTTCGACTCCTTAATGCATGGGAATAATACTATATATAATAATTGTTGTTTTTTTAATATAGAATTATTCCTTAAAAATATAAGTACATGACGTGCATTTTTTTATTAAATACATTATATTAACTTGCCAACATTATTTTTATTAAATACATTATATTAACTCGCTAACATGATGTTCCAACTCACCTAATAACTTCTTCAGATGTTATAGGCAAGAGAGATTGGTATTTATACTTTCTAAATTGTTTTCGTCACCAGTAATAAAAAAAAATATTAGATAAAAAAAAAACTTTCCAAAAAGACGAGCTCCAATTTTGTCTCTAAAAACTAGTTTTTTAGAAGAAAAAAAAAATTAACTTTTAAACAATAGGTTTTGGCATATCTAAAAAAGTGAACTTTTTTTTTCACTTTTGTTTTTGAGTAAATTAATTAAAATACTATCAACTAAATAACCTCAACTCTACTCTCAAATACCTAACAAAAAAAATCATGTCAGTATTCTAATCACTATACCTTAAAAGCAAAAAATAATAACATGTTAGATATTTTAACAAAAATAAAAAAATATCACCCTAGACAAATTATTTTAAACAATCTTAACTTTATTATATTTCTTCAAAAAAACAAATTAAACAAAAAAGAATAAGCGTCTTAAAAGCCAAAATTTTTATACATCTTAAATAGAAGCTAAGCAATTTTCAACCAAAATATAGTTTATTTTTTACTTCAATGAACTTTTTTTAACATTGGTTAGAAAAAGTTTACCTTTTAAATTTCATTATAACAAAAAGAATTGAAAAAGTAAAATATATAAACACAAGTATAAAAAAATATATACATAATTTTTGTAAAAAAAAAAAAAAAAAGAAGCTATTTAGTAGAAGCTCTCCCTCGCCCTAACCAATTCATGTTTCCAACACAAGTACAATTGGCATCTAAAATCTTGATAGATGTTTCATCCTTGTTTATGGGTTCATTATCTACACAACAAACCATTTGTATCTTCACTTTCTAATCCTAACTAAAAGATCAAAGCTGAAGTCAATTTCAGGAAGCAAAGTGAAGTGACAAACTAGAAGGAATGGGATGGTAGTGGTAGTGGTAGTGTAATTTATTTTGCCGCCGAAAAATTATATGTTTTTTTTTTTAAGAGTCAGACAATTATATCATCGTGCAGCTCTTAAAAAAATTTTAAAAACTTTCGGCACCTTGTGACTATGCTTTTGGGAGTATTGAATGATTGATTTGTGATCAGACTATAATACAAACCTCTTAGAGATGTGAATTGTAAGCACTCATAATAAAGCTCTTGTTTGGGATAGTTTAGAAGCTAGTTTTAAACCATGTTGTTTGACATCCCAAAAAACCAACTTGCTTTTTTTATTTCTTTTTACAAGAAAAAAAAATATCTATCCACAATATAAACAAAACTTTTTTTTTTATAAATAAAATGACTATAATACCCTTAATTAAAAACTCAACTCCACTTATAAAAATTAAAAACAAAAAGAAAAAAGTGTAAGTATTCCAAATATCACAACTTAAAAACAAAAATAAAGACATAGACATGTAACGAAAAATTTAAAAAAACACACACAAACACTATTCCAAACAATATAAGTTTTTTCTTCTTCTTTAATTTTTCCTTAAAGATAATCGTCTAAGAAATTAAACTTTTTAAACATCCAAAACAAGGGCTAAGACTACTTCAAATCCTAATTTCGTCATTTTGGGAGGTAACAAAGTCTTTGACCCATGTGTTTATAATTTAGGCAAGTGTTGACACTCAATGCTGTCTTATTGCAACCCATAATTGTCTTACTACCGCTAAGGGGCGTTAATATACATAGAATTGAAGATTCAGTAGGCGTTAATAAAAGGACAATAATATGTAGCTAAATGGTAAGTCATGAGAAAGGGAAAGGTGGAGTGACAAACCCAAGTGGCCCAACCCATCATCTTTAAAGCTATAACAAACTGATCATAATAATAAGAGGAGGATCATGAGCATTTTCCCACGTGAGTTGTCACAAAAGACAAAAGACAAAAGTCAAAAGAGAGAAAAGTAACTTTAATTTTTTTTCCCAAACGAAAGACTTGTATGTCCAAATTCCTGTACCAGAGTAATGTGATATCACAAGCAAACAGATTGTGATCAGCGCAAACAGAACCCTAACACCAACCAACCAACCAACCAACCAAAAAAGTAAAAACTTAAACTTCTCTCTCTCCCTGTAGTGTTTTTTTTGTACCGAATGGTATTTTAATGAGAATATAATAACGTAAGGATAAAATAATACGTTATTTAATTTGATATGATTTTAGTTAAATTAAATTTTTTTCATGTACTGAATGTTCAAAATAATCTAGGAACTAATCATCCCAACCCAACTCCTTCTAAACCCTCCTTCAAGTGCTTCCCAAACATAAGACTATATGGGACTATTTTTCAATAGTCTCATCCCCTTTTTCTTACCCCGCATCCAAACAAGAGTCATCCACAAGCATTCACGTGAAACTAGTAAGATGATCATGTATACGATGGTGAGATGATCAAAGTATGAACGCTAGATCGGTATAGAGAATTCAAAGATCAAGCCCTTGAGAGCAGAGTCTGACTCTGCTTTTGAATATTTAAACCTTAGCAGACACCTAATGATGTTAGGGTTACTTAACCCTATGATCACACGCCTCCAGCAGTGATCAATGGACACAATCTTTACTGCGTGTCATATGTTAACGTTGTTGCACGTACAGTGCTATCCAGCTAAAAGCAAACCTTGACTAGAATACCTCATTTTCATAATTATAATACATGATTTTTTTTAATTAGTTTCTAAATGCATGGGCCTATATAAAGAATGCAATGTGCATAAAAGTACAAGACACGATAATTGCATGAAAGTACAAGACATGAAAGTACAAGACACTTCTACAACTCTAACTAAAACACTCATAAAAAATTCAATAGTACAGACCACCGCAAAAATCTTATCTTACAAAAATTGCCAATAACCGCAACATGGAGGAACAAACTTATCCCGATCATG
Source organism: Heliamphora exappendiculata (assembly GCA_034768845.1). Lineage (NCBI taxonomy): Eukaryota > Viridiplantae > Streptophyta > Magnoliopsida > Ericales > Sarraceniaceae > Heliamphora > Heliamphora exappendiculata. The sequence continues at coordinate 3,615,343 of JAOTRH010000002.1, forward strand.
GATATAGGACAACAGTTGTTGAACAGACGTCATGAGATTGCTACTGGATTCTGATAGGAAAAGAGTTTGAAAAGATTGCAAAGAACATGAAAGCGACTAAGTGGAAGAGTGGCACGATATGAAATCCAAGCACTTGCTTCTAGTAGAAGCAAACGGAGAAGAAAAAGGATTTGACAGATTTGCTGCTTCAGTCAATATGTGGAAGTGATCCATTGGTTTCAGTACCTGATTCAATTTCATGACCAGTATTTTTTCATTATTATTATTTTTTGTTTGTTTTTGTAATATTAGAGAACAAGAAATCTCTCCTTGGTGTTCATTTTCACCATAAACTCAACATTATCCATGAAATGAAGTCTGTATGGAGGTACTTTTGCAACAAAAATTAAATTCGGACACCTTAAAAGTGCTGCCAATTACGAAAATAAACTCTTTTTCAAATATTATTAATTCCATCCGTGTGCCAATATATTTCCTCTAAACAAAGAGTATCGTTTCATCTAATTCAAGGCCAACCACTACATAAGCTAAAAACTACGACTACAAGTCATTGGCACGCTAATTCAATTCTGAGTCATTTAATGAAACGCGAGGTGGCGTTTATGAGGAATTTCTGTATCGGACGCAAACAATTCATCTGGCCTTTCATTATTTTCTTCTTATTTGTATTTGAAACAAACCGCACACAATTGCCTAATCTTATATCACATGGTCGGGAGAGGTTTCTCCGTCGATGGAGAGAAATATGCCGATAAAGCAGGCAATGAAGCACACAAAATTGTTCAGTTGAGAAATTTCGCAGGCAATGGAGAGGAAATGAACGCAAACAGGGCCAAACCAAGTAGTGAACTAGGAACTAAACGTCAACTGAAAAAACAAATGGTTGTGATCATCATTTCATCTATACTGGGATGTAGGCATCTTATTCTATGTTCAAGTAGTGCAAGCATCTCATTTCACATCACTTCGCTTATCCTCCAAAAAGTCACACCTCGGCACGTCACCAAACAAGCTAAGTTTTCATGTGAAGTTACAACTTTAAAAACAAGATACATGGCCCCTTTTCAAAATTTAGTCTAATCGGTCCTCTCATGTCCACCCATAGACGTGAAGAGACTAAACTCACACCATAGAGGCTTTCCTTACCATTATTTGAAAGGAGTTATTGGCCTCTCTAATTGGCTATATCTAAACCCTAAGATCTAAGGACCCTAAAAGAAAATGTTGCAAGAACTGTCCCTTCACTGTGGTGAGTGGTCCCATGAAGTGAAAGGCTTCTTTGTCACTCTCCATAAAGAATCAATCCACTCCTAGAAAGCAAAGGCAGACCAAAATAAGTATCGTGTCCATGCCAGACATGAACACGGCTCGGACACGCCACGACACGTGCCTGATATGCCACATGACGTGTTCTAATTTTTTATTATTATTTTATGCAGAACAGAACATCGGACATCGGACACGATGTTCAATGCAATAATAGACAAGCTGCGAATCACTAATGAGGCACTAGGGAAATTTTAAAAAGAATTTTTGACAGCCTAATAGTTATTAGAATAAGAATTTTCAACATACAACGTGTGTCCACTTAAGGTTTCTTTTATTAGAATGATGTATTACATAATTTGAATAATCACTTATTTTTGTCGTATTCCTACCATCTTCGTGTCCGTGTCCGTGCTTCATAGATCGGAGATACACTCTCTTCCAAGAACTCCAATGCAAGCTTAGGCCCACATTTTTAGTAGGGTTTGGAAATCTGCTATGGCAATTCACCTTCAGGAAATTTTAGGGGTTTGGTGTATGCAATGATGCTTATAACATTATCTAAACTACTTTTTCATTGACTAGAAAGAAGTTCGGCCTTAATGTTCCAACTTTCTTCTTTATATATAAAAGAAAAAGAACATTGCAAAATTTTAGAAAGGATATTTATTGTCTTGCATGTCTTTCAGCATAAGTGATGTACATAACTTTTACCGAATGTAAGTTTTTGGCATGTAAATAAATATTTTATGCACATAACTTATCCAGAAATGTAAATATCGATTCAGGTGTCTGCGTCGACCCTACTTCCCGGCCTTACTATAGCTATCTCGCAGTGTGACTGTCCGATTGAAGACGAGTTTTTCGGTCGTGGAGTCCTTATCAACCACAAAATAACCTGAATCACAAGTGTTAAAAACAGAAGACTTAGATTGAACAGATAAACTACGCATAGTTTGAATGAGTAGCATTCAGATTAGAAGAAGCTAGAGGTAAGGATTTCCATGCATAAGACTAGATAGAGAGAAATCAAAAGAATCGAAAGAAAATGAGCTCCACCTAACAAGACATTATTGACAGTCTAGGAAAGACCTCAAGTTTACGTCCTTAAGTTCTTGAAACGACAGAATCTTGCATTCTTTGCCTTATCCAAGTCCCAATTAACAAGTGCCCAAAGGATAAGATGCCCAAACAAAACAAGGTACATCAGGGGCGCTATAAAAGGCATCTATATAGATACAGGATTGCATATAACCCCCAAAAGCTCCAAGAAGAATATGTAGAAACATGATACAGAATAACAAACAAAAGAAATCAAATGCTTGGACTTATGCATGGGTAGAGTTCCAAACCCTCAAAAGACAGGAAAAATCCGTGTGAATAATTAGAGTGAGTAGGACAATTATTACGCCTTGAGGGAAGTATGATCTGCACTAAGGATGGCTGTATCACAGGAGTCATATGGGAGGGAAGGGATTGGGGATTGAGGAACACAGTAATGTAGATTCTAGTGAACGTGAACCAAGTCTCCAAGCCGGACGTGTAAATGGTTTGCTTGGAAATAAAGGAGAGTCAGTCACCACTCATACCAATGATGTGATCGAGGAACAAGTGACTAACTCTTGCCTGGCTTAACACCCAGTTAGTGGGATGACTCCCAACTGATAGAACCAAAACACTCGAAGGTCTAAAGCTGCAGAAACTATGGGGCTTGCTCCTTAGTTGCAGAGTGCAACGGAGAACACCACAGATCTTTGCCTTGGCCTAGAATTTCTTCATCTGGTTGCGGATGTAGATTATATTATTTTGGGTCTTTTATTTTTATTAACAGGGCAATTCAGTCTTTTGGTCAATGGAGGTTTTCCTATGCAACCTCGTTTAATCTTCATTTAAATTTGTAACCTTGGTCAAATAATACATCCTTCTTTGTTTCTCTCTTCATTCTAAACTGGAGGTCTTCCATCCAAGATGCAAACCCTCAAGGGATGAGAAGAAGCACCACTGGAGATAAAGAACTGTGGTAGGAGAGCTATGGGCAGAGGGCCAGTCAGTTTGGCAAAGAAAGGGCCTAGTGAGTTGCCATGAGGAGCAGAGGTAGAACGCACTCGAACTGAGATCTGCCTGACCAGGTCAAGAGAGACCCGACCATCTAGGAAAGTTAACAAATAGTGCCTCTTGAGGCTAAGGCACCTCATACGTCAGCCCACTTGACCACGGAAGAAATAACTAGGCCACGTTGCGAGCACTAACTTGCCCATGTGTCACCTCAAAAGATTGACATGTCACATCGAAGCACACAATGGAGATGATGTGGCAATTACCTAGCAAGTCACATGGAAGGTGGACTCACTTAACAGCTACCTAGGCTATGAAGCACATTTACGTGGTGCGGGTGAGACTGCGGGTGCAGGTACAATACGGGTACAAAGATACAGCAAAAACTAAAAAAGTTAGGTATGAGTAAGGCTGGTACATTCGTAAAAAATACATTTGTATAAATTCAGAGTAATGCATTGTATGTAAAAATTAGAAAACTAAAATACACAAATCAGTGGATAATCTCACCATATAAGGATCCAACCTTCAAACCACATTTTAATGTCAAAAGTAAGAATAACCCAGAGTTGGATTTCATTTGATTTAAAAACCTACTAGGCTACAATGCTAACTTCATATTCGTACAAAAATACTATTACAGTTGGAGTATGGCTTAAGTATATACTAGATATTTATTGGATATGGAAAAAACCAAAAATATATATATTTATATGTATATACATATATACAGGTACATGTTTCACATACCCAGTATGCATCCTGAATACTATGCAAAGTGGAAATACCTAATATGTGTCCAGTATGGGTATGGCATGTTTTTTGAGTTACCGATGTTCATAACCTATTATACCACCCAACTATGTTACAATGCCACATAGGACAGAAGGGAGCAACAGCCCAACAAGCATAACGAACTACCACAATTTTTTAATGAACTTTCTAACGAACAGGAGCTAGATAGTCTTTACTGTAAAAAAGTTTCCCAAAATTCTTCTTCAAACATAATCCTCCTCTAAACAATTACAACTTTGACCAATCCCAAGAATTTATTTAAAATTCTTTGTCTAGACTCCAAGCTTATGAATCAGACCAAACCTAGATATCAATAAAAAGAACAAGCTCAAGAATACTTCAAAGGCCAAATGGGGAAAAATACCAAAAATAACATCCTTTGGACAATTTTAGTGACCTATATCCTACATCAAGTGTGTTACTAATGAGATAAATTACTAATGCTTCATAGATCTAAACTGGGAGGAAAAACTGCAATAGATGGAAACTGGTATAGGAGGGAACCATTCCACACAGGTCTTAAGTAATAGATCAATGCAAACTACTTATGCCTGTTGACAAGTTGCATGCAATACAGAGTTGTCCATTATTTGGTATTGATAGCAAAGAAACTAAAGGATTATGGATTTTACCAAGCCTTTCAAACTGAAAAATATCCCCAACTGAAGCATTTTTAAGGGAAGATACAGCATATGCGCCTGGTATCACCTCTTTGGACTCGGGGTTCAAATCACCGAGCCAATCATCAAGCTCAGCAGGGTTCTGATTGCAATAACAAAAAAACTGGTAAGAATTCAGTCCTCATAGTTTTAGAACTAAAGGAAGGCCTCACAAAAGTAAAGGTTGCAAACCTCAGAAAGGAACAGTCTGTCGAACAATCTGACTTCCACCTTCACTGGATCAACTCCGGGAGAAGGTTCTGCAACCCAATGAAGAACGCCCTACACATTAAAAAGAAAATTTGAAAATCCTCTGAACAATAATTTAACCCCCGTAAAACTGTTCACATATAACTAACAGCAACTCCGGTACCACAAACAACCTTGGGTTTTGTCCTTTTGGAAGGATCATACTCAGCCCGTACTTCAAGAACGGTCTCTTTATCATCACCAAGGATTACATCTGTGCACCTTATAGGAAATGCATATCTACAGACAAAAATAAGAACCTCAGTACCCAGTTTCCATATGCCTACGGCTCGGTAAGTTTGCATTAGAATCCAGACACACCTCAGTAGGACAGATTTTCCTGGAGCAAGCCCATAGTAATCTTTAGAATCTTTCATTCGAAAATCAGAATGCTCAATGTATATGATGTTGGAAAAAGGGACCTACAATAGACGCAGGAAAGCCAAATCAACTAAAACTTGAAACATTCAACAGTGGCACCCATACTTGGTATAGAAGTGAAGAATAAGATTCCATGGCAACTTAGATAGATTCTGCCTAAAGCAGTTAGAAGTTCATGTTTAAAAATTTAATATCCATTTAAAACAAGTAGTCACCTTATAGAAGGAAGATGTATCTTCGAGCTGAGCATCAGGCCATTTCCTGGCATCAAGATCCATCAGTGAGCCAGCTTCTAGGTTGGTAATAACCACCTGAAAAAATAGAAAGGATTAACCAAAGACAATATAAAAATTGGGACCTGAAGAAAAAGCATTCAAACAAGAGGCATACCTTGAGTGGATGAAGCAAAACCATGGTACGAGGTGCTATTTTGTTTAGTTCTTCTCTTATATGATACTCAAGGCGATCCACGCGTATCATACTAGAATCACTGCCACACAAGACAAATTTGCATCAAGAAAACATTTGAAGCATAAAATATTTGTGAAGTTTGATCCATGCCCAAACAATACAAACAATCTAACCTTCTAGTAATTCCAATGCCGCGAACAAAAGCATTTATTGAAGTTGAAGTAACTCCTCTTCGTCGCAATCCAGCTAATGTCATCATACGAGGATCATCCCAACCATCAACCCACTTTTCTGTCACAAGACGGTTCAACTGCAACAGTATACCACAGTCAAGCATGAGTGTGGAGTCAAGTATTGGAACCCATGAGAACAAAAATACTTCCAAACATTCCTTGAATACACAGATGTCCAACACTTCAACTCGCCTTGCGTTTTGACATCACAGTGTTAGTGACATTCAAGCGTGAATACTCCCATACGTAAGGTTGGTAAAGCCCCAATACATCCAATAACCAGTAATATGAAGCACGACGTGTCTCGAATTCGAGTGTACAAAGCTGCATAAAATACAAATACAACATTGAACAATTACACAAATAAAATAAAATAAAAATTCTTGTATATCACTGTTAACAGCAAAAATACAAAATTTTACATCACATTAATCAACAAAGTTAAGACAAACAGAAAAGTGTGCAAAAAATACACAAGCATTGAGCCCACATAGACTCACAAGTTACTACATTTTTTTAGCCAATTTTTATCTCAACAAGGACCTCCAAATACAAGATTTTACAGAAATCTTTTTCAGAAAGAATGATATTTGATGTTCTCAAGAGTGCCCAAATGAAAAGGGGGAAGAAAACAAACGACTACGCTGCCACTTGCACAAACTCAGATGAAGATTGGTGCAAGTCGCTTAGTCTAGAGCAAGCCATGAAATAGAAACAACCCATACATTTCACATTGCAAGTTTTATGGCTGCCTACAGGTGAAAATGCCCAAGTTGCTTTTCAGCCAAGTTCATTTCATGAAAAGCTTAAAGTTGGACAAATCATGAATAGGATACACTCATCCTAGTTCTTAAACATTTTCTCCAAATAAACATTAGAAGCTAAGCAGGATCCTATCGATTCAAACCAAAACAAGCATGAGTTTCATGCTGGAAACAGATTGAATATAAACAAGGAACAAGGGTATTACAAAGGTAAAGGTCCATAAAATAAGGATTGTTAAACAGGATTATCTGATAGGAAAAATAAATGTTAAGAGAGCAAGTCCAATAATCATACTGATATGTAACCATATCCTATTTTCCACAAAAATAAACTAATGCTAAAAGGATGTTCCAAACATTTGGTAGAGGGAGCTCTCAAAAACCCGGACTCATTTACAGTTCTGATAGTACAACATCCTGTTCAATCTATTCAGTTCATTTAATTTGAAAGCAACAATATAGCACTACTGAAAGGGACAATGAAAGAAAACAAGATTCCAATATATCCCCCCTTTGTATTTTACACAACAAAAAAAACAATAACTCAGCAACACTTGCATTTAGTACATGACAATAAGCACTAACCAATTACTAATTATATTTATATCAAATACTTGTTAGAAACTATATCTACGTTGACTACATGACAGGAATAACATGCCCATCAGCTTGCAATAAATTATAGAGTTCATTTGGTGAAAAATAGTCACAAAACAATTAATTAGATGTCTCTGGTAATAATCCCACCTTCAGATTTATGTTCATGAAAATGATTGAATATTCAAACTTCTTTTAAATTACTTTTATGGTCAAGATATGAAAGCAACACCACCATATGCATTATTTAGCTCTAACATGCTGTGAAAAAATTTAAGAAGCCTCATTGGGCAAAGAATATTCACTTCTAACTTTTAATATAAACTAGTGTCTGGCATACATTTTGCACGTGCTAAATTAGTTGTTATTGAAATATAATAGTAGTCATTACTTATTAATACATGAATAATTTTAATCAATTATAATTTTTTGATAGCAGATGTTATGTTGCAAAGTATAATTCTACAATAGTGTTATATATATAGTGTTATATATATATATATATATATATATATATTACAATTAATATGTTTCATCACCAATATTGCGTGTGCTTTGATGATTAATATCGTCGATTTCCTATATTTAATACAGGTATTGAATGTGTTTTGTAAAGCCCGTAACATTTAATGTAACATTTAATGCAACATTCATATGAAATTCTATTATTAACCGTAATAAGACCCCTCAAAATAAAATAAAAAATCAAATTATTAATTATAATTTTTTTTGCAAAATTTGATAGATGTCGAAATTGTCAAAATACATGCATCACGAGAATGAATTAATTATTTAGTTTATTTTTCTACTAAATTCAATAAATATCAAAACACGAGCATCGCGTGAATGATTTGTGTAAGAGCAAAAATATAATTTGCATAGAAGCTGTTTGAGAAAAAATTCAACATTGACTAGATTCAATGTTCACAATAGAAGAATAATATACCACCCATACAAAACATACCGAATGTGCAACAAAAGAAGAGTGCAACAAAAGAAGAGTACCTATCAAAGATTCAAAGCGGAAGGAAACATACCGAATGTGTAATATTCTCGAGAGAATCCACAATACAATGAGCATAATCATAACTTGGATAGATACACCACTTGTCCCCAGCATGTGGATGAGGAGTAAACTAGACAACATAAAGCCAAATGATGGAGATAAGAGACAACACTTGAGTATATGAGTAATTAAAGATGTTTATGGTGGCACACTTGCCTTGATACGATATGCAATGAGGTCGTACATGTTATAATTGTCACTTTGCATGTCCTGTTTCATTCTAAGTGTTGCTTTTCCCTCTTCAATCATGCCACATTTCATCTCATCAAACAGTTTCAATGATTCTGCAATTGGTCTGTCCCTCCAAGGACTATTCATCTTTTTTTCCCTATACTCCTTTATTTCATCAGGTGTCTGGATTATATATCAAATTCAAATGTCAATCATGTACCTATTACCTTGATAACCAAAAATCAATAAAACACCAATGTCGTCACAACCCATGTCATGTATCAAATTTCAATTGCATTGTAAATGCTGAAATCGTGATACCATGCAAAGTTAGCAATTTGGGCTCAAAATACGGGCCGAGGGAGTTAAAAACAAGTAAGAATCAAAAAGTAGAAGGACAAAGAATAAGAGTTAAAATAGCGGACAAAATGAGATTTCTGACAAACGATCTTTATATGAAGTCAAATACCAACCTGGTGATCAACATAAGCATGACCTCTTCGTATCAATTCCACCGCCAGTTCATAAAGGTCTTGGAAATAATCACTTGTATAAGTGATCTGCAAAAACATAACAATATCAAATATTGGACAGGAACAGAATATGTTCCTGATGTGAATTTAAAAAAATACCTTGAAAGGTTCCCAGCCCATCCACTCTACAATTTCTTCAATATGATCAATGTATTCTTTCTTTTCAGCCTCGGGGTTTGTATCATCGTACCTACAGTGTAAAAAAACAGGTCTAAAACTAGAATAAAACACTAATGGGAAGCTTCTTTGTCCCTTCTAGCTTTTAGAGTTGATGATGAGTAGTCGAAATACTAAATGGTTTTCAATATACTAGATGAAAGGAACCATTTTGACCTTCAAAAACACATAGTATACAAGACTCCCTGGATACTAAACCCATTAAGTAAGGAAATGCTATAACAAAATCTACATTACTGCAGCTAATATCCTTGACTTCAATGTAAGATAAATCTAATTTTATGGAAAACTACCGAATAAAAGGAAGAGAAGAACAACCTAATTTTAGTATACTAAAAGCCCAATCTCCAAAATCTAGTAAACTATGTTTGACCAAAATAGAATCATTCAAGGTACATTCAACCTTTACTCCCACAAACTAATTTGACTGCAGTTTGTAGCCCATTACAAAGGTAGGATAGTCAAATTGTTTTAACCATATATTATGTTATTCCAGTTACTCTTTCCTCTAAAAAATGTGCATTAAGAACTCTCAAAAATGTGCATTGAGAACTGAACATTTCCAAATTCCATATGCAAGTGACGGGCCTAGACATTGAGAGAGACAAATAATAAGATGATCCTCAGATGAACATAAAATGTCCATTTGGGTGCTAGGAGTTTAAAGACTCACTGCATAACTCGCCAGAATTATCAAAAAGTTGAGTACTCAAACCTATAGAAACACCATATATCCCCAAATATAGGACAAGTGTACAATGCTGATCCCAATTAATTCACAATAGCATTAATAAGATGAAGTTCATAGGCCATCATATAAATAACTTTTATTATAAGTTATTCCTCACCATGTTACATCTTACAATCGCATGTTCTTTTCTATATTTAGTAAGTTTCTTTTGCATGGTTGAACTATGAGCGATGAACAACTATTGGTTCATCACAAGACGTATCCACGTAGGTTTTGAGTTAATGCTTGAACTATGTGTGATGAACAACATCTATTGGTTCAAGTTTTAGTATGTCTAAAAAATTCAATAAATATTGTCAAATATCAACTGTCATAATGGAGGAAGACTCTCCTTTCCTGATCCCAATTCTAAAATATCTAGAGTGAATATAGAAATCTTTAAAAATGTTTGAAAAGTATAACCAGTGAAATTCCATCGGTGGCCTTACATGTTTAAATCTCAGTCAGCAGCAAGATTTCAAAATATTCTTTCTATGAGCTACAAACTTTTTGATAGGTTAAACAGTTCCAGTCTTTAATGCCAAAGAAAGTATAGGGGTGAATGATGTATAAAAAAGCTTTTCATACATGCATGATGACTCTTATTGAGTATTGGCAGTGTAAAGAACAAATAGTTTTGGCAGACGAACACATACTTCATGGAAAACACTCTAGGCTGCAGTTGCAATTTGATAAGACAAATAAAATATATAAATAAAAAAAAGTAGATACTCCACTAAACACGATTTAGTAGTTTCCATGTTCTTATTTAGCAGGCTAGCCCATGCTGAATTCTTGCCAAATGTAAGTTGCACTTGCACCAAACACTTATACAACTTACAAGTTAAATAAAAGTTTGGCACAAACAATATTTAATAGCCAGCAGATAAATCCAGAAGCTACCAAAATATCCTCACCTTAAGTAGCAGCAGCCGCCTCTTTCTTTTGCCAGACCAAAATCAACGAACATAGCCTGTACAGTGGCTTATCAGATGTAGAGAAGCCTCACATCAAATAGTTCAAGATATTTAGCTTGGCCTATACCTAGAAGATATCATTACCTTGGCATGACCAATATGCAGATACCCATTTGGTTCTGGTGGAAAACGAGTAAATACTTTCCCTCCTGTTGCCTTCAAATGTTTTTCAAGTGTTTCCCTTGAATTGCAAGCTCTCAGCACAGGGCGATCACTGAAAAATATTTCAGTGTGCACCTGGTGACAAGACAAGTACACTTCTCAACAAAATCTCACATACAGCAGCAGGAATGGTGGGTGGAAGAAGATAGATATCCAATACCTAATTTGGGGGGGGGTGGGGAGAACATAAATATCTGTGTTCAAGAAAGGTAAAATTCTCAAACATGAAAAAGAGCATGTTAAAGAGTCATGAAAAAAAACAGATGCTAGTGGTCACAGAAAATCAGAAATAACAGTAAAAAGTTGAGAAAAATTAAGGGTCGATCAAGAAAATTACGTAAAGAAATGGCTGGTCATTGAATTGACTGAGAGCCGCAAAACAGGTACACCTACCTGTAAGCCATAGACAGGCACAGTTTCCTACTGATAACCAAGGTAAAGCTAAGTAGTAAACCCAATACCAAAACAAATTTAAAACCTTCTACCAGATGAGAAGTTCAACAACATAACACATGGTTGCACTAATCAAAACTTTAGAACAGCATTATCTCAGCTGCCACTATATACAGCTTCTACCATTAAGCTTTAAAAATTTGCATATACAATAAGATTAAGATGTCGTCACCGAGTTAGAAAGTAAAAAGACCTACAGTGTAAAAAAATGAGTGATATAATAAAAACAGATATGAAGATCAGCCAGTTGGTTACCTTATAGTTTTCCTCTGGTGAAGGGAATATCGAAAATGGATTGAGTTCTTCTTCAGATGGTTTTGGAGGTGTATCCACAACATTAGTATGTTCCTAGATATATGCAAATATAATTAAAAAAGATTGAGAGAAAAAATTAAAATTATCCCACAAATAATTATGTGGGAAACAGAAGAAAAGCATGAGGCTGTGCCCACCTCAACCTTAACAGGCTTCTCTTTCTTCTTTTTTATAGGCTTCTCATCATCTGCAGCGGTCCTTTCACCAAGTAAAGCATATAAATTTGCATCTATGAGTTGCTGTTCCAGAAAACATGGGCAACAAAGAAGAGTAAAGAAAATAATTAGTGAAATATATCAATAAAAATCAACACACACACACAATTATTGAAATATATCAATAAAAGGCGATACATTCTGTCTTCCACCCACATACACACACACAATTGTTGAAATATGTCAATAAAAGTCAATACATTCTGTCCTTCCACACACACACACAAAGAGTATCACCTTGACAATCTTTGGATCGGCCCAAGGCTGCTTCTTTCGTACATGACCAAATAGCTCACCAACTAACAATGTCACAAATAAACTAATAATTAGAACAGCATGATATTACCAGGAAAACTATTCATCATGGGAAAAAATTATTTATTCCGATTATTGTGCATGTGTTCTACCACACTTTGCCGCAGGACACGAGTCAAATGACAGGATCAAGCTGGCCAAAAAATATTATTATCATTCACCACCTTAGCTGGCAATCAAGCCAAGACTTATTGCACCAGCTTTACGTGTGTAACATAAGACAAAAGACAAGTTTAGCCAATATTTGAATACATTTCCATAAAGGGTAGTTGAGGATAAAAGAGGCTATCAGACCAGCAACATCATGTGTAAGATTAGTATCTGAGACCAACGTTACATGGGCTGATAAAAGAGGCTATCAGCCCCCCTGAGTTTGCGAAGGATAAAGGGTGTGTTATGTGTGTCCAACCCATGTACCCAAACTATACAGTACCCAGCATGTTTGGATCAGCGGATTGGCTTCGGACTAGATTGTATTAAAAAACATGTGAGGCCCACATCTCAAAATGTATCTCCTAGGACAACTAATCTCGCATTTTTATAGCGGGATTAAGACTAATAATCTAGCAAATGAGGAATTAGTAATACATCATTCATGGTATTAATAATACGAGATTCTAGATTATCTTCCCTTCTTATCTAACAGTCAAAAATAACTCTACAACTCGTATTCCATTCTTTATCTCCCACCCTAACCAAACATGAACTAAATTTCTCACTGTACACATAATCTATTTCATAATCTTTTGATATTAAAAAATATATATGGGACTCACAGTATTACTTGTCTCTCATATCCTATCAATTCCATCCAGCATACCAAACGAGCCCAATAAGTTTAAGTTTAAATGCTCACAGCATTTCCGCATGTTCGTACTCAGACTTTTGGATACATGTCCTTACATCCAATGATGATGCCTAGACACTGAGAAGCATGAACATTTCTACAAAGATGGTGTGTTGTGTTGGACACTCATTTTCATACACGACACTCTTTGGACACTTTTCGAACACTCATAAATTCGTATTCAAAACTTTTTAAACATATAAAAAATAAAATTTATTATGTTATACATTTTTTCAACACTTGGCGAACACTTTAATTACACTTCTTGAACACTCCGAACACGTCTTATATAATAAATTTCTTCATAGTAACAACATTTTGCATTCTTCAAAACGCAAATTATGCATACTAAATAGTAAACATGTTGAAAACATTTACAAGAAAAAATATAAAACGTTTTAATTTTATTAGTGATATGTTGTATATTTTTAATTACTACTAAATAAATTATTCACGTATTTCACATTTAATAAATATATAAAAATGTGAATTTTAATGTGTCCTAGACGTGTCGTGTTTTGTATAATTTGAAAATTGACATGTCGGTGTGTCCTGTTGTATCGTGAGTCTGTGCCGATGCTACTTAACCCAGGCACATACTGACACTCATACTTGTACCCAAGGTTTTAAAAATCAATCGTCAGATATCGTATCGGTTGATACATATTGGAATTTTGGGTCTCTAGTACCGAATTTATTAATATATCGATCAATACTATTTGATATCGACCGATACATAATCGTATCACCAATACTGGTACCACGATTTAGAACTCTGCTTGTCCCCCATTCTATGTGACATCGTCAAATATCTTATTTCTTGCTTGTCTGAGTTGAAGCACTAAAGTACAATTTTATATTTTATTGCAACAACCAATTTAAGTTATGTAATTTACCTCTTTAGAGGCCTGAGAACTTTTACAAGGACTTATTCTGATTTTATCACTCACCTGTAATTTCTAGTACTTATTGCGGAAACAATCATGGTCATTTCTAGTAGTTATTGAAACAAAAATCAAGTTTATCAAGTACCTTTAAATATCCATCACCAACTGTTAGCATGGGTACCCCCAGCTACCCCAAAGGTGGGGACGTACTGGGTTCAGTCCCGGTAAGACAATAAGTTTCCACTTCATTGACTTCAATAGAGGACTAAAGCATAGAAAATTTGTGACATCATATGATGATTAGGATTTAGGAGTAAGAGGTAGCACCTGCTCTACCTCATGGTGGTGCAAATTCTATGTATGCCACTAATTCAAATTCTATAATCTATGTAGCAAAATAGCATTTCCCCAGGTGGGGACGTACCTTTATCAAGTACCTTTAAATATCCATCACCAACTGTTAGCATGGGTACCCCCAGCTACCCCAAAGATGGGGACGTACTGGGTTCAGTCCCGGTAAGACAATAAGTTTCCACTTCATTGACTTCAATAGAGGACTAAAGCATAGAAAATTTGTGACATCATATGATGATTAGGATTTAGGAGTAAGAGGTAGCACCTGCTCTACCTCATGGTGGTGCAAATTCTATGTATGCCACTAATTCAAATTCTATAATCTATGTAGCAAAATAACATTTCCCCAGGCATGCATGTCCATACTATCATAATATTAACATATTGGAAAGAATATAATTAAGGGAAACACCATTATAAGAATTGAAGAAAAGAAAGACCAACCATTTGTTCTATAGCGTTGTTCCATTATTGCATTTTTGTGGTCTTCAAAGATCTCAGTAACAGTCCGTTCAATATCTTCTACAGAGACCTCAACTCCTGTTTGCAAATCAAACTTTCAATTGCCAGAACTCTACAAGAAGGAACGGAAAACAAAACTCCAGAAAGGCATGGATCATAGGAAAATCTCAAATGGCATAAAATAAAATGGTAAGACAGGCAAACAAAGTAGCCTAAACAACTAACATAAGTAATCAGATATACAAAGAAACAACAAGATAATAATTTGCATGGTATAAAATTTGCACAGTATAGGCCATATCTCATGCATGTTATGTTCAGAACACCCACTAGATTGGCCCCGCTTTTTACAATGCTAGGATAACTAGAAGCATATTGCATCTCCAACAGAGGTGCAGATTACTATAATCTATGGCCTATGCAGGTGACAAGAGGTGGCATATCAAAGAATATACATGATTACATTCCATATACCACCAACAGTGCAACATTCCATAGACCATCATTAGTTCCTTAACAGCAGATCCAGTCAATCACCGGATTCACCTGAGGAGAGAGGGCAGCGGGGTGGTTTGGCGTGGCTATACACATAGACACGAACCTCGGGAGAAAATTATCAAGATGAACAAACCATAGCACTGAATTATAACAAATATAAGCAAGATCAGATCTCGTGAAATGTAGATTTCAGGCATGCATGGAGAGAAGTTCGCCAAACAAAGCCAGGATTAAAAAATTATCACTGTTTTAAAATGCAGTGACTTTAACTTCTAAAACTATAAGGCCAGAAATTGATTATACATGAAAGCAAGATTTTGAGTGAGGATTAATTATTTCTATCATACCAACACCACAAGCCTCTTCAAACTCATCGATCTCAAAATTTTCTGAACCGGTAGTTGCAAAAAATGAAAAGGCAGCTTCTAACTGGGCAGGAGTTTTAATCTGCAAGAGTACAATGATATATATAAAAATCCAGGAACGCCTAAATGTTTTTTTCTAAATATGTAGTTCAATTTTAAGGACCCTTTATGTGTAAGGGTAACTAAAGGAATAGTTTGCTTAAATCAACTAATTATGGTACCCATAGTTACAGTTTGTTCGATCAACTTATGATGCCACCATTGATCTATTAAAGCACACGATTTACCCAATTAGGTACAGGTTGCTTGATAAATTGAGAATATAGAGTGATTCTTCTCTAAACCTTTGAAGAGACTACATATTCCAGCAATGTTGGGCGATGCACAAGGGCAGTTGCCGGGAACTTCGTAGCAACCTGTCGTCACAAGAAATAAACTAGCATCACCTCATAGAACGAAATGACAGACCACCTTCACTTGTCCCCAAAAGTAAATACTTCCAAGAAAATTTCAAGGACGGTTCCGAAAGAGCGGAATAGCATGTCTCCGAGGTACAATGACAATGCAATTTTTTTATGGTCAAAGAGCGGAAAAATATAAAAATAGACCACTATTTCTTTGTTTGCAGAACATCTGTATTGAAATCACACTCAATACAAATCTTAGCTTACTGCGTAAAGAAGATTTCCAGTGGACCGATCACAACCATCAGTTACAGCAGCCTGAAAAGGAAAAAAAACAAATATAAACATACAACAATTACATATACACCTAACTAAAACATAAACCAGAGGAGAAAACATTAAAAAGGAAATGTTGATAATAAGAAATTACTCTAACAAGAGTCAAAAATTTTCTTGTTTTTTTCTCTCAGCAACCAAACGGAGGAACAATGTAAAGACCGATTGAACAAATCAGCGGCAATTAGCAAGTGAAGGAGATTGGGAATAAGTACCTCGTGAATGACGGCGGTGAGATTGGCGGTGACCTTGTTGTTGGCGATGGTGTTGTTGGCGGTTCGTTCATCCAAACCGATCTTCAGGAACAGGTCTAGAGGCTTCTCGCTGCCGCTGTTCTCGTCCTTGACCACCATTTTTTGCTCTCTTTGGGCTCAAGCAGATCAACAACAGTCACTAGCTAGGGTTTATATGTGCGAGTCTGTAGCGCGATGGGAAGAAGATAAAACCAAAACCCTAAGGTGTCAAGCATTGGGGAATGTCGAGATTCTGAAGTGGTGGATTCTTTTGGACATTTGGACCGTTGAATCTTACAGCCGGTTTGTTGGACTGAGGGAGCAATGGGCAGCACGCTCGTACTGTACCTTAAAGTGATGTTTTATTAATAATTTTTTATAATTTAATTTATTTGTTATGTAAAATTTATTAAATTTATTTAATGTGTAAAAATTTAAATTTATTTGATATTTTTAAATAAGTAATTAAGTAAGATATTTTAATATTATTTTATAAATAAATAAAAATTATAATTTAAAAAAATATTATTAGATAAAAATTATTTAATTACTTAATTACAAATATAAGATAAATTTGATTTTTATAAACTAAACAAAAAAATAAGAGAGAGATTTTATTGCTTGTTTGGATAGAAATAAATAGAGAAAATAAAAAAATAAAGAGATTTAATTATTACTTAAAACTATCTTTTTAAATCTATTCAAAAATGAAAAAAAATTAGAGAGAAACTATCTTTTTAAATCTATTCAAAAATGAAAAATTTTAGAGAGAAACAAAGCTATTTAAATACTTTTATTTTATAACACCAATATTAATTTTTTAAAAATAAATATATTAAGTACTATTATTTTAAAATAGAGTTAGCTTATTAATAATATGTATAATGTTTTTTTATTGAAACTAACTAAACATGATAGGAAAAAAATGATAATATTTTCTATCCTATTTATGCAAACAAGATGAAAAAAATATAATTATTTTTTCTTTTTTTCTTTTATTACTAATGTAATTTTTTCTTCTTTTTTTTCTTCCTTGTTTACCAAACGGGATATTTTGTTTTACTAGCTATTATCGGTATTTATGGTAACCTAATTTAATTATAAAATTATTTGTAAATAAAAATTGTGTTTGTGTTAATGATTTTATTTACTTATTTTAGTTTATTTATTTTTATTTTTAATAAAAATAATTATTTAATCAAACAATTATAATATTGGAATCCCCTCAATGGTCAGAAATATAAATTTTTTTACCAAAATATAAAAAAAAATCAAAAAACTAAAAATAAGCAAGGGAGCTAAATTTATTTTAGTAAAACTATTGACTAAAAAATTTACTTTTAAGTTTTTCCCTCAGAGATGATTTTAAAAAAAGAAAAAAAACTTAACCAAATAATGAAAAAAAATTTAAAAAACAAAAAATAAACAAAAACTATACAAATTAACCCAAACATACTTTAAATTATTAAGAATAGTAAAAAAGTAAAAAAAAAATAGTAATTCAACCACAAATCTCTAACGTTACTAATAATATTTTTTAGAGTTACGCTAGGATTTCATTTTTGAACTTGTTTTACTCACATTTTAATTATTTGAAAAGATTTTATTTTTAAAAACTATTAATATCATAGACAATTTTATCCTTCTTCTATAAAGGTGTATTGAGTAATTAAAAATAATAATAAATGCACTCTTGGTGACATGGCATTAATATTTAGTTTTGTATTTTAATTTTTAAGATTCTATAATTTTTGTTATATACATCAGGTTGAAAAAAAATATTTATATTTTAGAACCTACGTATCGTAAACTATAAAATAAGATCCTTATTGAATAAAAAAATTAATCATTTTCAAAAAAAAAAGAGTAATTTCTCAAAAATAAAAAGAATTAGCAATATTGTACTAAAAATGAAAAATAAGAAAAATAAGAAAAATTCAAAATAAGAACATTCTCAATTAACATTAAAAAATTTAAAATCGATGTTAAATATAAAAGGTGATATAAACTTAAAAAATTCTCATTTGTTGAAAATGAGAAATAGTGTACAATATACCAATATTTCATAAATAATAAAGAAATTACCATTTCAAAATAAAAAATTCTCATTTTTATATTTGAAAATGAGAAATTCTCATTTTTACATGTTAAAATGAGAATATTAATGTTTTCCACAACAATTTATGATTTAAAACTTGAGATAAAAAAACAAATAACATCGTTAAATAAAGAGGAAAGATATGAAAATCAAAAATAAAATCAACACTCAATTAGCATTAATACTAATCAAAATTTCAATCATAAATAATTAAATTAATAAAAAAGTATGACTATCTGGTCCTTGCTCGTAATTCATCCTTGAAAAATTTCAAAGATACTTTACAAAAGGTCATTCAACGAGAATTAATGTCTCAAATTTCTCAAGATGACTTATTAGGAAAAGATCCTGAAGAGAATTTAGCCCAGGACAATAAAGATGATTGTTTTGCGATAGATTTTGATCCTGCTTCTTTGTGACGTCAAAAGCATTTTTAAAATTATCTTTAAAAATATCATTTTTATTCTCTTAATCAATTTTTCAAAAATTGTCAAAGTCTCATTATTATTCCACCTGAATAAGTGTTAAAATTCCAAAGACAAAGTTGTGTCAATGCTCCATCAATCAATCCTCCACAATTTACGCCGGACAATGTGTGCAAAGCTCTAAGATTTCATCATTAAAGTTTTAAATATTCAAAAATGCTTCATTATGATGTCCCAAGCTTTTTCAGTGCACCATCATTCATCCATCCAAGTTGTCAAAAGCAAATTATCAGATGCTCCATCATTGTGCAAACAGTAATACTATTTTCTCTTAGATGCTCTACAGTATCCGACCAAGTACTGTTCCTTAAACAGTAAAAGTTGTAAAAGATCAAAAAGTAAATAGTCATGTAATAATTTAGTTAGTATATCATCACTTAAAAAATAATATAAATATTTTAAAATAAAAATATGCAATCACATAATAAACATAGTGCAATAAAGAAGAAAAAACCTTTAACAAGTAAAAAATACACTTAGACACACACACACGCACACATATATATATATATATATATATATAGAGAGAGAGAGAGAGATAGAGATTTGCATATTAATTAGGACCAGAACTGTTCAAAATATTAATATTTTTAAAAATTAGATCTTATAAAATAGTTAAAAAGTAAACATAACTTATTCATTAAAAAGTACTCAAAATGGGACCTTCACCAAATCTTCCTTAAATTTTGACATATTTGAGTTGCATATAGTGGACTATATCATATCTCGATTGAATTTGCACATATAGGATTAAATTATAATTATTATTTTTCAATTTTATTCTTATATGAAATAATTAATAAAATATTTTTTTCCCTTCCTAGCACACAATCGTTTCTCTTTTTTCTTTGTCCAAATTGGTTCATATCTCGATTGAATTTGCACATATAGGATTGAATTATAATTATTATTTTTCAATTTTATTCTTATATGAAATAATTAATAAAATATTTTTTTCCCTTCCTAGCACAAAATCGTTTCTCTTTTTTCTTTGTCCAAATTGGTTCATCTTTACTGAGATTGATAGATTGGCTAGTCATAGCATATGGCCGACCACCTCCTCCATTTCTCTCTAGCTCACTTCAACTCAACCACAATCGGCCACCGCAACTAGCTACCACCACTCCCATCCCCATCCCTCACACCATGTATAGTATTACTAAAAAAAATTAAGCATAAAAATACAATAGAAAGATAGGGATGAAAGAGAATGGGCGAATTAATGTCTTTCCTCTAGTTAAACCTCCAACTAGGTACTTTGTCTTGCCAAAAATAGTGATGATGGAGCTTCATGGTGGCACCTATGGATATAGAGTCTTGCCTTCATTTCGAATAATATTATATATCTAGGTGTCCTTAAAAATTAGGTGAAGAACATGAATGGTGAAAGATTATACAAAATAAGGGCATAATTGGTATTATGTCAAATAGTGAGGGTAATATTGTCATATTATTTGAATCCAGTTGATTTGGATTAATGACTACCAACTTTTGTGGGTTTCCTAATTCAACAAGTCAATGCATTTCGTGGTCCAAAGATTTCACGGCCAGACTCAAAAAAATAAAAAATAAACATGGTATTATTAAAGCTATTGATTGTTAATTCAATCCAAAGGCGAAAAATTACCATCAAATAATAAGGTATATGATTCTCTAAAGGTGACTATCTCAACTCTACAGTAAAGTTAAGCCTATTGTGAGCCAATCTCGAGCCACCTTCGCAATTCAAGTCGTTCATTATGTAAGGTATGTTGACTACTAATTTCTCAATTTGGCTAAATTAGCATTAGCACCTTTGGGGAGGACATGTATTCAAGTCTCATCTAATGCCATTGGACCTTCCTACACCATTCTACCCAAGGTCAATGTTTATATTCTATACCCATTTTAACTATGACATGCGAAAATATTTGATATGCCCACCTTCCCCCCCTTATCCTCCCTCATGAACCACTAGATCTCATCATTTCAACTATCGTCTCCGAGATCAATTTCATTGTGGCCGCAATGTTAAGGTATAAAGATTAAAGTCAAATGTAGTGGTGAGCAGACAGAGAGAGTTAAGCTATTGGGGTCATATGTGGTGAGAGAGAGGGGGGAGGGAGAGGAGCTAGCTAAGTCATGTCTAGCAAGGAGAGAGAGAGAGAGAGAGAGAGAGAGAGAGAGAGAGAGAGATGAGCTAACAAACCTAGTGAAGAAAAGGAAAAGGAAAGGAAAGGAAATGATGGAAACGAAGGAATCCAATGGCAATGTGTTATGCCAACGCGTCAAAATCTAGTATATAAACATGTCGTAATTGGGACCCGCTAGTGAATACTGATATTGGTCCCCTAGTTTTAGTTCGAGGGACATACAAGTTGATTATACACACTAAGATAACGTCTTAATACTTATTTGAAGTAGAGATATTATTAAAAAGTAATAAATATAGTTATATCCCATATTGTTAAATCAAACATGAGTTTATATAATTCATTACATAATCAAAACTCATTACTTATTCAACCCTATTTATAATTTTTGTATTAATTTCATGGCATTGTTAACTCATCTAACTTACAACTGATTACCAAACAAGTACAAATATAATTTGCCCAGTATTCAACTTTAATAATAAAAAATTACTGCACTGCATTCTGAATCATAAATTTGCCCATTATAACATGTGACATGACTTCGAAAAATTATTGCAATGTTGCTGTTGAATAAAATAGCAATATTACATTTATAATTTGTTTTACTATCTTATAGTTGTTATTTAACTTGACATAATCCTAGTTATTAAATATTGATAAAATTCATGTTACTTATTGTAGATAATCAAAATAAAATGGTCTATTGAAGTACCAATAACTTTGAATATATCAATTACTTGAGCTACTCGAGTGAGTAACTCAACCCTATGATTGGAAAAATATGAAAAAGATAGAGATCCTTTGGAACTATTATGTGGTTTGAGAAAAAAGGACAAAATATCTATCTACCCTAACCTGAGGCACTTGGACGATGACCTGAGCTACTCAATTTCCCAGTGACTCGGATAACCCAACTTATAGCGAGTACACAGGCAAAGCAATTATGGAAGTCCAAAAACGTGTTTGGCCTGGACTCGAATTGCTCGACTAATTGGACTCGAGCTATTCGTCCCCTGAGTGGCTCGGTCACCTTCGTTGTGCAAAAATTTATATAGACTGCATACCAAACTCAAGTTGCCTGAGCTAATCGTCATGCAAGAAAATGTTCACATCATATATGATTCTTACTTTGGCTCAAAGCATCCGAGCTACTAGAACATTTAGTGGCTCGGATAGCCATCGTAGCTCTATTACCTAATACAAGCAGTGAGGCAAAGTACTATACATTACACTTGAGCCACTCGAGCCATGGATGACGCGACCAATAGCTCAACCAACTATAACTACTGCTCTTCTATCAGAGGCCCAAAAGATCTCGCCCACTCGAGTTACTCAAGTGACCCGAGTTGTTCGAGTGTATTAGATCTAGGCAACCCAAGAGGGGGTGAATTTGGTCTTTTCTTAAAAAAGGAAATTTAAAACCTTTTTCAGAAATTTTTTAATATTGCAATAAACTAAAGTATGCAAGTATATAATCAAAGCAAATATTAAAAGATGAGGGATAGAGAAATAGAAGCAGACACCATGAATTTATAGTGGTTCGGCTTTATCTTAGCCTACATCCACTTCTTAAGATCTCCCTTGAGTATTTTCACTATTCAGAATACTTCCGGGCGTATTCTAAACCTTTGCAAGCTTCAAAATTCCACTTGAGCTATCTGAATGTTTACGGGCACATTCACAAGTCTATTACAGCTTCAAGAAGATCCTATGAAAATAAGCCTATATTTTCTTATAATCTCTGTTGAACTCTTCTTTGATGAGTTTTACTCACTCACTCAAAGGATAACAGGGTGACTTACCCTTGATTACAATAAATGAGATGTAATGAATAAAGAACACTCACTCTCTTTACAAGATTGATTTACAA